>CM046331.1:2763100-3363100 GCA_025403435.1 Artocarpus heterophyllus | reverse complement strand
AAATACATGGCAAATGTTTTATTCCCTCAGCTGTATTCGTCATTCTGCAAGTGTTTGGAATCCAGACAATGAAACTACCTGAATTAGTTGTTGAGCCAACTGAACCTGTGATGAGGTTCCTTTAATTTCCACTGTGATTTCATCAGGAAGTCCCCTGCTCTCTTGCACAGTTAAGATGGCTCCACTAGTACGGCGAATGTATGCAATATTAGATCCTTCAATCCCAATAATGTCTTCTGCATAAGATAGTGGGATTTGCATTGTTTGTGCAATCTGATTGCAATACAGAAATGACGTTATTATGACTTCTAACCAAAAACAGTGGTAAAGGAAATCGAAACTGAAAAATAAAATGTAGACAACTGAATTTCTCTTTCCTTGTAGCCCTACTCATGTCGAACTTCAGAGTATGCAATTGTGCAAATGCCTATTATTGAGATAATTCAAGGAGACAATAAATATAATAAAATAATGTGCCTTCTGCAATTCCGGAGGCATTGCAATCTTGTTGTCAATCCAGTTGAAAGTGAAATATAATTTTATGTCACTATGCGTATGTATTTCATCTCAACTACTGAATTTAAGAAGGCCCAAAGAAAAGATTACAGGTCTTAAATAAGATGATGCATATAATAAAGAACCTCATGCTATTATAGGGACATAGCTTGTTCTTTGTTCGATTGACAATGAAATCTAGTTCTAGGTCACTATGTACACCTATCATCTGTCTCCAAAACCTAACACTGCGTTTTTCCCCTAAAAAAGGGAGCCGTTTGTTATTATTTTCAAAATAGGTAAAAATGTTTTTGTTTTGAAAAATGAGAATTTTTTAGGGATTGTGTTGAAAGTGTTTTTAAAATTTTTGCCTCAAAAAACGTGCAAAAACATTTTAAAAAATTCTGAGAACAAAAACAAACGAGGCTGAGAAGTGTAAGACATCACTTGCAAATGTAAAGAAATTATAATATTATCCTGTGTCAAACAAGTACTTAAAAGGACAAGCAACAGAACCTTCCCTATTTTGACCAGCCCAGTTGTGTCCAGGGAAAAAGAAATTGGAGGAAATGGTCAGATTGATTCGAAATGGTATAAATGACCTGCTTGTCATGAGCACCAACCTGAGTAACAATGGGAGCACCAGTACGACTGAGTCCTGTAGAACGAATTCCAGGAAGTGATGGATCTTGTCCAAACAGAGAAATTCCAGAAGACGGAAGTTGCGGTTCCAGCTGTGTTTCCCGCTCAAGAAATAAGGGTTCCCTCTTTGCTGTGATAGGATAATTTGTTCCAACCCCAGTTTGAGTAGTTGTATGCAGCAATGACTTGTCAGCCCAGATATCTACTTGGCGTTCTTGTGAGATTGTTGAATTGTACTAAAAAGTGACATTCTAGTGATTAGTACATTAAAATGCAAAAGCTTTAAAGCAATAGACACCAAGGGAATACATCTTACACTCTTCTCAAAAAGTGGAAGAACACTATGATCAACCAAAAATTTCCTCAGATGACCAATTACTGCTTCTAGAGCTTTCAGAACCTTTAACCCTTCTCCTTGCAACTCAACAATTCTCTCATCTGCAGCAGCGTAGAATGGCACATCGTCTACCAACACAAAATTTGGCAGATATAAATTGTTTTGGAAAGAATAGTCATCATTAGTACAGCAAAAGGAGTCAGCCTTTCAGGAGTTAGGTTTGCTAAACAAGTGGCAAGAAGTATAACCACTGAAAGAAATTTAGACATATGTGTGTCAAAGAAAAATATTTTTTTCTTTAATAAGAAACAGAGCTTCTATTGAGGAAATAAAATAAGACATCCACCAGCTCCAACTAAACAAATGAAGGAGGGGGGAAAAAACTCTGAAACCATTTCAAAGATGAAGCCCATTGAAAAATTGAGTATAATGCACTACCTCCCACAACGAAAAGCATCTTGTATCTTGCCTTCAAGACTATTACTTTTCTCCACCCACGTACACCAGAATATTTCAAAAAGGAACATAGTTAAAAGCATCATACCTAAACTGGAACCAAACCGGTGCAAAATGCCACTGTCGCCACTGATCGAAATTGTCTCATTTGACAATTTGGTTCATAACTTTTCCATGAAACAATGTATAAAAATGTTTAAAGAAAATCACAATAACTGCACATTTCTATCCAAAACACACTGTCATTTATGAATTCTAGCATCTCCAGTCAACTATTTTAATCATGGAATAGGCATATCATCCAAAAAAAAAAAACAATAAATCATAGATTTGATTCATTTGATATAAGATGACTCCCAGGTAACGACCCTTTACAACAATTATAAATTCAATCAACAATAACTTCTTCACAGGGGCTCCCCACTTATGATGCTTGTAATCAGTCCATCTAGGGTTTTGGCTTCAGTTGCAGCAAGAATTATTGTTTAATGGTCTGTTTTTATTCTCTGTTTTTGCTAATTTAGTTTTCTTCATTTTCTTGTTCTCAGAGGATTCCTCGCCGTCTTTCCTTTCCACTTGATTTTATTTTTAATGAAACAAAGCTTTCACCGCTAAAAAACTAGAATAATAATGATAACAATAATTAAAAAAAAATAGAAATGGTTACCATCCCTAATAGCCATGTATCAAGAAGAGAATTATAAAGAAGCAACTCAAGCTTACGTTAGGAACGGTACAAAAACTATAAGGCTACACTCCAGCAACTATCAAGTTGAAAGCAAAGGGTTATTAAGCTGTGCAAAACTACACTTTCATACTTCATGGGTCAATGTTGCCAATCAAATTTGCAAAGGATATCATGAACATTGAAAATATCAAATAAAGGTATTTGCCCTCCTATATATCTTGTTCCTAAGAAAGTATAAAATGAACATCTAAAGCATACCTCCTGACAATACTCGAACAGATGCACCAGTGCTCTCCTGTATGGACTTGATTAACGAACCTTGCTTTCCAATCAAATTTATAGCTTGTGTAGATGCAACCAATAATCGAATTGAACAAAATGCAACTCCAGCAGCTCCAGAGGCCTCATTATCTGATAATCCCGAGACACGTTTAAATATCCTTAAAACAGCATCCATTGCTGGTGAAAGAGTAGCCTCCAGCTCTTCCTTTCCCGAGATCAACACCTAAAAGAAATGCATGGGAATTGAGGAAGGATAATAGAATTGGATATTAAAATGTGTGATGGCCAAACAGAAGGATTTGTCTCCCTTGTGTTTATGCATATCAACCAATGAAATCAAGGGAATAATAGATTCCTTTTTATTCCAAGAAAAAATCAAATCAAATAATTTAACAGACTTGTTTTTTCCAAGCCAAAAAGAGAGGAGAAAAAGTGTTAACAGATACTTCTAAGAAGCCAAAACGATTTAACTAAAAGCAATTAGAATTTTTTTTTTCTTCTCAGTTTTAGGCCTTCTTACTTTCAAAGTGCAACTAGTCATCAACGCATCCAAGAATAAATAAACAAATATTTGTTCTTATAACTTCTAAGTACCAACAAACGTCTGCAAAAATTAACTTCAAAACTAGAAACACGCTCACAGGGGCATTTACAGTCAAGCTTAGACCGCCCAATACTAGCAACAGGAAAAGTCCCTTCCTTTTCTGTTTACACTAGACGTAATCACTACTTGCCCAGATCCGGGAAGCAACAGGAAATATTTGTTCTTATAACTTCTAAGTACCAACAAATGAATCATTGGCAACTGCAAACTTTGTAGTAATCCCTGAATTGGCACAAAGGTACAGCTTAACTCATTGTTTTCTTTGAAAAAAAAAAAAAAATTCACTAATGACATTGCAGAAGTACACATTGGCATTTGCACTCCTAACTACTAAACCTTCTCGATAATGGAGAACCAACATTGCAAACGAAAATCTCATTAAAACTAACTAAAAGCAAGACGTTTAAAGCAGAGTATATTCTTGATTAGCAAACCAAAATGGCACTGAAGTAAGATCCAGACTTCCAAGTTGTACTTATTTCTCGACTATTTTCTCGGGAACCAAACGGCTAATTAGGGCAAGAAAAGGAGAAAATTCGAACGAAAGAAAGAAGAGGAGGAAGAGAAGGAGAACACACTCACGATGCGATCAGGAGTGCCAACAGCACCATCGAGGACTCGAATTCTGGCGCGCGTATCCTCACACATCTTCTTGATGAGCTCGCCCTTCCGGCCGATGATGCTGCCGACCTTCAGCACCGGAACGATGAGCCTGAACACGCAAGCCCCGGGCCACCCAGGCCATTTATTGTCGGCGGCGGTGGCAACGGCGTTGTTACTCGCCGGAGCATCTCCGGATGCCGTTGGCGGAACTGGCTCCAACTCCGAGTTCTGATTCTCATTGGCCTGGTCCGGCTCCGTCGTCGCGGGTGCTGTCTCGTTCGCCGAATTGGAGGCGGCAGCGGTGGCGTCCGAAGGGAGAGACTGCGAGTCGGATACCAGTGCCTTTGTGACGCCGTTAGCGGTGGGTTCGGTGGTAGCCATGGCAGAGACAGAATGAGAAGCGGGCAGTGGGGGGAGAAAGGAGTTAGGGCAAGTGGAAGGGTTTAGAGAGAGAGAGAGAGAGGCCAATCCACAGGTGAGTTCTTAGGAAATTATTTGGGACTTGCCTTGGAAGGGAAAAACATTAGGAAGCACCAAAATATTTATCAAATGCAACTTTTTTAATATGTAAATATATTGGGTGTTTTGCGAGAGTATTTTATTATAGTTATTTTTTGTTTATAATATAATATATGAGAGTTTTATATTAATTTTTATTTAAATTAATTTGTTTGAATTAATATATCAAACACTCTAATAGTATAAGATTAATATCTAAATAATCAAATGTAACCTTTTTTCTAATAATAGTGCAAGATTAATAAGCAAACGTTTGGGATACTTTTGTAATTTTAACTTATACACCAACAGATGCTACAACTACGAATGAATGAATTGATGACAACTCAAAAGTTGAATAAAAGTTAGAATTAAAGTTGATATTCTTGCATTGCTCTTTTTAAATTATATTGCATGATTATTTAAAAAACATTTATCAAATCTAACTATTATTTACTTTTGTTGAATCTACCTATAAATTCAAATAAAACTCAAACTGAAAAATATGCATGTAATACCGACAATGAAAAACTGAATTATCACCCTAAGTATTGAATATGCTTTTTCAACAATAGTTATATAATTGATGGATACCTTCAATAAATCAAGATCAATATATCAATGACGCTAGTCTGCCACGACACTACATAGAAATCAATCTAGAAGACTATACACAACCTTCATCAAAAAATAGGGAGACCTTTGTAATTACACAACCAAACCAAAAATATTTCAAAAGCTTATAATTACCTTCAAATGGCAGAATCAACATATTTCTTAGAACAAAATAAGTACCTAAGACAAGAGAAAAGTTTATAACTACACAAAAAATAAAAAAATAAAAAAAAAACCTCCAATGACAAATCTGACCTTTGAGTCTAATGGGGAACTTAGCTATGGGCATAACAAGGATCAAAAAAAGCGATAGACAAACCATGACACTTATTAACAACATCGATCTCTGACTAGAGCACGTGCTCCCCCCATCAGAAGCTTCTAGAGTTGCATACCCACCGAAGCTCCGGCACACCTAAATCTGGCAGCCAAAAACACAAAGGCCTTCCCTCCAAAGCATGTCGAAGGTGCTTGCATGGATCCCCCTTTCCTAATGACACCAAAGCAATCTTCATTCGTAAAATTGAACTCGTGCACCTCAATGGTAGTATTTAGTAAGGAAAAGGTAATGGTTTCTAAATATTCTTCTCCAATTCTAGATCCATGGATCAACGATCTGAACTTTCTATCATGAATTGCCATATATATTGTCTTGCCTAATTCCCTAAACTTGTAGTGTATCCTTAAATATTAGGATGTTTTGTTCTAATAAAAATGTGTATCCTTAAATATTAGGATAGTTTGTTCTAATAAAAATCTATCTTAAGAATTAATCGTTAAAAACTTCATCTAATATCCCTTGTTCACTTTGCACTTATCCATGAATAGAGGTGACATGGATATTACGATTGATAACGATGATTAAGGTACTTTACGCTACTTGAGTAGCTTTTTATATAAAGTTTAGCTAATTTCTACTTCAAGATTTTCTCAAGTTGCACTTGCCATGTCTATTTATTATGTTTAGTAAGATTGAGACGAAAGAGATTGGGATGTGTAAAGGGGGACGTAGTATTTCTCATGCGGCATTCGTCGATGATACAATTCTCCTTGGGAGTGGCCACTTTAATTGAACTTGTTGTGATTCACAAATGTCTAGATCAAGACTTCTAGTGTTTCGGCCAAAAATTGAGTGTGGCTAAATATGCCATCTTATTCTCCAAAGATATAGATTGTTCTTTGTTTAATGACATTTTGAGTTTTTTCGGTTTTAAAAGGCTTCGGTGTTAGACTAGGTGCCTTAAGAATTAAATGATGAAATAGTTTTTGAGAAATTTGATCAATAAAGAATTATTTATGTCATATATCAAATATTATCTTCTTTATATTCATTTATGTTAAATGAATGAAAAGAAAACAAAAGTCTAAGAGTGTCAATCTAAACTTTTCAAATCGTGCATATGATAGATAGATTATGCAGAAGACACGAATATTAAGATGATAGTCTAAATATTTAAAGGTCTACGATCGAGGGAATAAAGTTGCATGCTTTATTTATGTTAAGATTATTATGTTGTCCACATCCCTAATAGGAGCTAGCTTGTCTTAGTCATTGGAGTGGGACTCTGCTAGTAGAGACATTAATATATTGCTATTTGTGGCAATATATTGGATCAAGACTAAAGATAAATTGATTTAGTTAATAATTCTATTTGAATAAATCAATTCACTTTAGACAATCATAATGTTACATCTTAATTCTAAAATGAATCAAAAAGTCCATATTCTTGACGTGTATCTTTTGATGTACCATATCTCTAAGTTTTTAGTGGAATGGTTTCAAAGTTGATAATTATAAAATGTACATGTCAAGAATATATTATTTGATAATAATAGGAGCTTGATCTATATATATCCATCAGGTCTCCTTTGCTAGCACACATATTTCCTGCAATGATATGATGTGCTTTTTTGAGAAATTGGTAGCTTATGTTAATTCTTATATTGGCTTAAAATTCAGTTAACTGGATTTTACTAATTCATATTGATTTATTAGTTGAACTAATTTTGAAAATTAATTGAAAATAAATATGTTGAATTATTTAAATATATTTTATTTGAATATAAGATTATCTATATGTGACTGTTTTAAATAGATAACTTATGTGTTCAATTATTTGAATTAAAACTGAGGCTCTATGAAAGATAATCGGGTCAAATAAAGCATTAATTATCTAATTAGTTCAAAAGGGTGGATTGGATGATCTCAGAAACTATAAAAACACGTGGCAGGGGCATGCCACATCAGCCTAGTTGACCACCCCTACCAAGTCAGCGCATCATACACGTTTTTAGCTATAGGATTTGATTCAAACTCAAATTTTGAGGCCTAATATGATAAGAATTAGTGCCGATCCGACCTTTATAAGTTAGAAACATGTTCCTATGGTTTAGATGATTAAAAGAGGTCACTTATAAAGAGAAACTCTATTACTTTACAGAATTATTGTTCAATATTTAGAATAGTAATTCTTATTGTTTTCTTATGATTGTGGGGGGAAGTTACCAAATGAGAATCGAACGATTATGCCCACACGTATTCTGGGCATGGAAAAGAGAATAACAAAGAAGATTAGTATGTTAAGACTCTTCTAGACACAATTCTTAGTAGCATTTCTGTCAAAGGATTTCTTTTCAAAAGTGCAATTCTAACTTTATAAGGTACAGAAGACCTATTATTAATTTATCGTATATAGCATGTCTAATTCGTTTATGAAAAATGTTTTAATTTAAAAATTTTAAAATTACATTGCCTACTCATTTTCCAACATTCGGTACAATGTTAAGCATAGGTGGAGCCAAAAAAATAACACAAAAGGAATGGACATAAAATTTTAGATTATAAGTGTTGGAGTTCGGAAAACATTTTTACAAATATAGTGGAAACGTGGTTATAATGCAGAACATATAAAACAAAAATTTTCTTAAAAAGCTTTTGTAAAATACACTATAGATTATATTAATTTTACGCTTAAAAAAATATATAAAACGTTGCTTACCTGGATGAAGAAAGATGATTGGTAAACTCATGATGCAAAGACGTTCTTTGTAATTAAAATCATTGTCTTTCTAGCCTAGTCCTTGGCATTGGATGGACAACAGTTAGGTGTTGGAGGAATTAATGAGTATTTTAGATCACTTGACTAGCGTTAAGTCACCCGTCAATCTTAACACATGAGCAAAATGGGTCTGAGGAGGAAGAACACTTCTTCACACTCTTTTTCTCTCTTACACGCCTATAAAGATGAGATTTGGTGGAGTATTCTCAGTCTCTCTAAGACTTGCAAGTATGTAGAATGAATAGAGGGGATCTATATTTATAGAGCACAAGAGAGTTAATTAATTTAGGAAGTTTCCTCCATTTTAATTTCAATATTAAATATTTCATTAAAATAAAAAAGCCGCATTAATTCGATTCCATATAATGCTATTGGCGCCACACATTGAGAGATTCTCCACGCATGCTGCATCTATCACTTAACTATGTAGAAAGGAATACTGCTTGTTGTCCGATCTCGTTTGTTTTCATATTTAACTTTCCATATTTGAATTAAATCACATTTATTCAAAAGTAGAAGTTCTAAATATGAAAACTTAGTAAACAAACTTTGAAGTGTATAAGGGATATTACCTTTATACTATAGGCACCAAACACACAATGGGAACCTCCCACTTTATGGCCATACATAGTGGGACCCACCCACTATGTGTCTTCTAAAATTAAATAGTTATATTAATTATTTCTTAAATAATCTTATTATTTAATAAATATAAATTAAATCATAATTAATTCATTTGGGTGATAATTTAAAATTCCATAATTTTGAATTAATTATTTAAACCAACAATTCTATTTATCCAAATAGTGTTAACAAGGATGGTAGGGGACTAAAGAATCCTTAGTTTCAAGCTCCAATAAAACCAATAGATTAATTGAACTCTTTAATTAATATAATCTTTTATTGATTCCAATATAACTCTAAATACTTGAAATTGTACTCTTAAAATATAGATATTTAATTACTCATTTCTTAAAGCCGTCTATTTGATATAGCCATTACAATAAGTCAACCTCCATAAATAATTTATGAATAGAGCAAGGTAAAATCCGTTAACCTCTTTAATCACTTCTTTATTCTTGAATGCCATTGATTCTCTACTGAATAATAAATTCATGAACTTAATCACGAATTGAGCACTGTTAATATTCAAGCCCTAAATCAATGCTCAAGAGAATTATTTATCTGCTTCTTGCTAGAGAAGCAATGGATTCCATTTTGTAATATTTACATTCTTGGCTGCTTACTTCATTATGCCAACAAAATATAAGGAATAGGGTTAGATCCTCTATTCATGGATTAGGAGCTGAGGATGAAGTTGTAACATGATTGACAAAGGGATGTGGGTGCAAAGTTGAGGAAATAACTTGAAGCATTTTTTGGCATGATGTCCATGTTTCACACAATATTGGCAAACAACAGTAGGTGGCTTAGAAGGTGGAAGCATATTAGGCATATATTGTTTATTGGGAAAGGCGAGATTTGGAAGTAAACCAAGCTTCAATGAGGGAGAAAATGGCTTTGGAGATAGGTAAGGAGAAGGTTACTATTTAGATAGATTAGCGGTTGGCAAGGTGGGTCGATATTTTGTTTTTCATTATGAAGAAGAAAGGTTTTATGATTTAATAACTTTGTTAAGCAACTCTTCAAATGGAACAACAAAGTCTCAAGTTCTCATGGTGTTAATAAGCTCCTTGTAGGTAGGCCCAAGACCACAAGTGATGTAGACGAGCAAGTCAACATCACTTGGAGGATCACCAAGACCAATGAGTTCATCTACAATCTATTTAATAAAGATAAGAAACTCAAGGACACAGAGAGACCCACAAGTAATCATAGACAGCTTATCTTTGAGATGAATGATGTGAGTAGTCGATCGCTTGGCATAGAGACGTTTTAGGTGTTCCCTGTCCCTTGACTTGTTTTGGCAGAAGAAATAAGTGGTATAACAACTACACTTAGAGATGCAAAGATGGCATGAAGAATCAGCTGGTCTTGACAATGCCAAGAAATATAATTTGGATTGGTAATGGTCTAACCATTCTGACTCACCATTGCAGAGGGCCAAAAGAGGTGTCGTCGAGATACCTGAGCAAATCAAGACCATAAAAAAGAGCATTGAATTGAGCTTTCCATGAAAAATAATTGAGTGATGTGAGTTTGAGTGAAATTTGAGCAACAACATTGATTGTTATCAATCTTAGAATTTGAAAGGACAACAGCAATAATGGACAATGGAGTGCTCGTAGATGAGTAGAGGCCATGTTGAGTGAGATAAGAGAAAGGAAGATGAGAAAAAATGCCAGAAAAAAATGGAACCAAGATCTAACTTGTGAGAATATGAGCTTTGATTACTATAATAAGTTTAATGATGCTGAATATGTTGTGTTTTCATTCATCCAATTCTGATTTACAAGATGTGTATATATATACATAAGTTGTACAACTATATCAGTTGTTTTTCAAGCAATCTTAAGATACATATTTTGAACTTTTGTTGTTACAACTAACTAAAGAGAATCCTTAGGAATCAGGTTGTTAACATTCAAATTTTCTAAGTTTTATGGAGCTACAATTGATGTGGTAGGATCTGTCGTGCATTCTCTAACAAGATGGTTGCTTTTTGGGCTATGAATGGCTAGAGCTAGGTGGTATCACGATGAAACAGTTGAGTCGCAAAAACATAGGCAAGACTTGTTGGAAAAAATAGTTCGGTGACACAGTGGAAGTTTAAAAATTTTTTATTAAACACCGTGAAACTAACTCATGATGCTATAAACAATAAATTAAATATAATTTAACATACTAGTTGGAGACCAAAAACAACACTTTTGACTGAATAATTCTTTAGGAACGAATCTCTAGCGTACCTTTAATGCTATTCTCTTCCTTCAAATCGTAACAAATGTAGGCATAACTTAGCAAATCTTTACCATAGCTATAGTCCTTCCAACTGGACTACGTGTTAAAGAAACGATAAATACAAGAGGGGAGTGATCAAAGCTATACTCTCCGAAATTACACTATTGTAGTTTAAGAATAAATGAAGACCCTAGGTCTATATTTATAGAAGTAGTAGGAGGAGTCAAAAATCTATCAAGATTAGGAGAGAATTTTCTCTCATCCCTATACAGTTGGCTTCACCTTCCTTAAATCACCCATGATAATTCCTATTCAAATAATTCTATTTAAATTAAAATTTATTAAATAATATTTGATAATTATCCTTTATCAAAATTCAAATACGATTAGGATTTAAATTAATTCTTCAAATACAAATAATTAATTATCATAAAATCTCATTAAATTTAATTTAAATAAATATTATTTTGAAATTAATTAATTAATCAATTCCAAAACTACCTTCAAGTAGGTGCCCACAGTCTAGTAGCACTAAGCCAAGCACGACACACAATCCAACTAGATTGTTGGGCTTGCACATTGACAGGTCCAATAACTTGTTTGATGTAACCTCCTGTATTATGTGTAGTAATCCGAACTTGCCTAATTTGTTATAAAAGAATCCATGAGCTACCATTAAGACCCGATAGACATATATTATTAGGCTCTAATAATAACAGATAAACTAATCCCCACTTAAATATAAGTCTTGTTTATAACCTCCCATATTATGTGTATGCCAATAGATTATCTATAATCCGATGAAGGACTTAGTTTCATTTTACCTTTCAATGATTTTATCTCAAAGTTCCATTATTTCACTATTGGAAAATTCATTCTTTATATAACACATACAAAAGAAATATCATCATGTTACTATATGTATCTAGATGACCAAGGCTTTTTTATATTTTCCAATACTTGAATAATGACTTTGAAAGGATAACATTGACCTTTTTTTAGAGAACTGTGGACTTCGTGTTGTGGATTATGCTCTCATCGAATATAAGTTGCATTTCCAACATACCAATAATAGAGCCGTCATTCATCAAGACTCTTGCCTTTGGCATATCAAATAATACAAGCTGCAAACATAAAGTCACAAATCTACTTTAGGATTAAGATGACACATAAATGATTATCAAAGAGAACTAATTTAAGTTAAATAGAATTATTATTAAATCAATTCAACTTTAGGTCCACTCCAGTGTACGACCATCATTAAGTCTACCACACCAATGTGTCTACCTTCGAGTCAATCTACTCTGACAACCAAGATAAACCGCCTCCCCATTTAGATGTAGATCCCCATTATTGTCTCAGCATGTATAAAGTACCCAGCTCTATATATAGATTGCGGACTATATAGTTTAATCTATTAATCCCCTAGTCAAATCTTTCTGCATATAAACTCCATATATGCCCAATTCCAAGATTTGGTTATAATAATCACGGATCACATGTTTGTTAATATACAATCATTATTATAAATGTAGCAACCGCCATTTTTCTATAATGAATAGTATTAGATATTTAATGACGTTGTGTGATTTTTCATGAAATAATGTTATTAACCATGTATTTTGAGTTTATGACAGGTGACGGTCACATGGAATTAATGTGCTCCAAATGTTCATGTCATTAATGATGCTAAACATGTCATTAATGATGTTAAACATAGTGAATATTTAATGTTTTATTCATATACTATTGCACATGACAGTTCGGCAGCCCAAATCTTCCTAGTTCGACAGGCCGACTAGTTCTTCCTAGTTCAGCAAGCCGATGGGTTTTATCGATTGGCTGAATCCCACAACTTCAGCAAGTCGATGCTGAAAGGTCAGCAAGCCAAAGAACGCTAACAAGCTAATAGTACACAATGTCAGAAAAAGAAAGCTGTAGTGACCTTAACAATGCGTGTTAGAGCAATTGACAGAAAGGAAACCAAGAAAACCCGGAGTGGTGCTTTCCTTTTACCTTGAGAAGTATGATTCTCCAGAAAGGTGTCAATGTTGATCACAATTATGCATGTTTTATGATGTGGTGTGCATAATGTATTAATTTAAACATTGTCTTGCTAGTCCATTATCATCTTTTCTTAATTCATTTGAGGATAGAATTCCTTTTATAATGGTGCCTAATTTTTGTGATGAGATTTACCTAATATGACAAGTAAAGTAAGCAAATGGGTGAGAAAATTTGAAATCCAATGCTTTTCTAAGATTGGATCCGGTTTCAAATTTGGAAATCAAATCCACAATTTATTCTTTAGTCATTCATAAATTGTCTTATTTGGAAAATTTATCACATGTTATAACTTTATATGTCAAATATATATAGTAATTTTTATGATTTATTTTATGGCATAAATAATTTAATATATAATTTTCATTCTAGGCTTCTCACTACCCAGTGTATGCTTGCAGATTTAATATTGTTGAATATGAGATTTATTTTAATTACCAAAATAAAATTTTTACAACCAATGAAAAATCAGGGTGTTTTACATATATGTTAACTTTGTCCCTGCAAAGTCCCATGCTTACATTGTATGTGTATTGTAAGATATAGAGCTTTGAATGTTTATAGGTTAGGCAGACTTTTACGATGGGCAGATTTTATGTTAATGGGTATGTGATTAAAAAAAATGGTATTGTATGATATTATGGAAGTAAGTGTTAATTCTATATGTATATGAATAATTGACATAAACATTCCAAGAGGTGAGCACATCAAGACCACAGCGACGTCATCTAAATTAAGGTTTAGTAAGCAATCTCGACAAGTAAGTACATTCTCACCTGCAACATGACTGAAATTTATGAAAAGTTTTGAGAATATGTTTCATGATGATTTCTATGATGTTTTTACATAATGGTTATCATGAAAGCTTTTGACGTTATAAGAAGGTTTAATGCATGTTTTGATGTTGAGGCATGTAAAGACCTAAAAGTATGTATATGTATATATGCATCACCTAATTAAGTGTTGTACACCCAATGTTTATGTTTATGATGTTGTCCAAAGTGGAACTTGTCATGTTTCGTTTGGGATTAGCTACTCCTCTCCTCACATGGCGACGCACCTATGATGATGATGTTATGATGCAACACTTACGCCCCTAAAGATAAAATGAACAAAGTTTTAATATGGATGATTTAAAGGAAAGATATGTTCTACATGAACTTGTGCCAGGTGCACTATTATGATTATAACAATTATGATGATGATGTTCTGTAATGATTTTCATGAAATGTTTTATGTTGTGAGATAGGAAAGTGTACTTACTAAGCTCTTGCTTACTAGTTTTACGTCATGTTGCAAGAATTACGGACTAAGTGGAGGACGAGGACAGGCGTGTGTGCTAGGAATGATAGAATGGAAAACGAAAGAACACCATGAAAAGAGTTTATTTTCTTGAATAATGTTTTGTATTTGTATGTTAATATTTTCTACACTATGTTTAAGACTACCTTCAAATTTCTTTTAAATTATTTTGAAGTAGATTGGCCTACCGACCATTGCTGGTCAGTTTTTCAATGTTACAATCAACTTGTCGATTGCCCTACATCGGCCTGCTGATCTGGGTATTTTAAAACTCTAATTTTACAGAGCCTCTGACGGCCTGCCGATGGTTGAAGTTCTGACATTCGGTCAAGTTCGGTCTGCCAATGTCTAAAGTTCGGCTTTTCGAACTAGCAAAGCAGATTTTAATGACTGTTTGATTTTTATTTAAATTATGGTTGCATTATTATGGTATTGATAAAATATTTAAATATACATAAATACTTTTATACATTATTTTATAAAGTATTTAAAAAAAAGTATGCATGGATCCTGGTTATGTATAACTAATTATACATTATTTGAATAGTTTATCTTAAAATAATAATTAAAAGGGTAAAAGTAATGACAACTGTGATGTCTATAAGGGGACGTTACAATAAAAGTACTATAAGGACCATTATTAATATTAAAAATCTTATAAATACAACTAAAGTATTTATTTTTTAGGGCACCAATCTTAATAATCTCTCACTTGCTCTAAGCAAGTAAATGTGACATATTGCGCATCCTTATGCCTTCCATAAAACCCCTGGCTACCAAGATCATGATAGTGTAAACAATAGATGAGGTTGTTCTTGGATGCTAATTAGCAAATCTATCATGTTACCACTCTACAAAACTTCTTATAATATGATACTTATCAATACGTCTACTCCTCTTGTGGCGTCCTAAATCCTTGGTATTATCTATAGTCACCATATTCCACAATACAAAACTATAGATTTATTCATACCATAGACTACCTCAAAATCTCTAAGGAAATTTCCTAAGTGGCATAATTTCATTAGATGCCTTAGTAGCAACCACATATTTAGCCTCCATAGTATAATCAGCAATACAAAATTATTTAATAATGTTGCCACTATGAACCCCCCTCTTAGAGCAAAATAGACCCTAAAGTCAATTTCTCTAATCCTATGTTGACTAAAAGTTAGGATCCGTATATCCTACAAGTGTTAGCTCCTCTTCAAATTACATTATATAATTTGTCATTCTCCTAAGATACTTAAGTTAAATGATTGACTGCCTGCCAATGTTTTAGCTTAGGATTCGACCAATAGCGACGTATTATCCCAACCTCACAACAAATTTTTGATCTTTTGAAAAGCATAACATATATGAGACTCCTATTGCCAAAGCATAATAAATTCTTTCCATGTATTCTCTTTTTTTAATGTTTGAAAAAAATCATCCCTAAAAAAAGTGATTCCATACCGAATAGGTTAAGAACCTTTCTTAGAATCTTGCTTTGTAGACCTCTCTAGAACTTTATATATGTATAAAGTTTTGGGATAAACCTATTTTTTTGTTCTTATTATTGCAAAACAATTCAAACCTAAGAACATAAATATCTTCTTTCAAAACATTAAGTCAAAATGTTTGGAGAATTAAACTTTGACCAATAATTTTGTAGCTACATCATTCCCAATGAATAGAATGTCATACACATAAAGTACCAAAAGACCACCTTCCCATCTTTAATGCGTTTATAACGCATGGCTCATCAAAATGTTACTCAAAACCACATGATTTGACCACCTTATCAAAACTTACGTTTTAGGATCAATAAGTTTGCTTCAACCCATTATTTGACTTGAGCAACCTACAAACACTATTCTTTTGGCCATATTCCTTGAACCCATCTGGTTCTATCTTATAGATACTTTCCTCAAAATTGCAATTCAAGAATACAATCTTGACATCTATTTACCTTATCTTGTGGTTGAGATACCCTACAATGGATAAGAGTATGTAGATAGACTTTAGCATCACTACAAGTAAGAATGTTTCATCGTAGTCAATGTCCACTTTCTACTTGTATCCTTTTGCTATAAGTCTAGCCTTAAAGATTTTCACCTTTTCATCCACTTTTCTTTTGATATTGTAGACCCCTACACTCAAAGCCTTAACCCTTCAAGTGTTTTTACAAGTTTTTAGACTTAATTGGAAGCCTTAGTTTCCAATTTAACATTCATAGCCTTTTGCTAAAGTTCTGCATCAACATTCTCCATGGCATTGTCATAGTCAAGTGAGATCACCATTAGGTTCAACGATGTTATCCTAAAGGCTTCGCATTGATACCTAGCATTTGATAAACAACTCTCCACTATGACAATGCTCCATAGGTTGTTGATTTTATTTTGATTTCTCCAGTACGATTGGAACACTTTCCATATCCATAACCTCTAGACTGATTCAATCATTCTTTAACTCCCTAAGCAACAAATTACTTCATGATTTAAAATCTTGCATCTAACTCTTCTTAAGGAATGTTATGTGTATGGAAACCAAGACTTTATTTTTGATATGAATTATAGAATAATCCATCTTTTATCCTTCTAGGATACCCTATAAATATGCAAACTTTTGAATGAGATTCTAACATCCAAGCTTTCTTATCTAGGATGTATCTCATACCTCAAGTACTACTTTAATTAG
Source organism: Artocarpus heterophyllus (assembly GCA_025403435.1). NCBI lineage: Eukaryota > Viridiplantae > Streptophyta > Magnoliopsida > Rosales > Moraceae > Artocarpus > Artocarpus heterophyllus. The sequence continues at coordinate 3,345,914 of CM046331.1, read as the reverse complement.
AATATCACTTAGAAATATAACATGCAATTTGCAGCACATATCCCCTAAAAGGATATAACTCATCATGGATTGTACTATATCCAACAGGTTTATTTCTTCTTTTTGCTATACCATTTTGTTGTGGAGATCCTGATGTAGTCAAATAGGATAAAATCTCATTTTTTAATAAGTGACCTATAGACTTCTTAGGGAGGTATTATCCACCTCGATCCAATCAAAGTGTTCTTATGGGTTTACACAATTGCTTTTCCACTTCCGCACAAAACTCCTTGAAGTTGTCAAAGTTTCACCCTTGCAAAGTATTAGGTATACAAACCCAAGCACGAGTAGTCATCTATAAAATATGACGAAGTACTTGTATCCTCGAACATACCAATGCGTTCATGTGAACACAAACGTCCATGTGTACTATGTCTAAGACTTCTACAGCCTGATTTCCTTTAGCCCCAGAAAGCCTTTTGGTCATTTTACCCTTTAAACAAAACTTACCATGCCAAGGTTTCCCTCTCTAAGGAACTTAGAGGACCATCCTTAACCAACCTTTGTTTCCTATTAAGGCTTATGTGACCTAATTGTAAATGCCAAAAATATGTCTTATTAAATTTAGAAATATTAGCCCTTTTAGAGTTATGAGTTGGTTTAGTGTCGACAACTTTAGTTTGGTAAAGTAAAGTGATGAGACTGTAAAAGTATACATTTTATAAAGTTAGAATCATTCATTTAGGCTTTTATTTCCTATTAAATCCTCTAATTAATAGCATTATAGTGTTAAACAATTATTTAGTGTCTTAGCATGAAAAAATGTTTAATTATGTGTTTTTAGTGTGTTTTTATGTTTGAATATATTTTCAATAATTTTTAGAAGCTTTTTTGTCTGTAAAATATTTGTTTAGCTTGAAATTAATTAAAACTATAAAAAAAATGTGTTGTGATTTTATTTTTAGTCTTAATGCGTTGTAAAATATGTTTTTAGTTTGTAAATATATTCTTATATGTTTTTAGTAATTTCTAAAAATATTTCCAAGTCTCAAATATTATATCTGTATAAAACCATATTGGCTAGTTAATTTTAGAAGCTTATTTTTAATTTTTTTGTGTGTTTTACTATAATATAAATATTTTCAATATATTTTCATAATTATTATGTTTGCAAAATAATTAATTTTATTTTAATTACTTGTTTGTAGATTTGAAATTTGGAAAAAAAAAGGAGCAAAATCAGACAACAAATGCTCAAGAAAATAATTAAAAATTTGAATTTTGAAAGAGCATGACACGTGGCGCCACCCAGACCGTACAATCAGCCACCAAAACACCTAGAGTTGTCGATTAGGTGACGCGTGTCAACTCGTCACTCGGCCCCACAGGCTACAGGTCTTGTCGATTATGTGCATGCATTCCTAGAAGAAGCCCGTGCTCTTGCCTCTTTAACCGTTCGACCGATGGACCAAGAAAGATCCAATTGTCATCATTGGTATGTCCAGTCCTAGATATACCCACCTACATGTCCAAATCATGACATTTTCATGCCTCCAACAGATGCGAAGAATTGGATCTTAAATTAAGGTTCGCATAATGAAGAAGGTTGAAGTACGTGAAAAAAAAAGAGAAGAAAAAAAATAAAAAAGCCAACCTACTCTATAGACAACTCTCCACTACAGTACCCCATAGTGCTATAATCTACTTATAAAAAGGAAGCTTAAGCCTCTGTTACAACCACTCATTCAAGACATAACAAAATTATGCTTATATTTCATTTTCATATTTTCTTCATAGAACTTGTAGAAATGCTGAGTAAGTTAGGCTAGAGTAGTGTGGTGAGATAAGAGATGAATTTATATGTATAATTATCTAGTGCGGATTTTGATTTTATGGTACTGTTGTAATGCGTATAGTTTAGTAGAAATAATATTCTCTTATATTCAAAATTAATATTGTTGTGCTATCAATTTTTATATAAATTCAATCATACTTTTTTATATATTAATTAATTTACACAATAATATTAACATTATTATTATATAGAATATCTCTTACTACGATATTGCCGGAAGCAGTTATATTGTCACTTTTAGGTATTTCATGAAATAAAGTTTGTTTGGTTTTAACATAAATATTATTCTACTAAAATATATTAATTTTGATTAGTTTCATCTTTTCCATCTTATAATTGTGATAATTAAGTTTGTAATGACAACGGTTTTATTTATTACAATTGGTGCTTTTAATTTAATGATTTTATGAAATGTCTTTTATTGCATTATTGCTTGCACTATTGTCACTTTCAAATATTTTGTAAAAATAAAATGCATGTTTTAATAGGAAAAGATTTAATCAGTCAAATGCTTTAGAAATTTAATTAGAATCAAAATCCATACTGGTAATAAACATATAAAGATTCTTGACACCTTACTGTTTTAATTGTATGTTTTAAACCTTAAAATTTCAAAATTACCGAAAAAATATTTTCTTCTTTTTAAACTTTATTTTGTTACACTTATTTACCTCTTAAAATGTTAAACTTTGCCAACTTTTTCATTTGTAAATTTAACCTCTCTATGGATATGACTGCTCTTATCGTACTACAAACTACCCGTATTGAGATACAATTTTGGGCGACACATCAAAATTTTGGCATTGTTGCCGATGAGGTGTCATTACTTTGGTAGATTGCTGAAACAAATGGGAAAACAGGTAAGTGATCTATCTTTATCTTTGTAAATATTATATTTAGGTGTTTTATTTATGCTTTAATGATTTTAAAATATAAAAAGTTACTATTTACGTAGGTTACTATTCTAGTTACTATGCACATATTATTCATTATTCACAAAAAAAAATCAAAAAAAAAGAAAAAATATAATAAGAAAATTAATTTTAGCTTTTGTAAATATTTTGTCCTTTATTTTAGAATTTTATTTGGGTTGTGTAATTTAGTTGCTTGTTAGTTTTAGGTTTAGATTTAGCCTTTTTGTACTTAGAAATAAAATTTCAAAAGACTTTAGATCAAGGTTTTTCATAAAACTTAAAAAGTAAAATGTGGTGTTGAGGAAGAATATACTTTAAAGAAGTTCTGTTTGGGGGCTGGTTACTCGTTCAGAAAATTTTTCCATAATCAATTACTTTTGAAGATTTTCCTAGCACCAGTCATTCTGAGAATGTTGTTCTGACTAGGAGGTTAGTTTTTAAGGGGCCTTGCTCTACCAATCTTTTTGGGGAACATTCTTAGAGGATATAATTCTGATTCCTACACAGTAAACAAGACAAATGTTTTTCATTCACTACTTTATTCATCCCAAATAGAAAAAAGCTAAACATTTTGTCTTTTGTTTTTTATTTTGGTAATAAAAAAACCATAAAATTAAAAAAGAAAAACACGTAGGGTTAATGCATCGACAAAGTGACAAACTAGGATGATTCACTAAAGGTTCAGACTTAGGGAACCCTAGTGAATAATCGTCAAACTCTCCTTTACATTCTCCAGCTTTGCCATTAACAACCTCAATCCTAAATCCGTTAGAAATGGCGCAACAATAGTATAATCCCAAAAGGGTGTTGAAAGATTACTTGCATCCATCTCACCCTCCCAATCCATCATGTATCATATTTCCACCAAATATGCCACAACAGGATTTTAAGCCTAGCATGATCTAACTTTTGCCAACTTTTCATATGTTAGCAAGCAAAAATCCTTGCGTGCATATTTGTGAATTTGAGGAGGTAGTAGCCACTTTTCATAGTCATGCTGACGTTGCTAATTTCATCAAACTAAAATTCCTTTCATTCCCTTTAAAGGAAAAGGTTAAAAGCTGGCTCTATTATTTAAGACTTCGATCCATTGGATCATAGGAAGAAATGACGACTGCCTTCTTCAACAAGTATTTCCTGCATCATAAGACCAACAATCTTAAACAACCAATCTCAACTTTTTCTCAAAATGATAGTGAAACACTCTGTCAAGTTTGGGAAAGATTTAAGCATTTGTTAAACCAGTATCTTCACCACAGATACGAGAGTTGGTGTCTTATCAGCTACTTCAATGATGGACTCATGAATCAAGAGCGTCAATTGATAGAGATGAGGTGCAATGGAGAATTTCTATACAAAGATGCCAATGAAGTCATGGAGTACCTGAATGATTTGGTAGAAAAAGCTCACACTTGGACTGGACTAAGTGCTACTGAAAGCACTAATAGTTCTCGACCAGCTAGAGTTTACCAATTAAGGGAAGAGGATAACCGCAAAGCTCAAGTTGAGAATCTCACAAGACAAATTGAGGCCCTCAAGCAAAAAGATGGTAGAGGAGTCCACACAGTCGCAAGGATTGATTCCTATGGTACATGCTCTGTGTGCGGTGAGGTAAAAAATAAAGCACAAGATTGTCCCACTTATGGTGAAATATAAGGATTGTACAAGGAACAGTGTAATGCCTTAGGCACATATACAAACCTTTTACACCCTACTCAGATACCTATAATCTTGGCTACAGAAACCATCCAAATATCAATTGGAGGAATTCGAATCAAGCGCAATCGTTTGGAAATCAATGGAGAAATGAACAACAAGCAAATCCACAAAGGGAATATGTTGTTCCTTAGTGTAACCCACACCCATCAAGTAGACTTCTTAAGGATACTTTGCATGCAATCCTTGAGGCACAAACCAAGATAAATAGAAGGTAGAACAGTCTTCACACAACTGGTGGAAAAAAACAAAGACTTCAAGAGTCACATTATAAAATTAACTGTATCCTTAGCAATTTAGGAACTCGATAAATTTCCGTCTCAACTTCAACCCCATCTAAGAGGGTAACACATGTTACAAACCTCTAAATATGAAATGGATAACATAAAAGAAGTTAATTATGTCACAACTCATAGAGGTAAAACACCAAATGCTCCGTCAACAACCACTGAGGACATGAATAGTGAGGAAGAAGTCCCATAAAAAGAAGAAGAAGTAAGCAAGCATATAGTAAAGGTCCTTTCCCCTCAAGGTCTATGACCTATTTGGAAAATATCAGAAAGCAATGAAGAGGACTTGGAACGTTTGAAGGAAGTTCAAATTAACCTTCTTTGTTGCATATAATAAAGCAAAAAGTGGCAACATATGCCAAGGTTATCAAAGACCTAAGCACTATGAAAAGAAAGCACCACGTGAAAAGTACTACATTCTTGACTGAATAAGTAAGCGCAGTATTAGAAAAGAAAGCATCCCTCAAGTATAAGGATCCTAGATCTCCCACTAATCAAGTGTCACATAGGAACCCATTAATTTATACAAGCCCTGTTAGATCTAGGAGCAAACGTCAACCTAATGCCTCATTTGGTTTACTTGCAACTAGGACTTGGAAAGGTTAAGCCCACATCTGTGGTCTTACAACCGGTTGATAGATCCATCAAACAACCACATGGGATAGTTGAAGACTTTTTTTTTTTTTTTTGCAAATTGATAAGTTCTATTACCCCGTGGACTTTCTCATCTTCGACATCCAGTGCGAGGCAAACATGGGATCAAACATTCCTATCATTCTTGGAAGACCTTTTCTAACCACAGCTAATGCTCTCATTAATTGTGGGAATGGTCTCATGGAAATCTTTTTTGGGAACATGACGCTTGAAGTGAATTTTTTCTATATCGAAAAACAACCACAAAGTGATAACGAGTGTTTTTACACTGAAATTTTTGATAAAGTTGCTCTAGGAGAATTTCAAGTGCAAACTGATGAACCTGAAAAATTCCTCCAAAATTTTAAGCTTGAAAGTCCCAATCCCATCTCTGACATATCTAAACACTCATTGGAAAAGGAATAAAGTTTTGGCAACTATGTTTTGAAGAATTGCTATCGGAAAAAGAAAAACCAAAACCATCAACTGAGAGATCCTAAAAGTTAAGTTAGCCTAACTTCCTAAAGGACTAAAAGATGTATTCTTAGGAACTGATGATTTTTTCCCTATCTTCTTCTCATCCAAACGTGATAAATCATAAGAACAATGGTTGATCAACTTGTTGCATGAGCATAAAACTGCATTGGAATGGATGATAGGTGATATCAAGGGTATTAGTCCCTTGATCTACTCTCATAATATCCATTTAAAAGAAAGAGCAAATCCTAAAAGAGAACCCCAAAAAAGACTAAAACTAATAATGAAAAAAGTTGTAAAGAATGAACTTTTGAAGTTGTTAGATACATGTATCATTTATACCATTGCCGACAATGAATGGGTTAGTCTAACCGATGTTGTACCTAAGAAATTAGTTATAACTATGATGAAAAATGAGAAAGGAGATCTTGTCCACACAAAGGTCATCACTAGATGGCATATGTGCATAGACTATTGGAAGTTGAATGTTGCCACTCGCAAGGACCATTTCCCACTCCCATTCATCAATCAAATCTGATAGTGTATAGCTGGTCACACTTTCTATTGCTTTCTCGATGGATATTGAGTATATTATCAAATAGAGATAGCATTAGATGATCAGAAAAAGACATGTTTACATGCCCTTTCGGGACTTATGCTTTTCAGCGTATGCAATTTGGACTTTGTGATGGTCCAACTGCATTTCAAGGATGTATGATGAGCATAATCAATGACATGGTTGAAAAGTGTATGGAAGTTTTTATGGATGACTTGACCGTTTTTGATGATTCGTTTGACATGTGTCTGCTCAACTTGGAAGCTATTCTGAAAAGATATGAAGAAAAGGCTTGTATACTTAATTGGGAGAAATTCCATTTCATGGTTTCATATGGCATATTTCTTGGACATATCATTTCTAAAAGAGGAATGAAGTTTGATCTATCAAAATTTGAACTCATCTCAAAATTGCCAACTCCTATGACTGTTCGAGATGCTTGATCTTTTCTGGGGCATGCTGGATTCTCTAGGAGGTTGATTTAAATTTCTTTTCCATATAAAGATCCTTATGTAACCTTCTAGTAAAAGATGCAGTGTTCAATTGAATGTAAGAATGTGAAGAATCTTTCCAAACTCTTGTGTCTAAGTTAACCTTTGCCTCCATCATGCAATCAGCTGATTAGAGCTTGCCATTCAAAATCGTGTGTGATGCAAGCAACTATGCCGTGAGAGCTGTTTTCGGTCAGCAAAGGAAAGAAAACCCTTTGTAGTGTACTACGCAAGTAGAAATTTAAATAGTGCTTAAATGAATTATTCGACCACTGAAAAGGAGTTACTTGTTGTTGTAATTGCTCTCGACAAGTTTCGGGCATATCTAATTGGTTCACCCATCACTGTCTTCATAGATCATTCAGCCCTTAAGTATCTCTTTTTCGAAAAGGATGCTAAGGTGCTACTTATCAGGTGCATCATTCTTTTGCAAGAGTTTAATTTGGCCATTAAGGACAAGAAAAGAGTTGAGAATGTGATAGCTAACCATTTATCTCGCGTAGAATTCAATGATTTTGTAAATGGCTCATCAATTTGTGACGAGTTTCCACATCAACATCTTTTTACTGATGCTAAACTAACATGGTTCGTACTCGTTGTTAATTATTTGGCAACTGAAGAAATTCCATCCACTTGGAGTTCTCAGGACAAAAGGAAGTTCTTGGCTGAAGTGCGTGATTTCAACTCAGATGATCCTTATTTTTCCAACTACTATCATGACAAAATCATGGGACATTGTATTCCTGATGATGAAATGTTAGTGTCTTAAAGTTCTGTCACAGTGATACATGTAATGGTCATTTTTTCTACAAAGAAAACCGCTACAAAAACCTAACAGTGTGGTCTTTATTGGTCCACTTCGTTCAAAGACACTTACCATTATTGTCGTTCTTGTGAAAGGTGTCAAAATTTAAGTACTCTGTCTGATCCCCATATAATGCCACTCAACGTAATTATTACAATAGAAGTATTCGATTGTTGGGGAATAGCCTTTATGGGACCATTTCTACCTTCCTCTAGGTACCTTTACATCTACCTTGTTGTGGATTACGTTTCAAAATAGATTGAAGCCATAGCATGCTGCTCCAGATGATAATAAAACTGTTGTGAAATTCTTGAAGGAAAACGTGTTATCAAGGTATGATACACCACATGCTATAATCAGTGATCAAGGCACACACTTTTGCAACCGTTCTTTCAAAGCTCTAATGCAGAAGTATGGTGTAATTCATAGAGTGTCAAGTGCCTATCATCCACAGGAAAATGGTCAAGCTGATTTAAAAAATGGAGAAATAAAAAAAAAATCTTAAAAAAATGGTGAATCCAAATCTTAAAGATTGGTCTTCGTGTCTTTCTGATGCACTCTATGCATCTCGTACAACTTACAAAGCTTCCCTAGGAATGTCTCCCTATAGACTATCTTTGGAAAAGCCTGTCATTTAGCTATATAACTTGAGCATAAGGCTTATTAGGCTGTGAAAGCCGCTAACTTTGATCTCAGTGCTGCAGGTATTCAGCAAAAACTTCAGCTCTTAGAACTTAAGGAATTGAAGGGTGATGCCTATGACAATTCATAGATCTATAAGACAAAAATGAAAGTAATTCATGACAAGCAGATCCCGAGGAAAAACTTTGAGCTGAATCAACAGGTTCATCTGTATGAGTCCTGTCTTCAACTCCACCTTAGTAAGTTAAGGTCATAATGGTATGGTCCATATATTGTCAAATAGGTTTTTCCCAATGGTGTTGTTGAAATTAAAAAGTTGAATAATGGAAGAATATTCAAAGTCAATGGTTAAAGATTAAAAAATTACGTAGAACAGATAACTGAGCCTGAAGAGGTCACTCTTATGGCTTCAGTTTACGAGCCTGAGTAATTTTTTCACCTTCTCTTGTGTGTGTGTGTATATATATATATATATATATATTACCCTCTTATTTTGCTTTTTGCTAAACCTTAGTGTTTCTTACATAAAAAACAAAAATTCAAAAAAAAAAAACATATTTTTAAAAAATTCATTAGAGTGACAGGAATTATAGAAGTAAAAGTTAATGTTTTTTTTAGTACATAAATACTAGTAGCTTCTAGTAATTCATTCTGATAAATTCCAAGCAACAACAAATTTTTTTATTTTTGTTGCATTTTTAAAAAAAATTAATAAAAATAAATAAATTAAAAAAAAAATTAGTTTCCCATGTGTTATATTTTTCCCCATGTCTAAACAGTGTCTTAGCCTTAGTTTATAAATGTGTTCACTGTACATTCCAAATCATTTGCTTGGCTTTTTCTCTCTCTTAACCTCTCTTTCTCTTTCTAGAACCTCAAGTTCTTTCTACCTTCTCTCTAGATTTTCAAAACCTTTCTAGAAATCTTTATCTCTCGATCTCTCAAAATTTCCGTTGATCTATACTCAAGCACTCGAAATCTTTCAAATTTGCTTCCCAGCCACTCAAATCTCACCTTCAATCTCTAAAATTACTCTCAAATCTCTCAAATTTGTCTGTATCTTTATAACAGATCCCAAATAAGATCATTTCAAGAAATACTTCCCTTCCTTGCCTCAGAATGAAATCAAAAGAAAGCACAAGACTTGAGTCACTCGACTCTAGATTCTCCCATGCTTTAGTCTCCCCAACGATGTTAGAATGCTCGTTGAAGGAAAAGTTCATCCTAGTAACTTTAAACAGTTACAATATTTGTCAGGTATGGGTAGGAGTTTGTATTCAAGGAAAAGGAAAGCCCAAAATGTTAAGTCTAGGTGTCCTAAGTGAGCTCGACAAACTTGTATAGGCAAATTTCATTCAATAGGCATGGTCTATAGAAATAGAGAGGATAAAATCAATTTTGCAAGGATGGACTGAGTAAGGGCAACTTGGAAGATCTTTGAGCCACTCTTGAGACGCATCCTAGTGGATATGTATAGGGTACTATTTCTAAACTCTTGCCACAATTTCATGATGAGAGAAAACATCTACTGAAATTTGATGTTAAAAGACCCTGTTTTCTAGTTTATAAGAAAATTGGATGGGAAACAGATCCTCGATCCATTGACTTCGAAATAGAATTTATAAAAAAAAATTCATCTATGTTGGTTTGTTTCAATCTGAATAGTAATTGTTAAAGTGATTTCGTCTGTAGTTTTTGCTTTTAGTATTATTATTTTGACTTTTTTGTTTGTGTGAGATGTCTATTTTTCTTCGATAATTATTTTCCGTGCCCTGTTTGTTTAACTTTATCTCAGTTTTTAAGATTCGACACCATTATTTCAAAAAGTTGTACAGTTTTGTCAGTAAATTTTTAGAAAAATACAACTTGTTTCTCAAAAGTCATTTGATTTTCCACCGCCATCCCTGTCCCACCTAACTCTTTGTCATAGTTGACTCCTCTATAAAAACCATTTGTGACTTAGAAGTTATGCAGAGCAAAAAAAAAAAAAAGCCTTAGAAACAACTATGGAATCCTCTACCCAATCACCTCAAGGATCAAAAACCATTTGTGTGTTTTGCGATTCTAGTCCAAGAAAAAAATTAACATTATTTAGAAGCTACATTTCACTTAAGTCAAGTCCTAGCTAAGAGGAAAACAAACATGATTTATGGGGGAGGTAATCTTGGGTTAATAGGGAGTGTTGCAGCAGGAGCCCATATGGGAGCTGGTAAAGTCTTAGGTATTATCCCTAATATTTTTGCTAAAGGCAATCTTCGTGGTCAAACCATAGGAACAAAATGGACAGTCTTGACTACCATTGATCGCATTACTCCTATGAGTCAACACTCAGATGCCTTTATTGCCTTACCTGGTAATCTAAGAACTTTACATAAATTATTTATAGTAGCAAATAGGAACCCGTTAGGCATTCACTCTAAACCCTTGGGTCTGTAAAATGTTAATGGTTTCTTTGATGGTTTATTAAAATTTCTTGATCATGCTATGAAAAAAAAATTTCTTGACCAGACAGGGAGAAAGATCTTTATCTTTGCGTCAACTACTAAAGTACTAATTGATCAAATCCTAGTTGTTCATGCTAAGACAAACACTACAACGTCAAAGTTAGATGGGAAGATGGACAACAAGAAGATGTGTCTAGATTTGGATCTCCAACTATGACTTGTTTAATCTTTTGGCTTTACCCACAGCATGTTCATTTTCTTTTATTAATTTCTTGACTAACTGCTCTTGCACAGGTAATATTGTTCCTTGCTTTATCTTTTTAAACATTACGGACAATGTTTGATTTAGGTTGGGGGAGAGGATTGTGTGTCAAATTTTTTTTTGATTTTGTGTATGATTCTTAACTATTATCGATTTTGTGTCTGTTTGTTTGACTAATGAAAAAATGGTGCGCTGTTTGTAAAATTTTAATTTTCTTCTTCTCTAAAGTAGACTTGGTTGAGTTAAGGAGTTTCCTTTTGAAACGCATCTCCTTTTGGTCCAAGAATGTAATATTTGTTGTTTTTTTTTTCTTAGTTATTTTTTCTTTTCGTTTACATGCATGCATAAAGATGGTGGAGTCAAGGAGTACGTTATGCTCTTGAGACATGTCCTTTCCTTATTCGAAATAGCAGAGTAAAAAGTGATTGCCTTTCTAGAATGTGGTATTATTTTTCTATTCTTTGAATTGTCTAACTTTATAAACTCTCAAAACATTGGTTTTATTTAACATGTTTATGTGTTTATTTTCCAAAAGGTTTGCAAGTCTCTCTTTATTTACTATAATACCTAATTGTGATGGTAAGTCAAAGTTTTGAATATCTAAGTTTTGCTATTTTGTGTAGATGAACAACTAAAGGCAGTGACATTTTTTATTAACTAATTAATCAAATAATAAATCAAAAAAAGAAAATAAAAAGTACAAAGTATGTAAATTAATAAACAAAATGTGGGTAAGTTTGGTTTCGTAGCCTTTGTAACTTGAGTAAGTTTCACGAGATGCTACAATACCTAGTACCTTAGGCCAACTGGTCTTGGAGTTACTGACCTAAAGCTCGCTAAATGAGTTACTGGAGAAAGCTTGAGGGAGCCAAACATTGCAATACCCACTATTGTGTTGTTTAATTTATATTCTTTAGTTGTTCTAGTAAATAATTTTTAAGTGTTGCCGCCTACTAGAGTGATTTGCAGCAAAATAGCAAAATGATTTTATTTTTAGTTTTTTATGAAACTTCATAATCAATCATTATTTCTTTTTGCACCAAGTTTGGCTTACTTACATTCTGTTAATAGCACACAAGATGTTTACATAAAAGTTTTGCTTTGCTAGTTTATCTAGTTAGGTAAAACCAATTATAGTTAAATGATATGCATTGTATAGATATTCTATAAATCAATTCAAAATTTTATCGCTTATATTACTAGGAACTAGTAATAAGCTGATTAGGGGATGATGAGACTATAAAATGTACATTTTATAAGGCTAAAATCATTCATTTACACTTTTATTTCTCATAAATCCTTTAATTAATAGCATTTTAGTGTTAAACAATAATTTAGTGCCTTAATGTGAGAATAAGTTTAATTATGTACTTTTAGTGTGTCTTTATGTTTAATTATATTTTGGTAATTTTTAGAAGTATTTTTGTGTGTAAAATATTTGTTTAGTTTAAAATTAATTAAAATCGTAAAAATAATGTATTATGATTTTATTTGTCTTAATATGTTGTAAAATATGTTTTTAGTTTGTAAATATATTCTTATATATTTTTAGTAATTTCCAAAAATATTTCCATGTCTCAGATATTATATCCATGTGAAACCGTTTAGGTCTGTTTATTTCAAAAGCTTATTTTTATTTTTTTGTGTGTTTTAATGTATAATAAATATTTTTAATATATTTTTATAATTATTATGTTTGTAAAATAATTAATTTTATTTTAATTATTTGTTTGTAGATTTGAAATCTTGGAGAAAGAGGGAGCAAAACGACACCAAAACGGGCAAAATCGGACAACAAATGCTCAAGAAAACAATTAAAATTCGAATTTCAAAAGAGCAGGGCATGTGGCATCACTCAGACCACATGATCAGCCACCAAACCTCCAAGAGCCATCAATCAAGTGTATGCTTATGCTCACAACAATGGCATGTCAATCATATGCACAATTATCACATTCATTGATATACATAACATATGCACGATATTATGGTTATACAAGTGACATTCTACTTACCTTGCTCTTTCATAACGTGTAAACAATTCTCGGGCTTTCTCTCAGGGGATCCGGCACTCAACACCTTTGTAATATTGAGTATTTTAACTACATTATCGTCACTCATAAAATCTCTAATAATAAAGTATTAAAGAGCTCATTTTTCCTAAAAAATTTGGTAGCATTTCTCCCTAAATTTTAGGCTTTTCAAAAGCTTATGAGCCTATCAATTCCTTGAAAATAATTTAACATCCAAATTATAACTTAAACCACAAAATCATCACAAAAAACTAATTTCTCAACTTTTGTATTTCCTAGAACCAGCCCTGACATCATGACCATAACTAAAAGCCATGAACAATTTTCTAAAATGGTTCTAAAGGTATTTGTTTAACACATAGAGTGAGCTACCCTCAAGTTTTTAGCTCCAAATGAGATTCCTAGCTTAGGTAATTAAATCAAAATCTGAATTATAGTGAAAACTTTGTTGAATCTGGATAGCTCCAGGAAACAAGCTTCAAACCACCACTTTCTAATTGAGTTAGCTCAAATCCTTTTACAGGCTTCAAACTAACATATATATGGTTATATCGTTTAAAATTTAGCACCCAACTCTATAGAAAACCTTCTAAACCACCATCAAACAAAACACTAACCAAAACAGCTCTTAGGATTTTCTCGTAATTTCACCAACTTAAAATTAATAAATCCCTTCAAATTTTGTTTAAATCCAATGTTTTCTTGTTGACAAATCTGTGGAGAAGAGGAGAAATTTAGACTTAGAGACTTTTGGTTGAGTTAAATCCACCTATTAGCTTAAAACCTTTTAAAGAGCCAAGCACATACCTAGATTACTCCATCGTGAAGTACTTTTCTATTCTTCAACTTGGTGTCACTCCAGTAGTTTGTTCACTAGATAATTGTGTATTAAACACTCATACAGGATCTCATGCATAACCTAGGTCTTATATCAATCGTTTCGCTTACCGAATTTAAATACATGTACTTACATCAAAACTTTAGTATACTTAAAAACTATATCTTTGAATCCTTAACCTTCCAATAATGAAACTTGAGTATTCCTTTTTAGGATTCCTTAAAACAGACTTAAACATAAAAAAAGGTTTAATAAGTCAGTTAAAGTCTCAATAAAACCCTAATTGGGATAAAAACCCGAACATTAAAAATCACATGGAATTAGGGTTTCCAAGTTATTCTAACCATGAAACTTGTGTAAAGTTCACATCATCTTCCCATTGGTCACTTTATTCTCTTATGGCATCATTGTAAAAGATTCTTATCATAAATTGGCCCATTTATTCAACAAAACTTGCTCTAAACCTTCTCATTTAGCTCAAAAGTATTTGATTTCTTCAATTTTGCAACTTAAAACCATATATGAGCTCCATAACTTACTTAATTCCTCACAATTTAATAAAAACATAATCACAACTTCCTTTTCATTTCTTTACTTACCGGATCCACCTTCAAGGAACCCTACCATTCAACAATACATAATGCCTAATCAAATAATTAATGCACCTTTGACACTTAATGCACATTATAAATACATCACATTAGTCAATCAAACTGATGAATCAAATGCATAATATTATGAAAGCATGCAATGTATTGGCCAACAAGTATGCAAAAATTCTAGACATCACACATATATATAAATGTATAACATGTATCAATAATAAACAAACATAATAACATTCAATAATATAAACATACAATATACAAGTATGTCTATATGCAAAATCTTGAAAACTTGTATAGTACTACGATAATTCCTAGTCCCATTCATGTCAGCTACCTTGGGTTAGTTAGAAACAAACTAGCCTAGAGCACGGATCCTATCCGATTAGTATATACCTACTAACTACCATTTGTTTGGTCACAAATTATTTAACAAAGCTCCTCGAGGAGGTTAATAATTAAATTTGTCTTAAATGTATAACCATTGTTTATGTCTTATGCAACGTATAATCATGGATCATGCTCACAGACATTTTCCCTTAAGAAGTCCAATCTAGTATACCACCGATTATGAACAACCTTCCTTGGGGTTGGCATCACCTGGTTTCACATATAGATGAACAATGGAGGTCGTGGGCCTCAACCGAGAACCCTCTTCCACTTAATATTTCAAAAAAAAAAGATTTGTGCAAAAATGCAAGAACAATTTTATGAGTAGTACTCACTATTTTACATGACCTGTTATCAAGCATACGGCAAATCATATCATAAAGCAAACAAGCATAACAAGAGAGCATGGCAATGAGCAATATGTACATATGGCTATAACATTATGGCTCCACCCTAGAGAAAAGAAAATAAAGATTACAAAAATAAGCCAAACATATATCGGCCTTCACTTTTGCTTCTCCTCTATGTATTTGTTTTTATGTGCTTTGATTTTTTAAATAACCCTTTCCAATAAAATTCCCAAAATTTTATTAAGGATTTTATGCATTTTAATTTGACGACAGTAGGTTAAATTATTTCCTTGGTTTCCAAAATAATTTTCCCATAATTTTCTCCCTTAGCAAATTAGCAAAATTATTCAAATAATTTTATCCATAATTTTCTCTCATAGAAAATTAATAAAACTATTCAAACAATTTTAATCCATATTTTTCTTCAATAAAAAATTAATAAAATTACAGATATATTTTATTTTTACCCTCATGAACTTTGATTAATTTGTCACCGTGCCCCTCGAACTTTGAAAATTGGCATGCATATTCCTCGAACTTTAAAACATTAGCGAAAATGCCTTTTTGTGACATTCTATATATAAAGTTTTATTTTTGCACCTTGAACTTTAATAACTATATCATCTTGCCCTAAACTTCAGAAATTGGTATTTTTAGCCCTCAACTTTTTTTAATTTTCTATTCTAGTCAAGAATTTTTTGTACAAGTCAAAACTTAAATCTCTCACCTAAATAGTGGTTTTTTTTGTATTGTTTGATGCCTTTTTTTGTTAAAAGTAATTTATATAGGCCTATACATTTATACATATATTTGAAATGGGTAAATATATTATATATGCATATATATTTTGCTTACATATTCTTTTAATTTTTGGGTGCAATTCATTTATTTTTTCTTTCATTTATTTTTTAATACCAAATTAGATGTAGTTTGTTGAAGAAATTGAACATACATCATTTATTAAAACACTTTATATTTATAAGTTTCTTTTTTTAAGTATCTATAACTATCTTCCACTTTCCACCTAATACCTCAAATCGAGAGGAGTTTGGGGGGACAATAATAAGAGGATGAGGATAAATGTCGATAAATCTTTTTTTTTTAAGATCTTCTTTGTATTTCCTAACATTTTTAACTTTGTTTCAAAAATCTTGTATTTTAAAAGGGAGAAAAAAAGAGACAATAATAAGAGGAGGAGGATGAGTGTTAAAAACTCTGTTGTGCTTTTCGACAAAAGTTAAAAAAACATCGGAAATAAAAAGTCTTTTGCTTGATGTTTTTAACTTTTGTTTTAAAATCATGAATTTTTGACAATTAGATGCACTTTTTTTGCCCATATTTATTATAATATATAATAGGCCTAATATATATACTTATATATATAATCTTCCACTTATTTTCATATAGTTCATTTTTTATTTTTTATTTTTTATGCCAATAGATGTCCTTTTTTGCTTGTATTTACTAATTGCAATGCACTTTTTTATTTGGTAATTAAACTGTACTACATTTTCATTAAAGTTTTTTATAGTTATTAGCTACAATATCTTCTACTTTTTCACCCAATACCTAAAACCTAGAAAAACACACACGCACACATAAAAGAGTCTAGTAAGAGGAGAATGAAGGCCAGAAATCTAGTGAAATGTCTCCTTGCTATGTAGTATTTCTCACTTTCTTCTACATTAACTTAGTCAACACAAAAATCCAAAAAAGAGACAACAACCTTCCAAAAAAGGACACAAAATCATAGAATTGTTAACTTAGTGCACAATCACTGACTCTTGGATGAGCAATTTGAGTTTTGACTTGTACGAAGAATTGTTGATTAAAAAAGAAAAGAAAAAAGTTTAGGAGGTAAAAATACTAGCTTTTAAAGTTCAAGAGACAAAATGACGTATTTACTAAAGTTCGAAGGGCAAAAGTAAAACTTTATGAATGGAACATCACAAAAAGGTGGCATTTTCGCTAACATTTTAAAGTTTGAGGGGGTATTTTTGCTAATATTTTAAAGTTCGTGGGATGTATATGCCAGTTTTTAAAGTTCGGGGGGAAGGTGACAAACTAACCAAAATTCTAGGGGTTAAAATAAAATTTATCCTAAAATTATTTTTATCATTTTCTCATAAGATTAGGGTTGTTGGTAATCACCCATAATCAAAATAGATTACATTTATCCGTTTATGATTTTACCCTAAGGTTGGAGATTTGGCAACTGCCCTAAATCTAAATTCCAAGTTTAGATCTTATTCAAATAAAATCTAGCTACCCAAATTGAATCACAAAATTCAATTCTAACTATTTGAATGCTATTCAAACTCATGATTTTATTTATCCTAATCTTCCCTTTCGATCACAACATATCAAAATTAAATTTTCTAGATCCAAATAATTTTAACCATAATCTTTTTTCAATTAGAAAGATTAATAAAAATTATTTACATAATAATAACATAATATTTTTCCTTCGTTAAAACTATTATTATTCTTATTAATATAACATATTATAATATATCATATATACTATATATTATAATGTATATTATAATATATAAGTATATTACATATTATATTTAATATACTCTATCGGGTATGCTTTTCCAAATATAAATGTGTGTGTCAAAATAGTCACCATGGGTGGCCCATTTCAAACTGCAGCAGCGCCAAAAGCCGCCTCTTTCACATCCTCGTGGCTTTTTGGCCACCGAATCCTGCACACGAATCACAGATCCCTCCCATGCAATTACAGGAGACCCGTATAGTACCATAGGGTTCTCAACCTTTACACAACATAGTATGCAGTTTGGTCAAGTGTGTATTGAATACATATTAAAATTTAAAAAAATTTATCGCAGAAAAACTTAAGAAATTAAATCATAAAGTTTCCAATAGAATGCTCCATCTTCAATTTCCGTTATCATAAAATTAAATTACCCTAGACAGTTTCAGGTTTACATAATTCTAAGAAAACAATAAATTTCAAGTGGTGATGATAGACCATATCTATTACAATTATAATTCCATGAATAAACCGTAGATTCATATTTCTAAACTCTAAGGAACCGTAATCGGTAATAACTAAAAATTAACAAATAATAATTAATTACTATTCACCATACATTCAAATGATAACAAATAATTAATATTCCTTACTATATTATTTTACATATAGAAACTCTAGAGTGTCATCTCTCTAAAATATTAATTCAATGCATAAAAGTGAAAATTAGATCATATAATTTATGACTATGGCATAATCATGAGTTGTCCCTAATACCAATTGCTAGAAAATAAGTTTGGCGATGCAGTGGAATTTTAAAAAGTCTTTTTTATTAAAAACCAGGAACCTAACTTATGACGCTATAAATAGTAAATTAAATCTAATTTAATGTACCAATTGGAGATCGGCAACTAGCACTTCTAACTGAATAATTCTTGAAGAACGAATCTCTACCAGTCAGATCTTCAATGTTATTCTATTCCTTCATATCGTTGTATGTGTGGCTACAACTCAACAAATCTCTACTACACCTACATTCCTTCCAACTGGACTATATGCTAAGGGAATTATGAACACTAAAGGGTCTATAGTAGTCTAAAAATAAATGAAGACCCTAGGTCTCTATTTACAGAAGTAATAAGAGGAATTAGAAGTCTATCAAGATTAGGAGAAAAATTTCTCTCTCCTCCCTATATAGTTGACACCACCTTCACTAGGCTTATCCTTGTGTTACACACCCATTACAGAAAGATCAGAATTTAAAATTAGCCAATCACAGTGTTGGGTTTTGCGATTAACCACAACATCTAGGATAATTCCTAGTCAAATAATTCTTTTTAAATTAGAATTCAATTATCCATGATAATTTTCTTATTTAAATAATTATGAATAATTATCTTTTATCCAAATTCAAATACAATTACAATTTAAATTAATTATTCAAATACGAATAATTAATTATCATAAAATCTTAATAATTAAATTTAAATAAATATTATTTTGAAATTATTTAATTAAATAATCAATTTCAGAATTACCCTCAAGTAGGCGCCTACAGTCTAGTAGTATCCAACTGGATTATTGGGCTTGCACATTGATAGGTCTAATAACCTATTTGGCGTAACCTCTTGTATTACCTGTGGTAATCCGAACTTGCCTGATCTATCATAAAAGAATTGTGAGCTAATATTGGGACCTAATGGACATATATAGTTAAGCTCTAATAATAACAGATATATCAATCCCTAATTAATTATCTGTTTAATTATTAGCTTTAGTGACACTCCACTATAGACTCGAAGCTATACTCTTGATAATATGCTATATTAAGAAACTCCTTAAATATAAATCTTGTCCATGACTTCTCAAATTATATATATCCCCATAGGTTATTCATGATCGGAGGAAATACTTAGTTCTGTTTTACCTTCCTATTATTTTATCTCAAAATTTCATTATTTCACAATTGGAAAATTCATTCTTTTTATAACACATACATCTGGTTACCATATGTATCCAAATGACCGAGGCCCCATTATATATTCCAATACTAAAATAATGTCCTTTGAAAGGATAACATTGACTATTTATTAGAGAACTATGGATAATGTATCTATGGATTATGTTAGAAAACAAATACGCATCTGAATTTTAAAATCTTTTAAATTAAAACTTTTTCTATAAACGAGTTAGACATGCTATGTATATAAATTAATCTAGGATCTTCGTACCTCTTGTAGACTAGAAACCATGCGTCTAACTGAAACAAAATCAACAGAACTGCTACGTGAGAACTTCTTCTTGAAGAGCCTCAACCAATTGGCTTTTTTTTCTATTCTTCTCTATGATTGGAAATTCAACC
This sequence comes from Artocarpus heterophyllus, assembly GCA_025403435.1. Taxonomy (NCBI): domain Eukaryota; kingdom Viridiplantae; phylum Streptophyta; class Magnoliopsida; order Rosales; family Moraceae; genus Artocarpus; species Artocarpus heterophyllus. The sequence goes on along the minus strand of CM046331.1, from coordinate 3,325,772 downwards.
TTCTTTCATGTAACATCTCCTTCCAATCACAAGAGAAGACCAAGAATTATTGCTCTTGATATTAAACAATAATCCTATAGAAGATGTTGAGTTTCCCTCTCTAAAAGCTCTTTCTAAACTTATCAAGTGATATAAATAACCATAGGGTCAAGTTTCTTATTTATAGATGTTGGTAGGGCTCTTATTCTTATTAAATTGGGCGTCCAATTTGACTGAGAATCAAATCCCGCATCAAAAATGCATAAAACACATTTTGCTGATTTGGCAGGGGCTGTCGACCTCCCCTAGTGTAGTGGGGTCGACTGGTCCTTCAAGATTAACCTGGTGACGGGTTTTCAAGGCTTCAAACGAGACACTTGACCTATTGGTTCACTAGTTTTGATCCAATGGAATTTTTTCCCATTCTATTTGAACAAGGAACCTTTAATGGATCCTTAATTTTAATTCAAATAAGCCAATACGAAGTTATCTAATTAAAACTATGATATATAGATAATCCAATATTAAATAAAATATATTCAAATAATTCAACATGTTTATCTTGAATCAATTCATAAAACTACTTTAGCCAATAAACTAACATGAATTATTAAACCCAATCAACTAAATTTAAGCTAATCTAAAAACTAAAATAAGTTATCAATTTGTAGGAAAAATACGATGTATCGTTACACGAAATAATGTTAACTAGTGAAATAGACCCAAAGGACATATATAGATCAAGCTTCTATAATTATAAAATAACATATCCCTAGCATGTATATTTTATAATTAACTCTAAAGCTATTTCACTACAAGCTTAGAGTTGCACTCTCAAACTATATATAAATTTCAAAACTCCAATAAGTTAACTGTCCATGACATATCATCATGTGTAATATCCTCATACGAGATCTATAATTGGCTTAAGGATAAATTCTCTTTTACCTTCTTGATTATATTTATCTTATGTTCTATTATTTCACTACTTGAATACTTACTATTCATAACTAATGCAAGTAGTATACCATTCGGTTACATATATATATCCAAATGGTTAAGCGCTCTAGTTTTCCAACTATAAGATAATGCCTATAAGAGTATCATTAACTCTACAAAAAAGTTATGGATCCTATATCTATAAACAATGAGTCTACATCAAGAAAGAGTCATGTCTCCAATACATCAGCATGTGTACCTTTATATAATTTCAGATGTCACCTTTTGGTACCTCAAAAGATACAAGTTAAGAACACAAACTCATTGATTCATTTCAAGATTAAGATGTAACAAATGTGATTGTCTTAAGTGAATTGATTTATTTAAACAGAATTATTAATCAAATCAATTCATCTTCAGTCCTGTTCCAATATATCATCACCAATAACAATATACCAATGTCTCTACTCGTGAAATCCTACACCGATGACTAAGATAAGTCATCTCTCATTAGGAATGTAGACAACATACAATATTAACATAAATAAAATACCCAACTTTATTTACTTAATTACGAACATTTTATATTTAAGCCATCACCTGAAGATTCATATCTTCTGCATAATTTGTCTATCATATGTGCGATTTTAATGGTTTAGATTAATGGTCTTAGACTTTTGTCTACTTATTATACATTCAATATAAATAAACATAAAGAAGACAATTTTGATATATGAAATAAGCCCTTTATCGATTAAATGTCTCAAAAACAATTACAACATTTAATCCTTGGGGCACTAAGTCTAATAATCTCCATTTTGCCCTAAGTGAGTAAATGTGACATGTTCCACATCCATATGGCCTTGACAAGCCATATTGTTCTCAGATGTGATCTTGCATATTGCAACATGCCCATTTTCTATATAGTCCCTTATCACATGACATTTTCGGTCTACATGCTTACTCATCTTATGATATCTTGACTCCTTGGTATTTGTTATCATTGCATTGTTATCACAATGTAGTGTATCGGCTCATCGATGCCAGAAATTACCTCAAGATCCCAAGGAACTTATGGAGCCAAACTGCTTCTTTCATAGCATCACTAGCAGTCACATACTTGGCCTTCATCATTGAATTAGCAATACAACCTTGCTTGAAACTTTTCCAAACCATGATGACTCCACCAAGAGTAAACACAAATCCAGAAGTCGATCTTCTCGAATCCGGATAAGATTGATAATTTAAATTAGTGTATACAAGAGATGTTAGATCCTCACCAGAATACACTAACATATGACCTTTAGTCCTTCTCAAGTACTTGAAAATATGCTTGATTGTAAATTCGACCCTAGATCTGACTGAAATTAACTTACTATTCTAACCAGATAACGTATGTCAGGCCATGTGTAATGCATAGCATACATAAGACTCCTTACTACTAAAGCATAAGATATTTTGTTCATGTATTCTCTTTCCTTATTAAACTGTGGACCGTTTCTCTTAAAAAGAGTAATTGCTCGAAATTTTGTATTGAAAACTTCTCAAGAATCTTATCTATGTATGAGTCTTAGGATAAAGCTATCGTTTTATTCTTTTTATCTCAAAAGATTTGGATTCTTAGAATATAATCAGTCTCACCCAAGTCTTTTATGTCAAATTGCTTAGTCACCCAAACTTTGGCCGTTGACAACGCCCTTACATTATTGCCAATAAGCAGAACGTAATCTACATAGAGGAGTAAAAAATCTGCCTTTTCATCCTGCATGTATTTATAGACACATGGTTCGTCAATGTTTTGTTCAAACCAAGTCTTAACAACTTGGTCAAATCTTATGTTCTAAAAACAAGAAGCTTCTTTAAGTTCATAAATAGACTTTAACAATTTACAAACCTTATTCTCTAGACCTTTAGCTTTGAACCCATCTGGTTCTACCATATATATGGTCTCCTCAAGTTAGTCATTTAAAAATGTTGTCTTGACATCTATTTTTCAAATCTCATAATCGAAAGCAACAATAATGGACAAGAGAATGTTGATGAGCTTAAGCATGGCTACAAGTGAAAAGGTTTCCTCGTAATCGATTCCTTCCTCTTGCGTGCATCACTTTGCTATCAGTCTAGCCTTATAGGTTTCTATTTTCCCATATGCTCCTCTCTTTCTCTTCTAGACCTATTTACACCTTATGGGTTTTACCCCTTTAGGAAGGTCTACAAGCTCCTAGACTTGATTAGTCTTCATAGACTTTATCTTAATGTTCATAACTTCCGTCTAGAGTTTTGTATCAACATCCTCCATAGCCTCTTTGTAAGTGTAAAGATTCTTGTCATGTTCAACCGATTCAATCAAGTAGGCTTCACCATCGAACATATACCTTTCGAGTTGAAGCCCGATCCTCTCACTATGCCGAAGCTCCTTAGATTTTCCTTTGGCTGGTTTTTCAACATTGATTGAATCAGTTTCTATTGTAACCACCAAAGCGATCATATCACTCGCCATCTCTTTGAGTACCATTTTACTTTGAGGCTTAAAGTCATTCATGTAACTTTCCTCAAGGAATATCGCATTTGTTGAAACCACGGCTTTACTTTCTTTTAGGTTATAAAAATATCCACCTTTTGTACCTTTTGGATATCCTACAAACACACAAACCTCCGAATATGCTTCCAACTTATTCACTTCCTTATCTAGGACATGTCTAAGAGATCCCCATATGCTAATAAATGGTTTAAGGATGTTTCCCTACATGTTTACAACTTATGTTGAGTTTTAGGAACTAAATTTGAAGGCACATTATTCAAAAAATAACATGCAATTTATAGGGTATATCCTAAAAATGAGTGGTAATGTTGAATAATATCATGTACCTTAACATGTCCAACAAAGTCCTATTTCTTCTCTTAGGCATGCCTTTCTATTGAGGAGTGCTAGGTACAGTCAATTAGGATAAAATCCTATTCTCTACTAAGTCTCCTAATAACTCATCAAAAATGTATTCTCCACCTCGATCTGGTCGAAGTGCCCTTACGGGTTTACCTAGTTGCTTCTCCGCTTTTATTCGAAACTCTTTAAACTTGTCAAAATTTTGTTGTTATGATACATAAGGTAAACATACCCATATCTCGAGTAGTCATCAATAAAAGTGACAAAATACTCGTGGCCTCTTCATGCCTAGATGTTCATGGAACCACAAGCATCACTATGCACAAGTTTTAGAACACCTTTGGCTTGATTGCCCTTAGATACGAATGGTCATTTGGTCATTTCACCCTCTAAACAAGATTCACATTGTGATATAGACTCCACCTCTAAATACCCTAAAGTTCATCCTTTACCAACCTTTGTATCATATTTAGGCTAATATGACCTAATCGTAAGTGTAAGATAAGTCTTGTTAGAGCGAGAATTTTTAAGCCTTTTAAAGTTATTATTAATCTCAATGTTCAGCAGTGAGTCTATATTAGGTTTGATAAAATATAGATTATTTTGAATCTATCCACTATAGATACAAAAATTGTTTTTACGAATCACAATTTTATTATTAAAAGAAACTAAATTAGAAGCCTTAAATAAACAAGCAACAGAAATTAAATTTTTTTAAGTTTAGGAACATAAAAATAGTCTTGTAAAATTAAATGCACACACATATATATATATATATCAAAATTTAAATAGATGTCTCCCACTGCTTCAACAAACACTAAGGTTTCATCTCGCATCTGTAACATGAAGTGCTCATTCAACATGCTTCTTGTTTGCTTAAACCCTTGTAGCGAAACACAAACATGGTTAGTTACTCCAGAATCTATGACCTAAGTGTCACTAAATTCTTCAAATAAACATATTTCAACAACCAAAAGTTCAAACTTATCTCTTTTAGATAGGAAATCCTTACAATTCTTCTTCATGTGCTCAACCTTCCTACAGAAGAAGCACTTAAGCTTCTTTGGGTTCCTTTTCTTCTTTTTCTTATTCTTTCCATTAGTTGGCAGAATAAAAGATTTCTCCTTCTTGGGCTTTTGCTCCTTTCCATTCCCAAAGTTGGGATTAGAAGCAGATACAACCGCCGTATTCACCTCACCACCAGCTAGAGCTCCCCTGATCAAATTTTCAAACTTCTACAATTGCTTCATCAGCTTCGTCAAGGTAATATCTTGTCTAAAACTTAATTTATATGATGCTTTGAACATAATAAACTCTTTGGAAAGAGTCTAAAAAACTATAGTTATTTATGACTCAACATCAATGTCAGCTCCAAGGGTTTGAGCCTCAACAAGATAACCCATTATCAACATCATATGCTTCTTCACAGATATCCCCAATTTTTGTCGACAGTTAAGAAGCGTCTATAGAGCCCCTTGCTTCTTTGTTAAGGCTGGGCCTCAAACATGTTTTCAAGATTGTTCATGATTTGTTGAGCAATTTAATGATCTTCATGTTTGGCCTGAAGCATGTTATTCATGCTAGCTATAACGTAGTAATAAGCTTGATCGTCAACATCCTTCTAGCAATCACATGCTTGGATTTGTTCTTTAGTGGATTCACAGTAGGCATGGGAAGACAGGGTGTGGTTAGCACGAACATTTGTTTTTCAAAGGTTAGGAACAATATCAAGGTTCCTTTTCTAATCATTATAATTCTCTCTATTTAGTGTATTTTTATCAAGAATCGAAGAAAATGCATTTTTAAAGATTTTAATCTATAATAAAGACTCATATATCAAATGTAAACAAACATGCAATAACAATTTAGTAAGACAATACAAACATATAACAAACATGTAAGGTGTTTATGTGTCAAAATCTTGAAAAAATCACAACCTTACAACAATAATTCCTAACTTAGAGCTCAACAAGCCGCCTAGGGGAGACATGCTAAATTCAATCAGAAACACGGATCCCATCCAATTACTATATACCATCTAAGACTAGGCTTGGTCTAGCATATACTAATAATCGCTATCTTTGGCTATTAATTTTATTAGTAAAGCTCTTAAGGGAGGTTAATAATAAAATTAATATTGATTTTATAACCATTGTTTCACTAGTTGATCCATGGTTTATAATTGTCACCTAGGGATGATCAATGATAAAACATGTTCAAGCAAATTATTCTCTTGAAGATCCAATCCGAGACATAATGAATCCCTTTCTCAGGGTCAAAACCACCATGTGTTATCAATAGACCAATGACGGAGGCCTTAGATCCTCTACTCGAAAACCTACTACCACTCAAGACTTTTTTTTTTAAAAAAAAAAGGTTTTTATGTTAAAATTTGCATGAACAATTTTATGTTAAAATATTCATGAACAATTTTTAATGAGCGACACTCCTTATTCTACATAACATATTATCAATGTACATGGCAAAACATATTATAAAGTAAACAAGCAACGCAATAAGTAAAGCTACAAGCAATATAATAATAAACCATAATATTATGGTTCCATCCTAGAGAAAAGAAAATAAAGATTACAAAATTTAATCAAAACATATTATTGATTTTTCATCTTCTATCTTCTTATTGTGTCCTTCTTAATATGCCGTCTGTCTTCAATTTCAATATCAAATAGTCGAAATTTATTATCTGGTTATCATAAAATTTTGCTTTTGTTTTTTTCTTGTCCCATGAAAATAAAACTTTTTGAAAAATAATCAAAAACCAGATTCTGATGTTGGGTAGTCGACTGCCCATTGGTGGACTGACTTTGTCTGGCAGACCAACTATGATGCCCAACTTGGTCAACCAGACTACCTAGGGGCAGTCGACGGCCTGTCGTAGAAGTAGACTCGAGAGCAGTTTTTCTTAACTATATACCAAGTTTAATCTTAATAACAATTCAAAAAACTTACAAAAATTTTATAAACACTAAAAATAGCTTGACCCATGATCATCTCCATCTTCTAAATCTAACTTTATTATTTTAAAGAAATTTACACTCAAAACATATGTTGTTATGGCTTACAAAATTTCTAGAAAAATAAAATAAAATATCAGATCCTAGATGGTGATGATAGACCACCATCTAATTACATGAAAAATCTAGATACACATTCTAAGCTCTAAAGAACCGTAATTGGTAAACTTAATTAATTAAAAAATAATAATTAAAATAGAAATTTAATAAACAGTAATTAATTAATAAACATTTACTATATAAGCTCATGACAACATATATTTATATAGAAACCTTAGACTGTCAACTCTCTAAAAAATTTAATTCAAGCATAAGAGAGAATAAGATCAAATAATTTATGTACATACCAGGATCACAAACTCTATAAAACCTAGCACTAATATCGATTACTGGAAGATGAATAGCAGCAAAATTTAAATTTTTTTAAAATTAAAACCATTTTCATAAACGAGTTAGACATGCTATGTATACAAATTAATTTAAGATCTTTGTATCTCTTGTAGATTGGAAACCGCATGTCTGAATGAAACAAAATCAACAGAACTACTACGTGAGAATTGCTACCTAAAGATCCTCAACCAACTAGTCTTCCTTGCTATTCTCTTTTCCACAATCAGAATGCAAATAGCACACGTCAATCAGCCTTTCTTTAAGCAACGTCTCTTTCCAACCATAAGAGTAAACCAAGGATTATTTTCTTGATGTTAAACAATAATTTCATAGGAGATGCTGAGTTTCTCCCTCTAAAAACTCCCTTTAGACTTCTCCAGTGATCTAAATAAACATAGGAATAGGTTTCTTATTTATAGTGGTTAGTAGGACACTTATTCTTGTTAGATTAGGCCTCCAAATTTGACCTAGAATCAAATCTGCTGAAAAGCACATAAAACGCATTTTGCTGATCTGGCAGGGAGCCATCAAGGTTAACCTGGTGACAGGTTTTTAAGGCTGCAAACAAGCCACTTGACCCACCGGTTCACTGGTTTTGATCGGATTAGATTTTTACCGATTCTATTTGGCCCAGGAACCTTCATAAACTCTCAGTTTTAATTTAAATAACCCAATATAGAAGTTATCTGATTAAAACAAACATATACAGAAAATCCCATATCAAATAAAATATATTCAAATAATTCAACGCGTTTATCTTGAATTAATTCATAAAATTAATTCTACCAATAAACTAACATGAATTATTAAACCCAATCGATCAAATTTAAGCCAATCTAAGAGCAAACATAAGTTACTAATATATAGGAAAAACAAGCCATATCATTACAGGAAATAATGTGAGCTAGCAAAGGGAACCCAATGGAGATAATATAGATCAAACTCCTATAATTATAAAATAACATATCCTTGAAATGTACATTTTAGAATTATCAACTCTAAAACTATTTCACTAAAGCTTAAAGCTGCGTTCCCAAACTATATATAAATCACGAAACTCCAATAAGTTAACCGTCCATAACATATCATTATGTGTAATATTCTCGTAGGATATCCATAATTGGCTTAAGGATAAATTTCATTTTATTCCCATGATTATATTTATCTTATGTTCCATTATTTCACCACTAGAATACTTACTATTTATAACTAATGCAAATAGTATACCATTTGGTTATACATATGTATCCAAATGATTAAGAGCTTTAGTTTTTTAATTATAGGATAATGTCTACAAGATAATATCATTAGCTCTACAAAAGAGCTATGGATTCTATATCTATGAATAACTAGTCTACGTTAATCAAGAGTCTTGTCTCCAATGCACTAGCATGCGTACCTTTATATAATTAAGATGTCACGTTTTGGTACATCAAAAGACACAAGTCAAGAATACGGACTCATTGATTGATTTTAGGATGATTGTCTAAAGTGAATTAATTTATTTAAATGAAATTATTAATCAAATCAATTCATCTTGAGTCTCGTTCCAATATATCATCACCAATAACAATATACCAATGTCTCTACTCGCAAAGTCCTGCTCCAATGGCCAAGCTAAGCCATCTCCTATTAGGGATGTAGACAACATAGTAATCTTAATATGAATAAAACGCCTAACTTTATTCCATCGATTGCTGACCTTTTATATTTAGATTATAACCTTAAGTTTCATGTCTTCTGTAGAATCTATCTGTTATATGCATGATCTTAATGGTTTAGATTGACAATCTTATACTTTTGTTTGCTTATCATACATTCAACAAAAATGAACATAAAGAAGAAAATTTTAATATATGAAATAAACTCTTTATTGATTAAATGCCTCAAAAATAATTACATCATTTAATCCTTAGGGCACCAAGTCTAACAGGTTATGCTTACATTGAATATAGATTACATCTCCAACATACCAACAATGGAGTCTTCATTCATCAGAACTCTTACCTTTGGCATATCAAAAAAATACAAGTTACAGATATGGAGTCATGAATCTATTTCAGGATTAAGATGACACATAAATGATTATCAAAGAGAATTTATTTAAGTTAAATAAAATTATTATTAAATCTATTCAACTTTAAGTCTAGTCTAGTGTGCGATCACTATTAGATCTACTATACTAATGTGTCAACCATAGAGTCAATCCACTCTAAGACTAAGAAAAGTCGCCTCCCCATTTGAACGTAGATCCCTATTACAATCTTGTCATGTATAAAGTACTCAGCTCTATACATAGACTGTAAACTATATAATTTAGATTATTAATCTCTGAACTAGATCTTTCTTCATATAAACTCCATATATATCTAATTCCAAAATTTGATTATAATAGTCACGAGTCACATGTTTGCTAATATGGAATCATTATTATAAAAGTACTATGATGACCATTATTAATACATGAAATATTCACATTGTTATTTAATCACTAAAAATGTCATAAATACAACTAAAGTATTTATAAATAAGGGCGTCAATCCTAAGAAGTCTTCAAAGGGTATGGTGGCATAGTAAAGGCATTGTTGTGCTACAATTAGTGGTGTGTTTTAAGAAACTATCTATTAGGGTTTCCACAGATGTACAGGGGGAAGTACTAGATATAGAACAAAGGGTTAGGGTCACTCTATGTTCTATTTATGCCTCATGTCCTTTCCATTTCTCCAAAAAGTAAAGCTTTATTTTGTACTTTATCGCAACATCTGCCATTGTTATGTTTAAACGCATAAAGTCAGAAGAAAATTGGGACTGTTTTCGTCTCGTTTTTCAGGGGAAAAAGATATTGAAAGCAATGCAAATAGCATTTAAAGGCAATCAATAAAGATCATGATAAAAATGCTAATATTTGTAAAGTCAATTTTTCATGATAAACTAAAAATATATAATCATCATCGGGGAAAACGCTCTGAGGTTTGAGTTGAATATTTGTAATATACACATATATATAGAGAGAGAAAATGATATTTAAAAGAAAGATGCTACAAGTTGTGCAATTTGTTTAATTATGATTTTTTTATAAATCTCTTTTTTTTCCTCTGAATTTTTTGAATCAATCTATAAGTAGATGATTGCTCTTTTAAAAAGTGGCAATATAAAACAAATAAATAAAAGGTCTTCGATTGGTAACTATTTAGTAGTAGTTGAAAACACGCGCTTCATGTGTGTGTATTAAGCATGTTGAAAAAAATTTAAACACGTTAACAAAAAATTAAGGATGAAATAAAAATTGTATAAAAACATGATAAGAATGGGAAAAAACGAAGAAAATATCAGAAATAGTAAAAAATGAAAAAAAAATGAAAAGCAATCATAGCTGTCCGATCAAACTTGTAGACGGCTGTGATTAGCATGTGAAAAACACGTGCGGAGAAAGCACGGATGGCTCAACAGACTCCTGCGCCCACATCAGCGTAGGCCCCACCTGGTTAGACACGTGGGACATTTAGTCAATGGAGAGCGCGTGTGGGCAGCATGTGCTAGGAGGAGGCGTGTGTAGCAGTCCCATGGTCTCACCACTTGCTTTATATCTCTGATAGCGTAATCCAATGAGGCAGAAACATGTAAGCTTGTTCTTGCTTGTGAATTGCCTTCAGACATGTGGAAAGCAAATTAAATTCAACAAACAATACGTTGAAACGTGGGAAAAAGTGGTGAAAAAAATGTTTTGTAGTTTTTTTCACCGAAAAGCGGCATAAAAAAACTTGCTCGCCCTTTGTATATATGTTAGAGATTAATAAATTCAAGAACTGATATTTTTGAAAATCATATATGATTTTTTCGAGTGGCTTGGACTTTCGTTTGTTGATGAAGAATTATTCGGTGGTATTATATTTGAAAAAAGAAACAGTCTAAAATTTTAAAATTCAGATTTTTGAAAAAAGAAAAAAAAAACCTGCACATATATAGACGAATAAGAAAAAGAATGGAAAAGCATGTAGCTATTCAATAACGGTATGTTTGTAATAAAGTGTAAGATATTGGTTTGTAATTAAGGCTTTATTAAAAAATAAATAAATGAGACGACATGTGACAAGAGGAGAGCTTAGAAAGGATAGAAGAGAGTGACAACGAGAGTGTCGAAATCATTTTTCATGGTTATTATAAATATTGTTTTAATAGAAATTGGTCATTTCACATAAGAATGAAGTTTTTGCAAGAGAGCTGACATAAAATATATATCACCAAAGGGAAGCTTTTATAATTTAGGCAAAACAGAAGACTTCAACATAGTTATCCTTAATTAAAATGAACAAAGTAATTATTTTCATCATGTAAAACCAAGAGAATATGTTTGTTTCCCATATATCCCAAAAACGTGTATTAAAACTAATTATTATTCAATCTAAAGGGCACATTATACTACAAAAATAGTTATAATGACAAGTAAGGTGTTTGTAGCAATGGTTTGAAATCAAACTGTTCGAATTAAAATATGAAACGCAGCGAAAGGAACAGATCGTTGACAAACAAAAATTTTCTGAAAACTTTGTTCATCGGGAATATATATATAATTTTAATTATAGAAAGCTTTAGGAATTTTTACTAATCTTTTTGAAGACTATCAGGGTATCCTAGCTTTCCTCTTTAACACAACGATCTTCCAATCCAGGCCTCCACACCAATAGAAAGACGAGTGGGCGTCAGACTGTAAGAATGAATTTTCCTCATACTTTTCTGAATCTACTATATACTCAACACATGAGATAGCAGATCTTTTTTTTTTCAAAGAAGAACTCTCAGTTTTTCTCTCTAAGTATTTTATGTTGGACATTGATTGGCCCACGTGGAACGTTCATATTGAACGTTAACAACCATTAACTATGGAACGTTAAAACAGAGACGGTTTTTGGATAAAATTAACCGTCTCAACAGTGTGATGGCCATGGTTATTAAAATCAACCCGTGTTTTAGTTCCTGAGTACACAATTCAGATAGAAATATACACCATCACGAGAAGAATTGAGAGTGCCCAGAAAACCAAGAATTCATAAAATTACAGTGTGCAAAATTTGTGCAAAAATAGAGTAAAGCATCTATGGCAGGAGGTAACAAAATTCGATCCAATATGCTTCTGTTTTCTTTGATTTCTGGTTGTTATAAATGTCTGAACAACTAATATTTGGCATCATAGCCATTGCACCTCTGCCTTGATGTTCAAATTTTTGAACAAAAATTCTGTTTTTCACGATAATGTAGCAGTGACTTGGGTTTTATTTTTTCTTTGGCATTTTCATTGTTACTGCTATAAAACCATTAAGTTAATATTTTCTTAATGTTTTATGATGAAAAACCGAGAAATTCGACCAACTTATGTAATCTGTGTATGCCAACATTGTGGCCGTGAAAAACAAAGTTTGATCAATATGCATTCTTGATTCATTATGTGTTTTCAGTTCATAGATCAATTTAATTTGGAATTCTGATCATTTTGAGATTTGAAACGGCTGAAATGGACATCGGAGGGAGGAAAAACCGTCGGGTTTTTCGTTGGGTTGTGCGGGTCACAACCGGGTCAGAACGACCCGGCTGAAGGAAGAAGACGATCCATACGATAGGTCATTTTGCATTCGGGCAGCAAAACAACCCATCGTTTTTGGCACGAGTGAGACCCCCTTTAAGGCAGAACGACGTCGTTTTGGGACTCCCCCCCCCCCCCCCTTAAGTAAAACGACGCCGTTTATAAAATAAAAAATAAAAAATAAATAGATAAATAAATAAAGTCTGAAAATAAAAAAATATTTAATTTTTGGTTTTTGGATATGCACATAATTTTTGCAATAATTTCATGGGAAATTCAATTTATACATTATGTGCCAAGTATTTGTTTTATGTACATAATTTTGTTGTTGTTGTTATGTACATAATTTTAGAAATACATTTTTTATGCATAAATTATGAAATTAATTATGCATATCATTTAGAAAATGTTCTATATTAATGAATTTTTTATTGGAAAACATATTGTGATAATTGTTGTGCTAATTATTGTCATATGCATAGTTTTGAGTTTTATTATGCATGTTATTAAGTTAATTAACCTATTTAGCACAAATTGAGATTTTGTTCATAATTATTATATTGCCTATAGAACATGCAATTTTCATGAATAATTTGTGAACAAAATTAAATGTTTAAGTGATCCATATAATTTTAAATAATTTGAGCTTAGCCACAGCAACTCTAATTATATAAAATTATATATTAATTGGTTAAGGATCACATTTGGTTAAAGGACATTTATTGTAATTAGTTGTACTTAATATAATAAATTTTATCCCACATGAATTTTTATTATATTGGTATGACTAATTTGGATAAAATATCAAATTATATTTTCTGATTTACCCATAGGAATTAGAAAAGGGAACATAATTTGATAGTTTTGTCATACAATAAAATGGATCTAATTGAATTAGAACTTTAGTCCACAGGCAAGTTTTATGTCATAGATTCATAATATTATGCATGATTTACAACGGTAAAGTATGATTTATGTTTATTAGCCTCAATATTTTGGATCATAAGCATGTTTATTTTAATTATGCAGTCATACAACCTGTGAATTTCTCTGATGTTCGATGTGATATCCCTAAGCTGAAAGGGGATAACTATAAGGTCTGGAAGGAGAGAATTCTCCTTCACTTGGGGTGGATGGATATTGATTATGCTATAAGGAAAGACGAGCCCGCAATTACTGAAACTAGCACTCAGGATGAGATTGCTCTTTATGAATGTTGGGAGCGATCTAATTGCCTTAGCGTCATGTTCATAAAGACTAAAATCTCTACTGGTATACGTGGTTCCGTCGAACAATATGATAAAGTTCAGGCATTATTGAAGGCTATTGATGAGCAATTTGAAACTTCAGATAAGGCACTTGCCAGCACCCTAATCATGAGGTTCTCATCCTTAAGGCTCACCAGTGTGAGAGGTGTGCGTGAGCACATCATGGAGATGAGGGACATAGCGGCTCAACTAAAGAACCTTGAGGTGGATATGTCTGAATCTTTCTTGGTGTACTACATTCTGAACACCATTCCAAAACAATATGGGCCCTTTAAGATTTCCTACAATACACATAAAGACAAATGGTCAATAAATGAACTTCTGACCATGTGTACTCAGGAAGAAGGGCGACTTGTAATGGAAATGGGTGAAACTGCACTGACAACCACGAGAGGAAAGAATCAGAATCAGGACCATAATCAAGCCAGAGACAAAAGGAAGGGTAAAATACCTCCCAAAGCTGCCATAAAGAAAGAATCCAATAGTTTCTTCTGTAAAAAGAATGGACACATGAAGAAGGATTATAAGAAATTTCAGAGTTGGCTTGAGAAGAAAGGTAATCCAATCTCATTGGTTTGTTATGAATCTAATATGGTTAATGTTGTTTATAACACATGGTGGATTGATTCTGGATCTACAATCCATGTTTCGAATACCTTGCAGGGTATGCAAAAACTAAGGAAGCCAGTGGGAAGTGAGCTAAGCATCTCTTCAAGAAACAAGATACGTTCACATGTGGAAGCCATCGGAACATGCACCTTAGTTTTAAGTAGTGGTTTTACTTTGGAATTGGATAAGACATTTTATGTTCCAAACTTTTCTAGGAACTTAATTTTTGTTTCCATACTTGTACCTTTGGGATATTCCTTTACCTTTTCAGACAAATATTTTAGTTTATTTTATAAATCCGATTTTGTTGGGAATGGTATTTTGTCTGATGGTCTTTTCTCAATTAACTTGCAAAATGAACCACATCATACTGCTATGCATGTTCAATCTGGCATTAAACGTTGTGTTATAAATGAGGATTCCTCTATGTTGTGGCATTGGAGATTATGACATATCTCCATTGAGAGAATCAAGAGGTTAGTGGCTGACGGAGTACTTAGTACTTTGGATTTTACTGACTTCGAGACTTGTGTGGGTTGCATTAAGGGAAAGCTAACCAACAAGTCTAAGAAAGGTGCCAAGAGGAGTTCAAAAATATTAGAAATCATACATTTAGATATTTGTAGTCTAGTAATGGACTCATATGGTTCTAGATACTTCATCTCTTTCATAGATGATTACTCACGGTACATGTATCTCTACTTGCTTCATACAAAGGATGAAGCATTAGACGCCTTTAAAGTTTTCAAGGCTGAAGTAGAGAAACAATGCGGAAAGCAAATAAAGATCGTGAGGACAGATAGAGGTGGAGAATATTATGGTAGATACACTGACGATGGACAAGCTCAAGGCCCATTTGCTAGTTTTCTTCAAGAGCATGGGATAGTTGCCTAATACACCATGCCTGGTTCTCCAGATCAGAATGGTGTAGCTAAAAGAAGAAACCGAACATTAATGGACATGGTGAAGAGCATGCAGAGTAACTCTAACCTATCTAAGTCCTTGTGGATTGAAGCTCTTAAGATGGCTGTGTATATATTAAACCGGGTTTCGACTAAGGCTGTCCCAAAGACGCCATTTGAGTTATGGAAGGGTTGGAAACTGAGTTTGCGACATATACGCGTTTGGGGATGTCCGTCTGAAGTAAGAGTATACAACCCACAAGAGAAGAAGCTAGATCCGAGGACCGTTAGCGGGTATTTCGTTGGATATGCCGAAAGGTCCAAAGGATATAGATTCTATTATCCAACTCACAACACTAGATTTGTGGAATAAAGGAATGCCAAGTTTCTTGAGAATGACTTGATTAGTGGGAGCGATCAATTTCAGAACATAGTTTATGAAGGAGATCATACTAAAGTTCAACCATCTACATCAAGTGATAGGTTGATCATAGTTCATAGCACTCCTATAGTTCAACCGAGTGTTGTGCAACCAATCATTGAGGTTCCACAAATTGTTGATAATAATCTAGAAGGTAAAGTTGCTCAAGAACCGGAAACAATCGAGCAACAAGTTGGACAACAGATTCTTCAGGAAAATGTTGAACCAACATTAAGGAGATCTACTAGAGAAAGAAAATCGGCAATTTCTAGTGATTATGTTGTGTATCTGCAAGAATTAGACTATAACATTGGAGCCGAAAATGATCACGAAACGTTTTCACAAGCCATGAGTTGCCAAGAATCAAAACTTTGGTACGATGCAATGAAGGATGAGATGGATTCTATGGCATCCAATGGAGTCTGGGATCTTGTCGAGTTGCCTGATGGTGCAAAAGGCGTAGGGTGTAAATGGGTCTATAAAATGAAGAAAGACTTATTGGGCAACATCAAAAGATATAAGGCAAGACTCATCGCCAAAGGATTCACTTAGAAAGAAGGAATTGACTACAAGGA
Organism: Artocarpus heterophyllus; assembly: GCA_025403435.1. Taxonomy (NCBI): domain Eukaryota; kingdom Viridiplantae; phylum Streptophyta; class Magnoliopsida; order Rosales; family Moraceae; genus Artocarpus; species Artocarpus heterophyllus. The sequence continues at coordinate 3,309,192 of CM046331.1, read as the reverse complement.
AACCTTTTCTCCTGTCTCTAAGAAAGATTCTCTCCGCATCATCTTGGCACTTGTTGCTCATTTTGACTTAGAGTTGCAACAAATGGATGTGAAAATGGTATTTCTCAATGGTGAACTAGAGGAAGAGGTTTATATGAAACAACCAGAAGGATTCTCCTCTAGTAATGGTGAGTAGTTGGTATGTAAGCTTAAGAAATCCATATATAGGTTGAAACAAGCCTCCCGTCAGTGGTGTTTAAAATTCCATGACATCATCTCTTTATTTAGATTCGTAGAGAACATCATGGATCAATATATATACTAGAAGGTAAGTGGGAGTAAAATTTGTTTCCTGGTTTTATATGTGGATGACATTCTACTTGCAACCAATAATAAGGGTATGCTACATGAGGTAAAACAATTCCTCTCTAAAAACTTTGACATGAAGGATATGGGTGATGCATCCTTCGTTATAGCCATTAAGATACACAGAGACAGATATAAAGGCACTTTGGGCCTGTCTCAAGAGGCCTATATTAACAAAGTTTTAGAGAGATTTCGGATGAAAAATTGTTCACCGAGTATAGCTCCCATTGTGAAGGGTGACAGATTCAATCTAAATCAGTACCCAAAAAATAACCTTGAAAGAGAACAGATGCGCAACATTCCATATGCTTTAGCTGTTGGAAGCCTTATGTATGCTCAAGTTTGCACAAGACCTGACATTGCATTTGCTGTAGGAATGTTGGGCAGATATCAGAGTGATCTAGGATCAGACCACTGGAATGCTGCAAAGAAGGTGATAAGGTACCTACAAGGAACCAAAGACTACAGGCTTATGTATAGACAGACTGACAATTTGGAAGTCATTGGCTACTCTGACTCTGACTTTGCTGGCTGCATTGATTTACGAAAAACAACTTCCAAATACATTTTCATGCTAGCTGGTGGAGCTATTTCATGGAGGAGCGCCAAACAAACCTTGACTGCTACTTCTACTATGGAAGCCGAGTTCATATCCTATTTTGAGGCTACTTCACATGGTGTATGGATCAAGAGTTTCATTTCTGAGCTTAGGATTGTGGATTCAATCTCTAGGCCATTGAGGCTATTCTGTGACAATTCAGCTGCTGTTTTTATGGCTAGAAACAACAAGAGCGGTAGTCGAAGGAAACACATCGACATTAAGTATCTAGCCATAAGGGAGCGTGTTAAAGATAAAGCAGTGGTCATTGAACACATAAGCACTGAATTGATGATTGCCGATTCCTTGACTAAAGGCATGCCACCAGTAAAATTTAGGGATCATGTGGGCAGAATGGGACTTGGTTCCCTTATATAGTTTATTGTACTTTGTTCTGAAACTCTGTATTTATGATATTTTCTCATTTCAACTTCAATTAAGTGCACAACTTTATTTCGAGAAATATCACTATAGTTTGGACCTAGAGTAACATAGGGTTTATTCATTGAGTTACATGGGTAAATCTTGAGAGATAAGTTACATTGTAATACATGGAAGATAATACTCGTCATTTAGAGGACCTATTGCCATAATTCATGTATTTTGTTTCTTATCGAAGTGGTTAATGGAATATATGGGCCAAGTGGGAGAATGTTAGACATTGATTGGCCCACGTGGAACGTTCATATTGAACGTTAACAACCATTAGCTGTGGAACGTTAAAACAGAGACGGTTTTTGGATAAAATTAACCGTCTCAACCGTGTGATGGCCATGGTTATTAAAATCAACCCGTGTTTTGGTTCTTGAGCACACAATTCAGACAAAAATATACACCATCACGAGAAGAATTGAGAGTGCCCAGAAAACCAAGAATTCACAAAATTACAGTGTGCAAAATTCGTGCAAAAATAGAGTAAAGCGTCTATGGCATGAGGTAACATAATTCGATCCAATATGTTTCCGTTTTCTTTGATTTCTGGTTGTTATAAATGTCTGAACAACTAATATTTTATAAAAATTACGTGAATGAAAAAACTCTTGAGATAACTGTTATCTGTCTCTTTTTATATCTGAGCCATTAGTAATTTTTCAATTGATTTCTAATTTAAAATAACCACCATATCACATATATAGAGAAAATATATATTTTACATGATAGTAACCCTTTTGCTTTCCCTTTTTTTTTCTTCTTCTTTCCCGAATCAAAATTGATTCGTATCTCAGACACACACATATATGTATAGGTAAAGAAAAAGCCAACGTGACACGTTTCCCTTTTTTTCTAATTTTAACGAATCATTGATTCGTTATATATACATATAATATATATAATATATAAGTTAAGAAAAAACGTAAATTGTTTACGTAAACGATTTCAAAAAAAAAGGTAATATATATATATATATACATATATTGATATATTATAAAATCCTATATATATATATAAGATTTGGACCATATATATATATATATATATTCAAAAATAAATCTCATTTATTTAAAAATAGATTTTAAAAATAATCAATCAATTAATTAACTAATGCTTAGCTAAATGTGACAACATTTATCACATTACATTATGTGTCACAGAGAACATTTTTTTGTGTCACATTAATAATTCAAGTGTGAAATAATTAATTTAGAATTTAATAATTCCAAACTAAATATGTATAATTCATTCTATACACAAATCCATTATAGTGTTACAGAAGTGGTATTGGGGACCTATGAACCTATAACCCAAGCTCTAATAAATTTGACAATTAATTAAACTCTTTAATTAATATACCAAATTTATTAGTTTCAGTGTTACTCCACTAAAAACCCAAAACTGAACTCTTGAGGTTGTAGTAAAATTACTCAAAGAAAAATTAACGAGTAGTCCATTGATATAATTATTACATATAAGTTAGTCCTCTATAAATAGTTCATAATAAGAGCTAAGTTCAATTTTTGTTCACCTCTCTTGTTACATCTTTATCCTTGAGTTCCAATAATTCTCTAATGAACAATTAATTCATAATCTTATTATGAACGAGCGTTCTACTGTTCAAACCTTGAATTATCAATCAAGAGAACTATTTTTCTAACTTCCATAGGAAAGGAATGGATTTCATATCTGTATAATATTATTCCCAGCCATTTATTACATTATGTTTCTGAGATGCTAAGTTATGATTTGTGCTTAGACAAATCTTACCATGCAAGTCAAAAAACATAGTGTCATAAATAGGAGTCTAATAAATACTCAAGATTAAGACTGTCAAATATATGATCATCATAATGATAAATTTGAATACTCTATTTGTAACGGATGATTATTAGAGATTCATAATTTATCTAGTCCAGTCCTATATAATCTCATTATATAAAGTACCTCCAATCTAATGTCTCTACATTAATAGCCCGGATAATGATTATTTCATTTTAAATGAGATTGGACCGTACTTGTAATATTTAATTAAAGATCTCAAACTTTAATTAATTATTACGGACTATTTAGATTATTATCTATAAATTTTATCCCTAAGCAAATAACACTTATATACTAAATTTATAGTCACATAAATAATCATGAAATTTTCTTGATGTTTATAAATGTATTCATAATACATATAAGCAACCAAAATAATAATAAATGTCACTTTATTTATTTATTGATAATATATACAATGTCACAGCTTTTAGGGCACCAAACCCAACACAAACAATGTAAAGCTTTCGTATGCTATAGTGTAATGTAAGTTTTCTAAAACTTCTTAGAGAAAATATACAAAAACATGCTAAACATGCAAAATGAATGTAACAAAAATTTTCACTATGAAGCATATTAATTTATCACTTAAAATTATAAATATAATTTATATTCAACCCAATTCAAGGAAAGAGGTCGTAGATATTCTTTTAGTAAGCGTTCTCTAAATGAAACTACCATCTTTTTGGCCTAGTCTTTAGCACTGATCAGACGAACGTGTGGGCATACAAAGGAATTAAGGTGTCTCATGATCACTCAACGAACCTTTAGTCTTCTATTAATCTTAACACATGAGCTAAGTGGGACTAGAAATGGAAGAATTCTTCTTCTCTTTCTTTCTCTCTCTACATGCCTATTGCTAGAGTTTTGGTATAGTTTTTGTAGTCCTACCAAAGCTCTCAATTATGCTTAAAATGAAGAGATGTGTTCTCTATTTATAGAGAAGGAGAGGCCCAATTAATTATAGAAGCTTCCTTATTTTAATTTAAAATATCACATATTTAATTAAAATAAAAAGAAATAAGCTTCCTTTTCTTTGTCTGTGTTACACACCACACACAAAAATACTTTATCTCTTTGTGTGACACCAATGTGGGGAAGGAGAGAGAAACTTCTACTCGTTACCTAGTCTGATTTGTTTCTAAATTTAGATTTCTAATTGTTGAATTAAACATATTAATCAAAACTAGAAACTTCTACGAAAAAAACTTGGAAAAACAAGTCCTGGATTGCACAGGGAACCTTTCCCTGTAGCAATATGCATCACATGCAAGGGTATGACTCACAATGTGTTTTCCAAAATTAATTTATTATTTATTCATTATTAAATAATCTTATTATTTAATAATTACAAATTAATTCATATTTAATTTAATTTAATTTGAGTGATATTTAATTTTAAAATTCCTTAATTTATTTTCTTAATTCTAAATTAATCAATTAAACTAATAATTTCACATGTCCAAATAATGTTTACAAGGATAGTACAGTGAGACTAATAGATTCATAATTTTAGGCTCTAATTAAGCCAAAATATTAATTGAAATCTTTAATTAATAAATTACTCTTTTATTAATTCCAATGTTACTTCACTAAAAACTTCAAAATCACACTCTTGAAATTATAGATATTATTACTCACATTTTAGAGTCATCCATTTGATATAGTCGTTATATATAAATTAGTCCCTCATAAATAATTTATAGTTAGTGGTAGGTAATATCCGTTAACCTTTCTAATTACTTTTTTAATCCTCAAATGCTATTGATTCTCTAATAATAATTCATAAACTTAATCACGAGTTAAGCATTCATATTATCCAAGATCCAAATCAATATGAAAGAGAGTTATTTAGTTATCTTCTCTGGAATAGATTCTATCTTGTAATATTAATATTCCTAGCTATATACTTCACTATGCTCCAAAATATAAGGGTTAAGATTAGATTCTCGAATTTGTACCTATTAAATCAAAAGGCATAATTTTATAAATAATAGTCTGCTAATAACTTAGGATAATATCATTTTATATATGACCATCGGTCGATGTAATTAGAACTCGCTATATTCTAATGGAAATTAGTTAGCCATTTATATCACATCATGTCTTGGTCCTATATGATCTCATTACGTACAATGCATTAATTTAATGACTCACTACATTAATGATTCAGATAAGATCATTCTATTCTTAATTTAAATGATCTAAACTAGTAATACTCAATGGGTTATTTGATATATTTACCTTGAACATGTCGTTACTATTGCATTAATGAATAGGTTTTTACAAAAACATGTAGTTGCAAATACATAATGTTATTTACCAACTAACCCATTGATATCAAATATATCAATTACAGTAGGCCGACCAGAAATGGTCGGTAGGCCGATATGTGTTGCCTAAAATTGCCTGAGAAAATGTTCTAAAATCTTGTTTTTGTAAAAACCTGTTCAAGTACCTTAAGTGCAATTATAACACCTTTTTGTATAGTATAACATTTTAAACATTTTGAACACACATATGTAAAGATTAAAAACATTGATGAATGCATATGTGTGTGTGTGTGTGTGTGTGTGAATTTAAAATATTATTTTATCATTTTTCCAATTAAGAATCACTCACTTATATTTGGACTAAAAACTAATAAAGTCTTGAAATCTTCAAGTCCATATGAGTCCACTTCTTATTGCATCCTATCTTGAAGCTTCTGGAATGTCCTTCACTTGTTTTTGTATGAGACGTAAGCTTTTCAACACTCAAGAATTTTATTAGCTCAAAAATACAAATTTGCACATATACATAAAAATTGTATTTATTATCATCAAAACTAGTTTAAAAATACTTTATGAAACCTTGGAGCCAACACACTCTGGCACTGCTTCATCTTCCAGATCCCAGTTGGAGGGAACATCTTCAACGCATGCTAACCCGCATGTGGAATAATATTTGCGAAGATCCTATAAGCAAAACATGCAAAAATATGAGAACAAGAAGAAGATGATGGAGTTACTGGCCCACTTTCACCCTAGTGTTCAATTCCCACCCCTTACTTGTCCTCAACCTTATGCCTTTCCAGGTCTTCCACCTCCTTCAAACGTTGTTGAGGACAACGATGATGATGCCAATGATGCAACAAATTTAGAGGATTAGATTGTAATTTGTTTTTATTTATCTACACTATTTAATATTGTTACACAGTATGTTTGGTTTTTTTAATTAATGAAACACTTTATTATCATTTCTCTGTTTAATATTAGTTTATATTCATTATAATAATTCAATTAGTTCTGTTTACTTTTGAATTTAAATATATTAGAATAAAATCTATTAATAAAAATAACAAATTAAAACTTTAATAAAAATATTAAAAATAAATTTATTATAATATTATACATATTTAATTTTTAAAAAAGGAAGGTATTTGCGATGACAAAAAATATAAAAATCAAAATATCAATTTTTGAAAATGTCACTGCTAAAAATTGAAGCCACATCAGCCTTATAAAGTTGCTGACGACATAATTGAAACGACATTTTTGCGATGATTGTCATCGCTAATGTAGCTACAATAACGCACTGTCGTCGCAAATAACTTTTTTGTGACTAACTATTTGTGACGATATTTTTACAACCACTTGTCGTCACAAATAAAGTTTTTGCGACGACTTTCACCTTTTGTCGCTAATAATCTTATTTATTGTAGTGATAAAGCTTTCATATAGTATGTTGTTTGAGTTGAACTCATTTGGAAACCAATAATTCGTTGAAGTGCATGGAGTTGAACATGAAATAGTATGCTCCACAATAATTCTCCCATACTTTTAAGAACGGGTCATATGGTCCTCAAACATTTTAAATTTTATTGAATCGAACAATGCTATTGCCCTAATAGATGGCTTGAACTTCAGGGCATAACTTGACTGGGCAATATTTGCCAAGATCTTATTTATTTATTTATTATTTATTTTTTGTATTTACATTCATGCATTAATTGGTTTTATATCTCTTAGTTCGGGCGAGTGTTTCATTTTTGAAAAGATGGGCCAACTGGTAGCCCAGATTGTCTTTGCAGACTATCTTCGAAAGAAAGAGACAGCTTATATGTTTGTTTGGAACCTTGTATGAGATGTCTTAACGTTTCACCTTTGGTACGTTATCTTCTTATCCATCCACATGGCCCCATAAAAACTCAACATTGTCTCTATATTTTCTCAACTAAAAATTAAGTACACTGTTCACAATACAGACCAATAATTAATTAAATCTTTTTCCCTTATTCTTGCCACACAAAAAAAAAATTAAAGATAATACATTCATTAGTCAATCCCAAACAATAAAAATATGAAAAACAAAATATATCTCAACTAAGTTGACATATTCCTTGTAATTTTTCAAACTTATCTCACACCAGCCCAACAAAAATTAACTCGATAGTAACTATATGATAGATATTAAAAAGAATTGATGACATGCGGTAATGTCATTGAGAGCTTTATACTATAATAATTGGAACTAAGTTAAACTTGAAGTTAAAACTTAAACATTTTATCATACAAGAGCTTTATACTGTAACAATTGAAACTTCAGCGTTAGAACCTAGTTCCAAACCCGCAAAGTTTACTATTCAAAGTCTAATAGGTTTGTTAAGAAAGAAGTTTAACAGTTTTGTGATAGGGTACGGGAAAAAAGATACTTTATTACATATTATTGCACAAATTTAGATCATCATCAATGTTGAAATCATTGTAGAACAAAATAAAAATGTAAATTCAACATAATCTAAGAAAAATTCTGGCGGTTAAAAAATTGTACACTGAAGTAACGTTTTGTAACCTGTGACTAGTAAAACTTTATATGATACCGAGAGAAAGAATGATGTGGCAAAGACACTATGACCATGATACTAAGGAGAAGGGGGATATTGAAAATTACCAATCATGAATAAGGGAAAACCAAGTGAGGTTGAAGATAAATTGTGATAATATAAGAAAATGGGGTTGAAATTGTGTACAAAGGAATGAGTAGTTGATGTGTATGTGTCATGAAATTTCCGATCAAAACACTTTCTGCTTTGTGTTTACCCAATTTTGGCGGCTGTGGGATTTCCAACTCACCATGTAAAAGATAAGGTACTATGGTCATTTTCATGTGGACAATATTGAACGCTATGCTACTGTGGCTAGAATGTAGAAGATACAACGTCCCTACTTAGAATTCATATTCAATTCAAAATAAGCTCTTTCTGGAGACACCCAAGTGTTGTATATGAAAAAGACAACATTACCTGAATAACAGGCTTATCGAAATTATTTGCAAACCCCCATACATACATATATGCATATACATGAGCTATGTATATAGTTTTTCTACGATTCCTCCGACGATGATAGGTCCCATTCTAATAATATGTAAAAGTAAAAAATACGATATTTATTGTCATAAGGTTAATGTTAAAGAGATATAACATGACTATCATTAAAATATGATTTCAAACGTTAAACATAACATTGATATTATAGTAATTTAACATATAATATTGTTACATTTTTTAATGTAAATTTTTTAATGTTATATCTCGGTAACATTATATTATGTGTGATGGCAATAAAGTAACTTTTTTTTCACTTTTATATGTTATGTTGGAAGGATGGTCCCTCTGAAAGGACAAATGAAAAATGAATTTATGCATGTATGTGTGTATAATACGTGTAAAAACGCTTTTAAATATTTATTATGTAACATTCAGTGTGTCAATAATATTGATGGCATACTGCTTGTACTTAAGCTAGAAAGACAGAAATGGCCAATATATCGAGCATTTAAATAAAATTAGTTATATAAGACATTTGTGTATTCACTGTCCAATAAAGGATCCATGCTGGTAACAGTCTTCACACACACCAATAGGCGCACGCCAGAATGCTACAAGGTGAAGACGTAATATTGGGATATTTTGGGAAAATATCTATGAAAAGAACAATGCAATATGGAAAACTAAAAAGTGTAAAACATAAATGCCTTTTGTTTTTGCCTCGTCATTGCTCATTTTCGAACTTCAACGGGCGCAAAATATAATTGACTATCTGTCAGAACGGTCCTGAAAATTGTTACGATTTTGCTATTTTCAGAAGAGTCCAAAGTTCCTTTTCACTTAAGCCGCTGCAGCTGGACAGGTCCCCCAAAACGTCAAAATCACTCGTAAACGCCAAATAACTATTTACCATACAAAACTCAAAAGAAAAAGGGCATTGCAAAGGAGGGCCAAAGGTGTAACTTTCAAATGATACATTCAAAAATCAATTCCTACATTTTATATTTGTTAATTTAATTTGGGTGAGGTTATTGAACCATATAGGCCTCAAATGACGCCTACAATCACGAAAGAAAGGCTACATTGAGCATACTTAACATTTACTTTACCCTAAAAAATGATTAACACTTACTTCTCAACTAATAAATATTAATCATGTATGTACTATATAAGCTATCAAAACAAGTTCATTATGCTGGAAAAATGAATTGAAGAATGTTAATATTTATTGCTCTTATTTTATTCACCCTTATCAAACATCTAGAGATTTTTGCACCATAGTTTCTATTTTACTTTGGATATTTCAGACAACTTGGTCCGAAATTATCCACTTGGGTCGTCCTTTTCAGTTGTATATTAGATTATATATGCATATGCGCGCGCGTACACACATATTCCATAACCAGTTAGAGTTTGTATTCAAACTTTTTAATCTAACTAACTAATGTGTTGTTTTAAATGCTTACAAAACAAAGATATAACTCAATAAATTAATTTAATAAAACTCATCTATTGAAAAAACAATCACTCATCTTCTGCATGTATATGTTAAGAATTAGAAACCCTAATTTTAAGAGTGAAAAATATACGAAATGAAAAATAAACAATAACACACATAAAATTTATAGTTGTTCACCTTAAATGTAAGAGTTAAATCCATTTTCAGCCGTTGCAGCATAATTTTACTATGATGAAAAAGAAATTTACAAGAAAAAAATTATACACCTTCTCTCTCTATTTTTAAGGTTATACAAATAAACACTACAATGTCTTCTTTATAGGTTTACGAGAAAGATGAAACAAAAAACTCCCCAAGGTAGACCTTCTTTCATTAGTCTTCAAAATAACGCAGCCTCGCCCTTCAGCTGGCACTATCATGTATGTTTTTACTTCATTCCAAATTTTTGGCTTACAATTTTTGCAGTTGCACCCCTAAATGGTGCGCCAGCACGGGCTCTATGCCCCACCATGCCCTTGCACCGACTTTATGGTGCTCCAACGTGAATTTTGTTCCTTTGCTTGCTCCTTCTTAATAAAATTTTAGGCTGGGGGCGGGAGAGGGACTCTTTGTTGGAAACAAAGTGCGCAGCGAAATTTTAAAAAATTTTTTCATCAGAGTATTTTCCAAAACACAAGTTTGACATGTTATATGTATAAATTAAACAGATCTTACTAACCTCAGTGTGCCGAAGAACCTCCGCGACCTGTGTAGAGAAGTAACTTTTCAGAAGAGCCTCAACCAACTGGTCTTCTTTGCTATTCTCTATCCACAACCGGAGTGAGTGTGGGCTCACACGTACAACTCTTCCACTGGTGACTCTCCTTCCAACCAACAGAGAGAACCCAAAGCTAGTGTTCGTGATTTGTGAACAAAAGCTCTCAGGGAGTTTTCAGATGCTCACTCGAAGAGTATCACTCTTAATCTCTCAAATTGATCTGAGTAAACCATTAGACTCACTCCCTTTTTAAACCTATTGGTCCTAGGGTCAGTCCATATCAGATTAGATCTCAAAAAATCGAAACAGAATCAAGTTCGGACTAATATCTGATAAGATACGCGTGAAAACGCGTAATCTTAACTGTCGTCGGTCGGCAGGCCGAACTTTCTGATAGACAGGCCGAACAGGCCAATTCGGTAGGCCGAACACGTCATCCGGCAGGCCGAACTGCCGGGAAAAAATCTACGCGAATCTTTTATTTTCCACCCAAGATTCTAAAGGATAAAGTCTCAGTTTTGATTCAAATAGCCCAATAGAAAAGATATCTGATCAAAACAAACTTTATCAAGATAATCTCTAAGAAAATAAATTAATTCACAATAATTCTACAAGTTTATCTTGTTCTAATTGTCCAAAATTAAAACAACCGATAAACAGACAAGAATTACCTGAACGCAATAATTCAACAAGTTCATCTTAAACTAATTTTCTTACATAATTAATTCAACCGATAAATAGACATGAATTATTTGATTCTTATAAATTTTAAACCAATCTGATAAATCCGACATAAGTCACCAATTATTGGAAAAGCACGCCGTGTCGTTACAGGATTTTGTGAGCTAGCAAAGGGGACCAAAATGGACCTATAAAGTTCAAGCTCATGATAATTATGAAACCCAATATCCCAGATATACATTTCACAATTATCAACTCCAACGCTACTCCACTAAAAGCTTGGAGCTGCACTCTCGAACTTTATAGAATTACGAAACTCGTGTAGCTAAGTCTCCATGACATATCATAGTGTATCGCATCTCCATATGATCATCCATAACCGGCTTAAGGACAAGTTCTGTCTTACCTTCCCGATTATTTTTATATTACGTTCCATTGTCTCACCATTAGAAAACTTACCATCCAAAGATAGTATACCATTCGGTTACACCTATGTATCCAAATGGTTAAGCGCTCCAGTTTTCCAATTACAGGACAACGCATATAAGAGGATATCATTACTCCTAAAGAGGAGCTATGGATATCATATCTATGAATAACAAGTCTACGCTATCAAGAGTCATGCCTCCAACGTACCGGCATGCATGCCACTATAAAAATGTGGGAGTCACCCATTGGTACATCAAAAGACACAAGTCAAGACAACGGGCCATTATTCATCTCAGGATTAAGATACAATACAAATGATTGTCTAAAGTGAATCGATTTGCCAAGACAGAATTATTAATCCAAATCAATTCACTTTATGTCCCGATCCAACACATCGTCAACTATGACAATGCGCCAATGTTTCTATTCATGGAGTCCAACTCCGATGGTCAAGACAAATCATCTCCCAAAAGGGATATAGACAACATAACAATCTTTACATGAATAAAGCGCCCAACTTTATTCCCTCGATTGCGGATCATATGTTTTAGACCATCACCTTAAGAATCGTGTCTACCGCATAATCATCCCATCATATGCCCAATTCTTAAGGTTTAGACTGACAGTCTCAGACTACTGTTTGCTTATCATACATTCAACAAATATGAACGTAAAGAGGACAATATTTGGTATATATAAATGAATAAATTCTTTATTGATAAAAATATCTCCAAAAACGTATTACATTTTTACTCCTTAGAGCATACATGTCTAACAATCTCCCACTTGCACTAAGTGAGTAAATACTGTAAATTTCACATCCCCATAGCTTCCACATGCCTCTCGAAGACTCTCCCAGTAAGTGTCTTCATTAATGGATCAGCTAAATTGTCCTCTGACGCGATCTTGCACACCGTGACATGCCCGCTCTCAACGAAGTCCTTTATCACAAGATACTTCCGATCAATATGTTTACTCTTCTTGTGAAATCTTGGTTCCTTAGCATTAGCTACCGCCGCACTGTTATCACAGTACAGTGATACCGCCTTATCCATACCAGGAACTACCTCAAGATCCCCAAGAAACTTGAGGAGCCACACTGCTTCTTTCGAAGCATCACTAGCCGCCACATACTCGGCCTCCATCGTTGAATCCGAAGTGCAATCTTGCTTCGCACTTCTCCAACTGATGGCACAGCCACCTAGAGTAAACACAAACCCCAAAGTCGATTTCCTAGAATCCGGGCAGGATTGAAAATCCGAATCAGTGTATCCTAGAGGAGTTAAATCCTCACCCGAATACACAAGCATATACCATCGAGTCCTTCTCAGGTACTTAAAAATATGCTTTACCGCAACCCAATGGTTCGGTCCTGGATCCGCCTGAAATCGACTCACAATCCCGACCGCATAGCTAATATCCGGTCGAGTGCAAAGCATGGCATACATGAGACTACCCACTGCTGAAGCATAAGGTACCTTCTTCATGTATTCTCTTTCTTCATAAGACTTTGGAGAGTCTTTCTTAGAAAGAGTAATTCCAGACCTAGATGGTTGCCCACCTTTCTTGGAATCCTGCATTGCAAACCTCCTGAGAATTTTATCTATGTAGCCGGCCTATGACAAAGCTATCATTTTGTTCTTCCTATCCCGAAAGATCTGGATACCGAGAACAAAATTAGCCTCACCTAAGTCCTTCATGTCAAACTGCTTGGTCAACCATAATTTGACCGATGACAATGCCCCAACGTCATTGCCAATTAGCAGAATGTCATCTACATAGAGTAGTAGAAAAACCACCTTCCCATTCTTAATGTGTTTGTAAACACATGGTTCATCCACATTTTGTGAGAACCCATAAGTCTTGATCACTTGATCAAATCTTATGTTCCAAGAACGAGAAGCCTGCTTAAGTCCATAAATTGACTTTAGCAGCTTACAAACCTTACCCTCTTGACCCGCGACCTTAAACCTATCTGGTTGTTCCATATAAACGGACTCATCAAGATAGGCATTCAGAAAAGCCGTCTTGACATCCATTTGCCAAATCTCGTAGTCGAGAGCGGCAGCTATGGACAAGAGAATCCGGATGGACTTAAGCATGGCTACAGGCGAAAAGGTTTCCTCATAATCGATTCCTTCCTTTTGCGTATAACCCTTAGCTACCAGTCTAGCCTTAAAGGTTTCGACCTTTCCATCCACTCCTCTTTTCCTCTTGTAGATCCACTTACACCCTATGGGTTTTACCCCTTCGGTAAGATCCATAAGCTCCCAGACCCGATTAGTCTCCATAGACTTCATCTCTATGTTCATGGCCTCTGTCCAGAGTCTTGAATCAACATCCTCCATAGCTTCTGCGTAAGTATAAGGATCCCTGTCATGTTCATCCGGTTCAGCCAAAAAGACTTCCCCATTGAACATATACCTCTCAGGTTGACGCCCGATCCTCCCACTACGCCGAAGCCCCTGAGGTTGTTGTTCAGGTTTGTTTGGTTTTTCTACACTGATAGGAATGGTTTCATTCGGAACCTTCGGAGTAAACGGATCACCCCTCAACTCCTCAAGCACCACTTTGCTTCGAGGTTTAAATTCATTCATGTAACTCTCCTCAAGGAAAGTTGCATTAGTTGAAACCACGACTTTATTTTCCTTTGAGTTATAAAAATAACCCGCTTTAGTCCCTTTTGGGTATCCTACAAACACGCAAACTTCTGAACGTGCTTCCAACTTATTCGGATCCTTAAACAGGACATGAGCTGGACATCCCCATATGCGAATATGGCTTAAGGATGTCTTCCGTCTTGTCCACAACTCGTGAGGAGTTTTAGGGATCGATTTTGAAGGCACATTGTTCAAAAGATAACATGCGGTTTGTAGTGCATATCCCCAAAAGGATAAAGGCAATGATGAATAACTCATCATGGACCGAATCATGTCCAACAAAGTCCTATTCCTTCTCTCCGCTACGCCATTCTGCTGCGGAGTGCCCGGTGCAGTCAAATGGGATAAAATCCCATTCTCTAACAAGTGTCCCAAGAACTCATCAGAAAGGTATTCCCCACCTCGATCAGATCGAAGTGCCTTTATGGGTTTACCCAATTGCTTTTCCACTTCAGCCCAAACTCCCTGAACTTATCATAAGTTTCGCTTTTGTGGTGCATTAGGTACACATACCCATATCTTGAGTAATCGTCAATAAAAGTGACGAAGTACTCATACCCTCCTCGTGCCCGGATGTTCATCGGTCCGCAAACATCACTATGCACAAGTTCTAGAACCCCTTCAGCCTTATTGCCCTTAGACTCGTATAGTCTTTTGGTCATTTTACCCTCCAAACAAGACTTACATTGAGGTATAGATTCCACCTTTAAGTGACTTAAAGGTCCATCCCTTACCAACCTTTGAATCCTATTCAGGTTAATATGTCCAAGGCGCAAATGCCAAAGATAAGTCTTATTAGAGTGTGAAGTTTAAAGTCTTTTTGAGTCATTATCATTTATCTCAGCATTAATCAATAAGTCCATCTTAGGTTTGATAAAATATAGATTATTTTGCATCCATCCAGAACAGATAAAAGATTTGTTTTTACGAATCACAACTTTTTTATTAAAAGATACCACGTAGGAGTCTTTAAATAAAGAAGATACAGAAATTAAATTCCTTTTAAATTTAGGAACATAAAAACAATCTCGCAAAATTAAATTCCTATAATTATCAAAGTAAAGATGGACATCTCCCATTTCTTCCGCTGAGACCAAGGATCCATCGCCCATCCGAAGCGTTAAGTCTTCACGAAGTAGACTTCTCGTTTCTTTGAATCCCTGTAGAGAAACACAAACATGATTAGTTGCACCGGAATCTATGACCCAGATGTCACTTGATTCCTCAACCAAACAAGTTTCTAAATATAGAAGATCACACCTACCTCCCTTGGAAAGGAAGTCCTTGCAATGCTTCTTTATATGCCCGACCTGGATGATCGGTCTGGCGATCATGGTGGTTCGGCCTGCCGAACATGAAGGTTTGGCTTGCCGGCAGAGCACCAAAATTTCTGCCCCACTGTCGGCTTGCCGGACCGTACGTCCGGCCTGCCGATTTGTGACCTTCGGCCTGCCAAACTGTGAGGTCCGGCATGCCGACCGAGCAGAAGAAACCTTAATCTAGAAAATACAATTTTAATGCAATTCATCAATTTTATTTTCAACAATTCAAAAACATAAATTAGAGACTCAGGAAATACCTGGAGGCGCCATCATCAATCTTTAAGATCCGACTTCTCGTTCCGTCTTCTCCGAATAATTATTTAATTATAAAATTCTTACAAATTAAAAATTAAATAACAATTCCTAGACGGAGATGATGGTCCGCCATCTAATTTCATGAAAAACCTAGATACACATTCTAACCTCTAAGGAACCATAACCGATATTAATTAATTAATAATTAATTAAACAACAATTTAATCAACCATAATTAATTAATAAACATTCACCACATAATCCATGACAACATATATATAATATAGAAACCTAGAGTGCCATCTCCCAATAAAATTCAATTCAAGCATAGGAGAGACTAAGATCACAAAATTTATGCATATAACATGATCACAAACTTGCAAATTTATATAAAAACCTTGGCTCTGATACCAATTGTTGGAAACAAAGTGCGCAGCGGAATTTTAAAAAAAAATTTCATCAGAGTATTTTCCAAAACACAAGTTTGACATGTTATATGTTTAAATTAAACAGATCTTACTAACCTCAGTGTGCCGAAGAACCTCCGCGACCTGTGTAGAGAAGTAACGTTCTAGAAGAGCCTCAACCAACTGGTCTTCTTTGCTATTCTCTATCCACAACCGGAGTGAGTGTGGGCTCACACCTACAGCTCTTCCACCGGTGACTCTCCTTCCAACCAACAGAGAGAACCCAAAGCTAGTGTTCGTGATTTATGAACAAAAGCTCTCAGGGAGTTTTCAGATGCTCACTCGAAGAGTATCACTCTTAATCTCTCAAATTGATCAGAGTAAATCATTAGACTCACTCCCTTTTTATACCTATTGGTCCTAGGGTCAGTCCATATCAAATTAGGTCTCAAAAAATCGAAACAGAATCAAGTTCGGATCAATATCTGATAAGATACGCGTGAAAACGTGTAATCTTAACTGTCGTCGGTCGACAGGCCGAACTTTCTGATAGGCAGGCCGAACAAGCCAGTTCGACAGGCCGAACACGTCATCCGACAGGCCGAACTGCCGGGAAAAAATCTACGCGAATCTTTTATTTTCCACCCGAGATTCTAAAGGATAAAGTCTCAGTTTTGATTCAAATAGCCCAATAGAAAAGATATCTGATCAAAAAAAACTTTATCAAGATAATCTCTAAGAAAATAAATTAATTCACAATAATTCTACAAGTTTATCTTGTTCTAATTGTCCAAAATTAAAACAAACGATAAACAAACAAGAATTACCCGAACGTAATAATTCAACAAGTTCATCTTGAACTAATTTTCTTACATAATTAATTCAACCGATAAACAGACATGAATTATTTGATTCTTATAAATTTTAAACCAATCTAATAAATCCGACATAAGTCACCAATTATTGGAAAAGCACGCCGTGTCGTTACAGGATTTTGTGAGCTAGCAAAGGGGACCAAAATGGACCCATAAAGTTCAAGCTCATGATAATTATGAAACCCAATATCCCAGATATACATTTCACAATTATCAACTCCAACGCTACTCCACTAAAAGCTTGGAGCTGCACTCTCGAACTTTATAGAATTACGAAGCTCGTGTAGCTAAGTCTCCATGACATATCATAGTGTATCGCATCTCCATATGATCATCCATAACCGGCTTAAGGACAAGTTCTGTCTTACCTTCCCGATTATTTTTATCTTACGTTCCATTGTCTCACCATTAGAAAACTTACCATCCAAAGATAGTATACCATTCGGTTACACCTATGTATCCAAATGGTTGAGCGCTCCAGTTTTCCAATTACAGGACAACGCATATAAGAGGATATCATTACTCCTAAAGAGAAGCTATGGATTCCATATCTATGAATAACAAGTCTACGCTATCAAGAGTCATGCCTCCAACGTAACGACATGCATGCCACTATAGAAATATGGGAGTCACCCATTGGTACATCAAAAGACACAAGTCAAGACAACGGGCCCATTATTCATCTCAAGATTAAGATACAATACAAATGATTGTCTAAAGTGAATCGATTTGCCAAGATAGAATTATTAATCCAAATCAATTCACTTTATGTCCCGATCCAACACATCGTCAACTATGACAATGCGCCAATGTTTCTATTCATGGAGTCCAACTCCGATGGTCAAGACAAACCATCTCCCAAAAGGGATATAGACAACATAACAATCTTTACATGAATAAAGCGCCCAACTTTATTCCCTCGATTGCGGATCATATGTTTTAGACCATCACCTTAAGAATCGTGTCTACCGCATAATCATCCCATCATATGCCCAATTCTTAAGGTTTAGACTGACAGTCTCAGACTACTGTTTGCTTATCATACATTCAACAAATATAAACGTAAAGAGGACAATATTTGGTATATATAAATGAATAAATTCTTTATTGATAAAAATGTCTCCAAAAACGTATTACATTTTTACTCCTTAGAGCATACATGTCTAACACTCTTATCCCCCTTCCAACTCCCATGACGACCTTACTTGGAAGGTCAATCCCCATAATCCTCTACATAGGGTGTTAATTATAAGGGCATAAAATTAGGCTCCACACTTCTTAATTGTATATACCAATGAAAAGTTGAGATATCTAATACTATTATATTATATGTTACATGTTACTCTTGTTGTGTATGCCCTATAGAAGAGGACTTCTTAGTTTTTCTATATCATTATCATGATTTTGCTAAGAAAAATACTGTATACATTTTATGAACAAATTAAATAAATTATCATTAATAACTTATCCCCTAGAATTTTTTGTCCTAATATTATAGTAGAATAATAGTACTAATATGTCGTTCCTATATTTTTAGCAAGATGAAGGATTGCTATTGGGATTTAAGGGCAAGGTGGTGGCAATTTCTTGTCTCCTGTGATAGGGTCGAGTGACATTGTTTCATATTGCAACTCACTCCCTTCTTTGATATTAATTTTTTATTAATTTAATATTAGTAGTAGTTTTAAACATTATATTGAATTTCTTGAATTTTCTTAATAAATTTTAATACTTCAAATTTTTAAGGACACCTCAACTTTTTTACTTATTTATATAATTAAATGACACAACAAACAAATTTGTAAAATTTTTAAAGTTTTGGAAGAAATAGAAAGTAATAATCTACATTGGAAAGGTACTTATAAAATTTGTCCCAAAATTAATTCAAAACTTAAGTTTAAAGATAATAGTGGAAGTAGTAAGATCACCACATAAATGGTTTGAACTTGAAATCACAAATCATTGAAGCTAACAAGCTCAACTATGATTCCCATCCTCCACAAAATAATGGCCCTGTTTGGTTCTCTTTCCAAAAACATTTTTAGTATTTTTGGAAATGTGAAAAATGAAAATGGACCTGAGATCCCGTTTGGTTACCATTGCAAGCCCAAAATGAAAATGAAAATGTTTTCTGTTTTTCCCTAAATTCCGTTTAGGATTGAAAACATTGTGGGATCGTTTTCATTCTCCCTTTCTCATTCTTGCTTCTCTCTTCTGTGTGGCACAATGATGAGGACTCCCCTGCTCTTCAAACCTAGGTTTCCTCACATCCCCTTTGATCTCTCTTGTCTCCAATTTCTTCCTTCTTGCATCATTGCTTCTCACTCTCCTTCTGATGAGACTTCTTCCTCATGGATTTTGGGCTCAAATCTCTCGCCTCTAGTCCTCACTCCGATGGTTTTCTCCCCTAAATCAATAAGGTAAGTGGTACTTTCTCTCCTTTCATCTTCTATTTAACTTGATTTGGGGAATTTCCCCTTCATAAAGCTATTGAGTTGTCGGCTCATTCTTTTGCCTTGTCAATTTTCTATGTATACATGTCTAATTTGGACTCTAATTTTGAGTAATTGTCTTCGTGTCGTATATAGAGGATCTATGTTGACTTGTTTGAGATGTGTAACGCTCCGTAAGCTGGACTTTGATTTTGTTTGAGTTGTTTTGTTATTTGGACTATGATTTTGTATGAAATGTTTTTGTGTTTTTGGGAAATATGTTGGTGAAATTAGCTTGCTTATGCCCTTAAGTTACTACGGTCAGCTTTCTAGAACATTGAACTATTTACATGGCTTTTTTCTTCTCAAACCCTAAGCCATTGTTTATGTTCCTACCTAATATTGTGCAATGTTTCTAGTCGCTCTTAGTAACTGCCTTATTGCATAGATTAGTATTGATCAAATGGTCCTCTTTCTTGTTGGTACTGCCTAATGTACTATTGTTTGATGAATTTGTTTCTTAGTTCAAGTGGATGTTGTGAATCTTCATGTAGAGTTTTGGTCAAATCATTCATTCAGTTGAATGAACAAATGCTAACGGTAAAAAGTCCTTCAAATGTTGTTTTTGTTGGAAAAAACAGTGTGAGGTGCGAGCGAAAATTTAAAAAATTTTTAACATCAGAGTATTTTTTCAAAACACAAGTTTGACATGCTATATGTATATATTAAACAGATCTTACTAACCTTTATGTGCCGAAGAACCTCCGCAACTCGTGAAGAGAAGTAACGTTCCAGAAGAGCCTCAACCAACTGGTCTTCTTTGCTATTCTATATCCACGATCGGAGTGAGTGTGGGCTCACACGTACAGCTTTTCCACCGGTGACTCTCTTTCCAACCAATCGAGAGAACCCAAAGCTAATGTTCGTGATTTGTGAACAAAAGCTCTCAGGGAGTTTTCAGATGCTCACCAGAAGAGTATCAATCTTAATCTCTCAATTGATCTAAGTAACTCATGAGACTTACTCCCCTTATATAGCGATTGGTCCTAGGGTCAGTCCTTATCAGATTAGGTCTCAAAAACTCGAAACAGTATCAAGTTCGGATCAATATCTGATAAGATCTACATGAAAACACGTAATCTTATCTCTCATTGATCGATAGGTCGAACATGCCCCATCGGCAGGCCGAACTACCACGTAAATATCTCCACGAATCTTTTATTTTCCACCTGAGATTCTATAGGATAAAGTCTCAGTTTTGATTCAAATAACCCAATAGAGAAGTTATCTGATCAAAATAAACTTTATCAAGATAATCTCTAAGAAAATAAATCAATTCACAATAGTTCTACAAGTTTATCTTGATTTAATTTATCCAATTAAATCAACCGATAAACAGACAAGAATTATCCAATCTCAATAATTCAACAAGTTTATCTTAAATTAATTTTATTACAAAATTAATTTAACCAATAAACAGACATGAATTATTTGATTCTTTCAAATTTTAAACCAATCCGATAAATCCGACATAAGTCACCAATTATTGAAAAAGGATGTCGTATCGTTACAGGATTTTGTGAGCTAGCAAAGGGGACCAAAATGGACCTATAAAGTTCAAGCTCTCGATAATTATGAAACCTAATATCCCATATATACATTTCACAATTATCAACTCCAACGCTACTCCACTAAAAGCTTGGAGCTGCACTCTCAAACTTTATAGAATTATGAAGCCCGTATAGCTAAGTCTCCATGACATATCAAAGTGTATCGTATCCCCATATGATAATCCATAATCAACTTAAGGACAAGTTTTGTCTTACCTTCCCGATTATTTTTATCTTACGTTCCATTATCTCACCATTAGAAAACTTACCATCCAAAGATAGTATACCATTCGGTTACACCTATGTATCCAAATGGTTGAGCGTTCCAGTTTTTCAATTACAGGATAACGCATATAAGAGGATATCATTACTCCTAAAGAGGAGCTATGGATTCCATATCTATGAATAACAAGTCTACGCTATCAAGAGTCATGCCTCCAACGTACCGGTATGCATACCACTATTGAGATGTGGGAGCCACCCTTTGGTACATCAAAAGACACAAGTCGAGACAACGGGTCCACTATCCATCTCAGGATTAAGATACAATACAAATGATTGTCTAAAGTGAATCAATTTGCCAAGACAGAATTATTAATCCAAATCAATTCACTTTGTGTCCCGATCCAACACATCGTCACCTATGACAACGTGCCAATGTTTCTATTCACTGAGTCTAACTCCGATGGTCAAGATAAACCATCTCCCAAGAGGGATATAGACAACATAACAATCTTTGCATGAATAAAGCGCCCAACTTTATTCCCTCGATTGCGGATCATATGTTTTAGACCGTCACCTTAAGAATTGTGTCTTTCGCATAATCAGTCCATCATATGCGCAATTCTTAAAAGTTTAGACTGACAGTCTCAGACTACTGTTTACTTAACATACATTCAACAAATATGAACGTAAAGAGGATAAGATTTGGTATATATAAATGAATAAATTCTTTATTGATAAAAATGTCTCCAAAAACGTATTACATTTTTACTCCTTAGGGTATACATATCTAACAGTCTTCCACTTGCACTAAGTGAGTAAATATAGCAAATCTCGCATCCCCATAGCTTCCACATGTTTCTTGAAGACTCTCCCTGTAAGTGTCTTCGTAAATGGATCAGCTAAATTGTCCTCTGAAGCGATCTTGCACACCGTGACATGCCCGCCCTCAACGAAGTCCTTTATCACATGATACTTTCAATCAATATGTTTACTCTTCTTGTGAAATCTTGGTTCCTTAGCATTAGCTACCGACGTACTGTTATCACAGTACAGTGATACCGCCTTATCCATACCAGGAACAACCTCTAGATCCCCAAGGAACTTGCAGAGCCATACTGTTTCTTTCGAAGCATCACTAGCTGCTACATTCTCGCCCTCCATCGTTGAATCCAAAATGCAATCTTGCTTTGTACTTCTTCAATTGATGGCACCACCACCCAGAGTAAACACAAACCCTGAAGTCAATTTCCTAGAATCCAGACATGATTGAAAATCCAAATCAGTATATCCTAGAGGAGTCAGGTCCTCACCCGAATATACAAGCATATACCCTCGAGTCCTTCGCAGATACTTGAAAATATGCTTTACCGTAACCCAATGGTTCGGTCTTAGATCTGCCTGAAATCGACTTACAATCCCGACCGCATAGCTAATATCCGGTCGTGTACAAAGCATGGCATACATGAGACTACCCACTGCTGAAGCATAAGGCACCTTCTTCATGTATTCTCTTTCTTCATAAGACTTTGGAGAGTCTTTCTTAGAAAGAGTAATTCCAGACCTAGATGGTTGCCCACCTTTCTTGGAATCCTGCATTGCGAACCTCCTGAGAATTTTATCTATGTAGCCAGCCTGTGACAAAGCTACCATTTTTGTTCTTCCTAACCCGAAAGATCTGGATACCGAAAACAAAATTAGCCTCACCTAAGTCCTTCATGTCAAACTGCTTGGTCAAACTGCTTGGTCAACCATAGTTTGACCGATGACAATGCCCCAACGTCATTGCCAATTAGTAGAATGTCATCTACATAGAGTAGTAGAAAAACCACCTTCCCATCCTTTATGTGTTTATAAACACATGGTTCATCCACATTTTGTGAGAACCCATAAGTCTTGATCACCTGATCAAATCTTATGTTCCAAGAACGAGAAGACTGCTTAAGTCCATAAATTGACTTTAACAGCTTACAAACCTTACCCTCCTGACCCGTGACCTTAAACCCATCTAGTTGTTCCATATAAATGGACTCATCAAGATAGCCATTTAGAAAAGCCGTCTTGACATCCATCTACCAAATCTCATAGTCGAGAGCGGCAGTTATGGATAAGAGAATCCGGATGGACTTAAGCATGGCTACAAGAGAAAATGTTTTCTCATAATCGATTCCTTCCTTTTACGTATAACCCTTAGCTACCAGTCTAGCCTTAAAGGTTTCGACCTTTCCATCCACTCCTCTTTTCCTCTTGTAGATCCACTTACACCCTATAGGTTTTACCCCTTCAGGAAAATCCACAAGCTCCCAAACCTGATTAGTCTCCATAGACTTCATCTTTACGTTCATGGCCTCTGTCCAGAGTTTTGAATCAACATCTTTCATAGCTTCTGCGTAAGTATAAGGATCCCTGTCATGTTCATCTGGTTCAACCAAGAAGACCTCCCCATTGAACATATACCTCTCAGGTTGACGTCCGATCCTCCCACTACGCCGAAGCCCCTGAGATTGTTGTTCAAGTTTGTTTGGTTTTTCTACACTGATCGGAATGGTTTCATTCGAAACCTGCGGAGTGATTTGATCACTCCTTAACTCCTCAAGCACCACTTTGCTTCGAGGTTTAAAGTCGTCCATGTAACTATCCTCAAGGAAAGTTGCATTAGCAGAAACCATGACTTTATTTTCCTTCGGGTTATAAAAATAACCCTCTTTAGTCCCTTTTGGATATCCTATAAACACACAAACTTCTAAACATGCTTCCAACTTATTCGGATCCTTAAACAAGACATGAGCCGGACATCCCCATATGCGAATATGGTTTAAGGATGTCTTCCTTCTTGTCCACAACTCGTGAGGAGTTTTAGGGACTGATTTTGAAGGAACATTGTTCAAAAGATAACATGCAGTTTGTAGTGCATATCCCCAAAAGGATAAAGGTAATGATGAATAACTCATCATAGGACCTGACCATGTCCAACAAAGTCCTATTTCTTCTCTTCGCTACGCCATTCTGCTACGGAGTGCCCGATGCAGTCAAATGGGATAAAATCCCATTCTCTAACAAGTGTCCCAAGAACTCATCAGAAAGGTATTCTCCACCTCGATCGGATCGAAGTGCCTTTATGGGTCTACCCAATTGCTTTTCCACTTCAGCCTAAAACTCCCTAAACTTGTCAAAAGTTTCGCTTTTGTGGTGCATCAGGCACTCATACCCATATCTTGAGTAATCGTCAATAAAAGTGACGAAGTACTCATACCCTCCTCGTGCCTGGATGTTCATCAGTCCACAAACATCACTATGCACAAGTTCTAGAACCCCTTCGCCCTATTGCCTTTAGACCCGTATGGTCTTTTGGTCATTTTACCCTCCAAACAAGATTTACATTGAGGTATAGATTCCACCTTTAAGTGACTTAAAGGTCCTATCCCTTACCAACCTTTGAATCCTATTCAGGTTAATGTGACCAAGGTGCAAATGCCAAAGATAAGTCTTATTAGAGTGAGAAGTTTTAAGTCTTTTAGAGTTATTATGATTCATCTCAGCATTAAGCAATAAGTCCATCTTAGGTTTGATAAAATATAGATTATTTTGCATCTATCCAGAACAGATAAAAGATTTATTTTTACGAATCACCACTTTTTCATTAAAAGATACCATGTAGGAGTCTTTAAATAAACAAGATACAGAAATTAAATTCCTTTTAAATTTAGGAACATAAAAACAATCTTGCAAAAATAAATTCCTATAGTTATCAAAGTAAATATGGACGTCTCCCACTGCTTCCGCTGAGACCAAGGATCCATCGCCCATCCGAAGCGTGAAGTCTTCATGTAGCAGACTTCTCGTTTCTTTGAATCCCTATAGAGAAACACAAACATGATTAGTTGCACTGGAATCTATGACCCAAATGTCACTGGATTCCTCAACCAAACAAGTTTCTAAATACAGAAGATCACACCTACCTCATTTGGAAAGGAAGTCCTTGCAATGCTTCTTAATATGCCCGACCTTTCCACAGAAGAAGCACTTAAGCTTCTTTGGGTTCTTCTTCTTTTTCTTCTTACTCTTGGAGTTAGCAGGAATAGAAGACTTCCCATTCTTGGCCCGTTGCTTCTTTCCATTCCCAGAGTTAGAATTAGAACCAGAAGTTGCTACCATGTTGGCCTCACCACCCGCAGGAGACTCCCTGATCAGCAGTTCAAACTCCTGCAACTGTTTCATCAGTTCTGTCAAGGTCATATCCCGTCTATTGCTCAAATTAAATGTAGCTCTAAACGGAATAAATTCCTTAGACAGAGTCTCAAAGACCATAGTCATCTGAGTTTCAGCATCGATGTCGGCTCCATTGGTTTGAGCCTCAGCGAGGTAACCCATGACCAACATCATATGCTCCTTTACAAATGTCCCCCGTCTCTGTCTACAGTTTAAGAGTTTTCGAAGCGCCCCTTGCCGCTTTGTTATGGCCTAGCCTCCAAACATGTCCTCAAGATTATCCAAGATCTGCTTTGCAGTCTCATAATCTTGATGTTGAGCCTGCAGCACATTATTCATGCTGTCCATAACATAGCAGCGGGCCTGATCATTAGCATCTTTCCAGCGGTCATCCGCTTGGAATTGCTCATTAGATGAGTCTTCCATAGGCTCGGGAGGACAAAGGGTTGTCAGAACATATTTCAGTTTCTCAAAGGACATGACGATATCCAGGTTCCATTTTCAATCATTGTAATTCTCATCGGTTAATTGGTTTTTGTCAAGTATCGATGTTAAAGGGTTTTTAGACATTTTTAATCTACAATAAAGAATCATATACCAAACATAAGCAAACATATAATAATTTAGTAAGATAACACAATCATGTAAAATCATACAAATGTGTTTATGTGTCAAAACCTTAAAAATATCACAACCTTACAACGATAATTTCCAACTCAGAATTCAACAAGCTCCTAGGGGAGTCATGCCAAATTCAATCAGGAACATGGATCCCCTCCTGATTAATATATGTCATCTAGGACCCGTATGATCTAGCATATATTAATAATCATTTCTTTGGCCATTAATTTTATTAACAGAGCTCCTAGGGGAGGTTAATAATAAAATTAACGTGAGTGCATAACCATCATTTTAATATTTTATCCATGGTTTATAATCACCACCTAGGGGTGTACAACTATAAATCATGCTAAAATAACTTATCCTCTCAGAGATCCAATCAGGTACATGATAGAAATCCCTTCCTAGGGGTCGAGACTACCATGTTCTTCCTATGGACCAACGATGGAGGCCTTAGGTTCTCTCTTCGAAAACCTTCTCCAACTCAATCTTTTGAAATCAAGGTTTTATTTTAAAAATTATTCATGAACAATTTTAATATGAGTGGCACTTTCTATTCTATATGACATGTTATCAATATACATGGCAAATCATATTATAATGCAAATAAGCAAAGTAATCAAGCAAAGCTACAAGCAAAATAATAATAACCGTAATATTATGGCTCTATCCTAGAGAATAGAAAACTAAGATTACAAGAGAATAATCGAGACATAAATCGATTCTTCATTCTTGAATCCTCAAGTTGTATCATTCTTCACATAATTCTCATATTCAAGTCTTCAATCCCGTATGAATCAAATACTTCATATTTTCAGGTCATATCCAAATTTAATGTTTCTCATAATCATCTCAAAAATAAAATTAAAACTACACCGCAAAAATTGTACATTTTCTAGAAATTGTCCAACTTTCGGTCGGCAGGCTAATCTGGGTGATCGGCCTGCCCACCCAGATCGGCCTGCCGATCATGCTTCATCGGCTTGTCAATCGAAAAGATCGGCCTGCAGACCCATGAAAGTTTGGCATGCCGAACTGGAAGTTCGGCCTACCGGCAGAGCCAGCCTATTTCTGCCCCACTGACGGCTTACCGAACCACACGTCTAACCTATCGATCTGTGACCATCGGCCTGCCGAACTGAAGGTTCGGCATGCCGAACCGAGTAGAAATCTCCATTCTAGAGAATACAATTTTAATGCAATTCATCAATTTTATTTTTAACAATTTAAAAAGCATAAAATTAGAGACACAGAAAATACCTAGGTGCGCCATCAACGATCTTCTAGATCTGTCTTCTAGATCCGTCTTCTCCGAATAATTATTTAATTACAAAATTCTTACAAATTTAAAATTAAATAACAATTCCTACACGGAGATGATAGTCCGCCATCTAATTACATGAAAAACCTAGATACACATTCTAACTTCTAAGGAACCATAACCAGCATAAATTAATTAATTAATAATTAATTAATTAATAATTTAATCAACCATAATAAATTAATGAACATTCACCACATAATCCATGACAACATATAATAATATAGAAACCTAGAGTGCCAACTCTCTTTGTAAAATTAAATTCAAGCATAGGAGAGATTAAGATCATAAAATTTATACATATAGTATGATCACAAACTTGTAAATTTATGTAAAAACCTGGCTTTGATACCAATTGTTGGAAAAAATAGTGTGAGGTGCGCAGAGAAAATTTAAAAAAATTTAACATCAGAGTATTTTTCCAAAACATAAGTTTGACATGCTATATGTATAAATTAAACAGATCTTACTAACCTTTATGTGCCGAAGAACCTCCAGCAACCCGTGAAGAGAAGTAACGTTCCAGAAGAGCCTCAACCAACTGGTCTTCTTTACTATTCTCTATCCACGATCGGATTGAGTGTGGGCTCACACGTATAGTTCTTCCACCGGTGACTCTCCTTTCAACCAATCGAGAGAACCCAAAGCTAGTGTTCGTGATTTGTGAACAAAAGCTCTCAGGGAGTTTTCAGATGCTCACCAGAAGAGTATCACTTTTAATCTCTTAATTGATCTAAGTAACTCATGAGACTTACTCCCTTTATATAGCGATTGGTCCCTGGGGTCAGTCCTTATCAGATTAGGTCTCAAATACTCGAAACAGAATCAAGTTCGGATCAATATCTGATAAGATCTGCGTGAAAATGCGTAATCTTATCTCTCGCTGATCGGCAGGCCGAACTGCTGCGTAAATATATCCGCGAATCTTTTATTTTCCATCCTAAGATTCTATAGGATAAAGTCTCAATTTTGATTCAAATAACCCAATAGAGAAGTTATCTGATCAAAATAAACTTTATCAAGATAATCTCTAAGAAAATAAATCAATTCACAATAATTCTACAAGTTTATCTTGATTTAATTTATCCAATTAAATCAACTGATAAACAGACAAGAATTATCTGATCCTAATAATTCAACAAGTTTATCTTAAATTAATTTTATTACAAAATTAATTTAACCAATAAATAGACATGAATTATTTGATTCTTTCAAATTTTAAACCAATCTGATAAATCCGACATAAGTCACCAATTATTGAAAAAGCACGCCGTATCGTTACAGGATTTTGTGAGCTAGCAAAGGGGATCAAAATAGACCTATAAAGTTCAAGCTCTCGATAATTATGAAATCTAATATCCCAGATATACATTTCACAATTATCAACTCCAACGCTACTCCACTAAAAGCTTGGAGCTACACTCTCGAACTTTATAGAATTACAAATCCTGTATAGCTAAGTCTCCATGACATATCAAAGTGTATCGTATCCCTATAAGATAATCCATAATCAGCTTAAGGACAAGTTCTGTCTTACCTTCCCGATTATTTTTATCTTACGTTCCATTATCTCACCATTAGAAAACTTACCATCCAAAGATAGTATACCATTTGGTTACACCTATGTATCCAAATGGTTGAGCGCTCTAGTTTTCCAATTACAGGATAACACATATAAGAGGATATCATTACTCATAAAGAGGAGCTATGGATTCCATATCTATGAATAACAAGTCTACGCTATCAAGAGTCATGCCTCCAACGTGCCGGCATGCATACCACTATTGAGATGTGGGAGTCACCCTTTGGTACATCAAAAGACACAAGTCGAGACAACGGGCCCACTATCCATCTCAAGATTAAGATACAATACAAATGATTGTCTAAAGTGAATCGATTTGCCAAGACAGAATTATTAATCCAAATCAATTCACTTTGTGTCCCGATCCAACACATCGTCACCTGTGACAACATGCCAATGTTTCTATTCACGGAGTCCAACTCCGATGGTCAAGAGAAACCATCTCCCAATAGGGATATAGACAACATAACAATCTTTGCATGAATAAAGCACCCAACTTTATTCCCTCGATTGCGGATCATATGTTTTAGACCGTCACCTTAAGAATCGTGTCTTTCGCATAATCAGTCCATCATATGCCCAATTCTTAAAGGTTTAGATTGACAGTCTTAGACTACTGTTTGCTTAACATACATTCAACAAATATGAACGTAAAGAGGACAAGATTTAGTATATATAAATGAATAAATTCTTTATTGATAAAAATGTCTCCAAAAACGTATTACATTTTTACTCTTTAGGGCATACATATCTAATAGTTTTTGTTCTAATAATTGAAATCAGCTCTATATATAGTTTTTTTTTGTTATGTGATTGCAGAGTTGTTTAGTTGTAATGTAAATTGAAGGAGCTTCTTGTCATTTCAAACACTACAGAAAGATTATGGGGAACTTTACGCCCAATTTTTATTTTCTTGTTGAGAATTTTTAGGTTAAATGATGTGAACTTTGAGATGTCTGTTGGATTATATGAGCTATGTTTTACTTTTATTCGGACAAGATTTTCTAAGATTTCAATCAGTACAATTATGCTAGACGCCACCTGTAGATTAAAATTATGGTGTGGGCACTCTTGTGTTCCTTTACTTCATCGTATGCTTTTTAGTTGATTCGCTTTGTCACTGGATTGAATAATTTTGCTTTAACCGTTTGTTTATTATGGTCAAGAATCAATCAAGCCAATGTTTATGTGCGTGTCTATTATGTACATTATGTTGAGGATGGGACGTTAGTGGTTACCTTAACTTGCACAGCCACGGTTAAAGAATTACATGTGTTTAATTTTAGAACTTTTTTCACACGCCATTATGTGAGGCATTCTGTGATCTAAAAATGTAGGGATTTGTTTTATTGTTTAATTTTTGTTTTAATTTCTAAATTTACCTTAGAGAATTTCTTGCTAATATTTAATAGATGTGCCCTTCAATACTTAGCACCCAATTAATCAAGACAACTACTAATAAGGGAACTTTTACGTTGTGATACATGCTTTTTCTTTAACTTTACGCTGTGACACATGCTTTTTCCTATTGTAGGATTGCGTGTCGATATATTTGCACATCCAGACAATCCTCATGGACATGGTTATGCTTAACAATGTTCTCGTAGCTTTATCTCTTATGTAAAGTAAACAAGTAGTCATATGCATAGGGTTTTTAATTTATTGGTTTTAATTTTTTAACTTCATATGGGATCTTTATAAGGAAAAAATGGAAAGCAAGAATTGCATGAAAATTTGAATTGAAATGCTTTTCTTACTCCTGTTGATTTGTGTCTATGTCCTTTATTTATCTGCTTGACTAATGATGATGCCCATTTGATAAGAATTATACTACCTTGATTAAGATTGATATAAAGATGATGATGAGTGTCAGCTTTGAGGTTATGTCAGTTATGAGGTTAGCATGGGCTAATACACCCTGGTAGTTACATGTGTGATTGTGCCAGTTTAAGTAACCTTGGAATGACTCATGGATTTTCTGCCGGTTATTGCACATTTTTATCTTATGGTCCATAAAAACCTAAGACACATGAGCCACCTGTCCATTACTATTCTAAATGGAGTACATAATTTGTAGTTTCATACTTATTTATAGATGAGTGATAGTGTGGAACATGCTACTTGGATGGCGAAAAGAGAGAATTTCCTCATTGACATGTTACATTAGGAAACGAAGAATGGATTACATTCGTCCATCTTCGACAACAAAACTTGGTTGAAGACTGAGAATGAGTTATCAGCAAAATTTGGAGTTCACTACACACTTGTGCAACTAAAGGCAAAGTGAAATAGACTAAGGATTGCTACCAAAGACTTTGATAAGTTAATTCAAACGATAGGATTTGGTTGGGATATAGAGTCTAACATGTTAATGCTACAGAAGATGTATCGAAGAATTACTTGGAGGTAATAGTCCTTGAATATGAGTTTTTGAATATTGCAAATACTTGTTTGTCAATAGTACACAATAGTCATTAACTGTTTGTTTTTCAATAAAGATTCAAGATCAGGAATGAACGGATCTTGGTCCATTTCTGAGAAACAACTCGGTGTCCCAAATCCGATAAGTCAGGTCGTAAATCCCTATAAATGCCAAGAGGGCGAGACAAGGGGTAGATAAACTTCTCGAGACAAAGACCGCAGGCCACTCCTTTTTCGGCAGAAATATCCTAAGGGGAAAAAGTGCAAGAAGAAGGGCTTGGCTAGATATGATGTCCTGTCTAAAATTTTTGGTGGAACAATAGCTACAGGGAGGCGAGCAATGGGCCCACACAACGCTGCCAAGAATGGAGGTGCTACTAACAAGTCCATTTAGGAGGTGGAACCTGAGGAAGAGATAGAGGACTCTGATGATATATTGAACACCCCACTAGCGAAGATCAAACCTTTAGAGCAAGGTATTGCCCGTTCGAAGAAGAAGAGTGTGACAACGAGTCTTGTGGAATCTGTTCAGCACTAGTCCAAAAGTCAGGCAAAAAAAACGAAGCCTCTGTACATGCACAAGAAGAGTTCTACCACTATATTGCAGAGAAATGAGCTCGTTTAGCTACCGTCAATAGTTGTGCTGATGTGACCACAGTATCCCTACCTGCATGGGCATGCTAAACGCAATTGAGGAATTGGAAGATATGGTTTATGCATTTGCGATGTAGGAAGTTTGCAATGAAAAAAGAAATGAGATTTGTGTTTATCAATGTGCCCTATAGCATCGCCGTGGATTTCTAATTGCCATGTTTCCTTAGTGTCTTTCGTACTGTCAATAAGCTGCACTTTTAGTTTTTTTTTTTTTTTTGAATATAGCATTATTATTTTTTAATTGTTGTTTGCTTACTTTCATTAATTTTCGGATGTTTTGGATGTTATTTATGTTTCTGCTTTGAGTGATGTTGACTTGTTATTCATGCTTTGGGATATGTTTAGATTTCTATGGACTTGTTATTCATGCTTTACTAATGTTCAGATTTATGTGGACTTGTTATTCATGCTTTACTAATATTCACGTACTGTTTTTTAGTCATACTAGCATAATATCGTATTCGCATATGTTAGGATAATTGTCTTCTGCCTCATCAAGTACTGATAAAGATTATGCAATGATGGTTGGGATCTGTAGTGAGGACTACGAATAAATTAATCAAGACATAGACATAGTAACGACAATTATCAATTACACCAACAGGCATCCTCCGAGTATTAGTGCATTGACAGCACGCAAATACGTATCGAAGCAATTGTTAAATGACAATAATGTGTTATATGAGATGTGCCACATGCACAGAGAACCTTTTTAGCAATTGTTGAACTAATTCAACAACGTAACCTATACCCATCAAATATATTAATAATACAAGAATCGTTGATGATGTTTCCAAGAACCATTTCTCACTCGAATCGAAATAGGCTGAATCCAAGATAGGTTCGTACACTTTGGGGAGATGTTGAATGTTGTTTGTGCATTGGCTCCGAAAGTGATCATGGAACTTGACTACAACATCATATCTTCGAAAATAAGAGAGAACAATAAATACTCACCGTGGTTCAAGGTATATTGATATTTAGGCTGCATTGTTACTAAACGAGAATGTATTATTATTTTTTATACCAATACCTTGTTATTTAGGACTGTGTCGGTGCCATTGACAGAACACATATTCAAGCTGTTGTTCCAGCAGCCCTTCAAACAGTGTATAGAGGAAGGCGACATGTGTGCACACAAAATGTTATGGCAGCTTGTAACTTCAATATATTGTTCACTTATGTCTATAGCAGATGAGAAGGCACAACTGCTGATTCGAGAGTGCTTCAACATGCACTGACAGACCATGAAAACCGTTTCGGGCTTCTGCCAAGTAATAAATATTATGTTGTCGATTTAGGGTATAACAATGAGCGAGGATTTCTTGCACCTTATTATGGTCAGAGATACCACCTATAACAGTTTCAAGAATTTGGGGGTCCAATAAGGGCTAAGGAATTGTTTAATTACATACACTCTTCTTTGCGCAATTGCATAAAGAAGTGCTTTGGTATTCTTAAAACACGGCTCGCCATCCTTAAACATATGAGTAATTACCCATTAGAAAAACAATGCACAAATAGTCATTGCATGTTGTGAAATTCATAATTTAATTAAAATGCACAGACTTAGGGTGCGTTTGGTACGAGTATTTAAGTAAAGTATTTGAATGAAGATTTAAATTTTTGTGAGAGAAATTACTATAGCAAAATGATTCAAACCGTGATTTGAAAACCTAAACAAATACACCCTTAATGATCCTTTATTCGCAATGTATGATGTGGACGAGCCAATTAAAGTAATTGAAGGTCAAAGACAAAGACGACGGTGGCAAAATAATGACAGACAAGAAATACAATTCTTTGGTGCTATTGTTGCTGACAGGCAATATATGTCTGAGTTTAGAGACCAATTAACTAATCAAATGTGGCCATATTACCATTAGTTGAGGATAGACGTAAATTTCTTTATGTATGTATCATCCATATTATTCACAATGTCTGATTTAAAATGTAAGGTTCATTAAGAAGAGGTGACTCTATTGTATTAGTAGTTCTCGTCTTTACAAGTAATTCTTAATTTAAGTGTAATTGCAATTTCTTAAAAAATTAATTTACAAAGAAAAAGAAGGTAAGGAAATCATTAAAAATAACTGTAAATGTGTTAATCAATCAAAAACAGTAACGATAAATATGATTTGATTTGATAATCTTAACTGTAAACTTTTTAAATGGTCATTTTCAAAAATAGGTAAACCAAACACATTTTTATTGTTTTCACCTAATCTTAAAAATAATAAAAAATATTAACCAAACATAATTTTCAAAATAAACCTAATACAGTCTCTAAATATTTTTATTTTTAATATTTTATAAAAATTAAAAATAAAATAAAAACAATATCAAATGACCGAATAAACCCACCAGAAGACACCCATAAAAAAAAAAAAAAGAGTGCTTCAAATAAATCATTGCTTCCATAGAGAGACATCCAAAATCTTACCTCCGCCACCCTGATTCACAGTGAATGCCATCCACTCTCTTAAGGACTGCCACGTCAGCCCTAAAAATCTAGACCCACCAATCAACGTCTGCCACCTCAGCTGATAGAGCCTTTTCCAGGAAAATACCAAAAGTTTGCAGATGGTATGGGTGGCATACTTGGACTAATCCGAATGGGGCCAATCGATACTTGCCCCATCATTAGGACTAGAAAGTTTTTGTCACCGATAAATCCTTCTCACATAAATGCCCTTGATGTTGACTTTCGACAACTTGGAGGATTTTTTTGTTGGCAGGTATCGGACTGATTTGTGAGAGAAATAGACTGAAGAAAAAAGAACCACAAATAATAATATTATTGCTTATATATTAATAATATGTTTGATAAATCAGTTTAAATTAATTTAAATTAATCATAATATAATATCTTATATACTATAATATAAAATAAAAAATTGTTACAACATAAAACTCTTATATGTTATAGTTTTTGAACTAAATTTTTAATTTAAATAGGTTTGTTGAACATGATATGAATAAAATTTGAAAATAAATCAAAAGAGAAAGTTTTGTAGTACCATTTAAAAAATAAATCTATGACCATTCTTTATCATTTTTCATATATGATCAGAATTTGAATCTTGATGTATATATGTTTTTCCGTAGAAAAAAGTGATAAATGAGACCATTCAAACTGAAAATGACAAAAAATTAGACACTATAAAAAAAGTTCATAGACTCTTTGAAAAACCAAAAAAGGGTGAAAACTATTATGGCCAATCAAGCTATATATGGATTTATGTTTTCCATTTTTCTAGTCAAATGAAATTCCTTAAAAAAATCTTAGTAACATTTAATTTGACAATTCAATTTGTTTGTGAAATTTTGCACCAACGGCTATATTAACATTCAACTAGTTAATTAACTTGGACCATATTTTTTCCTCTCTCTCGGCAAAAGAACAACTTAACATTTTAATTTGTTGGCATTTATCAAAGCCACAATTGCGAATTCCCAGATCATCATAAACAAACAAGGGGAGGAATATTGAATAAAGAAGAAGAAGGCCAAATTGGTAAATGGGTCAGATAAAATAATTGAACCACGTTCAAAAGTTAAAAACAAAAAGAAAGAAAAAAGAAAAGATCAAGAAAGAGAAAAAGAGATGTAAGATGAAGAGAGTGGTCCCCACACTCAGAACTGCTGAGACTGAGGCTTGTCTCTTCCTATGTTCTCATCTCTCCTCTCAACCCATTTCTTTCTTCTCCTTAGTTCACTTCACTTTACAGAGGAGAGAGAGTGTTTAGCTTACCAAATGCTTTATATGTACAGAGCTCACAACGGTTCTATCCCTTTTATCTGCTCCGCCCCCTCGTGACCTTCTTTCCCCACACAATATTATACTTTCTTATCTCTGTCTCCTCTCTCTCTCTCTCTCTTTCTCTCTGAATCTCTCTGTTTTTTATGCTCCATTTTTTACTCTATATTTAGCTCAGGCTCGTCCATTCCTTTATTGGGTAACTTTCCTTTCCAAGATATTTTCCCTACCTTTCCTTCCAAAACTTATTCTGATCATGCTCTGATTCCCCTCTGTTCTCTGTACATATATTTGAGCTGTTTTTGAAGCGTGAAATTAATGTCGGTTCTTTAGGTTTTGTGAAAAAAAAAGGGAAATTTCACTATTTCCATAGAAAAACAATTCTCTAGCTAGGGGGAAAAAAGTTTTGGCTTTTTCTCACCTTTTTTCGCTTCCATAAAAAAGTCCAGAAATTTTTCTCACAGTTTGTTTGTACTTTTAAGGGGTTTAGGGTTTTGGCCGTGGCTTTTTCCAACTTATAGAAAACCTGAACTTTCTCCATTACTATCTTTCGGCTTCAATGTTCCTTCCAAGGAATCACCATCTCCAAATGTCCTCCTGCTTGGGTGGCGGTGGCGGAGGAGGAGGAGGAGGAGGGAGAGCTTATGCTTTTGAGCTGGAGATTCTGAAATCTCCGTCAACATCTTCACCTCCATCCTCAACCTCAACAACTTTGTCGGAATCCAGCAATTCCGGCCTCACAATCACCACTAGGAAACCTCGGACTCCTCGAAAACGTCCCAACCAGACCTACAACGAGGCCGCCGCATTGCTCTCGACCGCCTACCCCAACCTCTTCTCCCCCAAGCACCTCGCCTCCGCCGCCAAGTCCCGAACCTTCTCAAAATCGCCTTTCTGCTCTCTGTCCGATGATTCTTCCGAGCTGTTTTTACCTTTCAGAATCTTCGACGTGGACGATTCCACCTTCTTAATAGACCAGAAACCAAGTGGCGGCGTCCGAGCAAAATTCGAGCGGAAATTCTCATTCTCGGCTTCTTCGTCAACGACGTCGTCGGAGAAATCCTCCTGCCTCAGCCCCGGGGAATTTGATTCTTCTCGGACAACGACGACTGCGAGCTTTTGCCCTGCCAGCTCCATGGACTGCGAGGAGGAGGAGAACGGCGACTTCGACTACGCCGAATCGATTCTCGACAAGGAGGCCGATGATGGCGGAGGAATCGACAGCATCATGGGGAATTTAACTGTCGAATCCTCTTCCGATTCGCCGCCGATGTTGGCAACTAATAGCAATAGTTCTTTTGGCTGTCCAACAGGATTGGGAGTGGGATTAGGATTCGAATTGGGGTTTAGAATCAGAAGAGGAGGAATTGTTAGGGCTTTGAGGCATGACCATGAGAATGACAACAACAACAGTAATTGGTGGAGCTCTCCGACCGTGCATATGGAGGAGCTCTCGCCGAGGTTCCAAAAAGGTTTGAATTCGGCGTCGGAGAAGGAGAAGACGAAGAAGAAGATGAAAAAGGTGGCGGCGGTGGTGGAGAGAGAAAAGGAGGCGGAAATGGCCAGCGCCGGCGAGAAGAAGAATCTGGAATTGCCGATCGATGCAGGGTTAGGGTTGTTGCTGAAGCTGAATTACGACGGCGTCCTGTCCGCATGGTCGGATAAGGGCTCGCCTTTCTCCGACGACGCTGACGCGCTGGGAAACGACGTCGCTGCAGGTTCTTTGTCCTCTTCCGTTAGGAAACCGAAGTGTCAGAGAGAGAAAAAGAAAAAAGAAAAAAAATAAATAAAAAAAGGAAAAGTTACCATTAGTTTTTAGAGAACCAAAGTTGATGCTGTGGTGGAGGAAGAGGAAAGTGAGGAGTGAGAGTGAACTGAATTTTTAACTTTTTAAAATTCCTTACTTCTTTTGCCATTATTATTATTATTTTTTTTTGCACAGTATTTTTGTTCTTATTTCAACTTCGACAGACTACATTGCGTTTTTGGATGTCAGTGGGACCCATTGTGAGGCCAAAGGTGTTTTCATTACCGTAGACCGCTTCGTTCTACAATTAAGGGCCTGTTTGTTTGAATCGTTATTTGAATCATTTTGTTACAATATTTTCTCTCATAAAAATTTAAATCTTCATTTAAATACAATACTCGAATCAAACGGGCTTTAAAAAAACAAGAACATTCATTTTCAAAAAAAAAAATAAGGCTTTAATCACAAAAAGAATATTCATTTACAATTAAAAAAAACATCTGTTCATTATTTAGCCAAAAAAAAACAATTGCAATAAAAAAGTTTTTAATTATAAATAAAAAGTTTAAAATTCCTCAAAGCCAAAGTCAAGAAAAGCATATAAACGATTATTGCCAATTTAAACAAATCGCAACGCCTTCATGATAACGAGGCAATGAGTCGTTTTCTGTATGTCTATTTTTGTCCAACAAATTTTGAGGGAATTACTAGAATGCTCGCGAAAGTGACAGTTGTCTTTATTCAGCGCTTTCCTTTTGTGTTAAGCGTGTGCTGCGATGCACTGAACAGTAGCTCTTTTCTTTCTATCTTTCTATAATTGGGGCAGGCCAGACTGGCGCAAATAGATTTGTTCCCGGAGTCCAGTGGAGGGAGAGAAGCTAGTGTGTTACGGTACAAGGAAAAGCGGCGTACGCGCGTCTGTTCCAGGAAGATCAGGTACCCAGTCAGAAAAGTCAACGATGATCGACGGCCCAGGATGAAGGTTCGCTCTTCTCTCTTTTTATTTTTGGGGATCTTTTATTTCTTTTTTTGGCAATTAGATCTCAACCGTTTGAGGCGCTAATAAAAGAGCAATCTTATTTATCCTTATAGTATTATAACTTTATTACTAACAAAATAATAAGTCTTATTTTAAAAAATATATTACATATTAAATTGTGACTCACAACTTTATGAGTGATAAGTTTAACTCTATAAGAATAAAAATGATTTTTTCTAATAAATATGACATTCTCGCAAAACAATATTAATATTAATATTAATAACATCAAACATTTTCTATTTTTGATGATCAATAATAATAGCAACATCATATATTTCTATTACATTGCATATATTATTTGAGCGTTAGAATAAACAAAAAAAAAATGTAAAATTACACTGCATGCTTTATTTCACCGTTAGATTTCATCAACATAATTAAAAAAATGTACGGCTAATATAATGTGATTCAGATTTGACAATAAGAGAATCTTGTTGGCTTATACTCTACCGTGAAAATCTCTTATCACATATATGATATATAGACGGGATTAGACGTAGCGGTGGATCTACTCATGTCTCATCTTGTCACTCAACTCTAAGAGGATTTTGGGAAGTAAAATACTTTCGCGTTTAATATGATTACACATTGTGGGTCCTAGTTTAATTTTTGTACTTTTTAGTGCTTAATAATCTTTCTTTTTTTTAATATCATGCTTTTCTTATTGCCAAACATTCGGTGACAACAAAGCTTACTTTTTACCTACAGGACTGATACTAGTTCGAAGAATTCTTTGGGCTTTTACATGTTCTTTGAATTTGTCAAGTTTGCATGTTTTTCTACTCTAAAAATAATTTTGATGTGATACGTAAGTTAACAGACATATAATATTGAAGTTCACTTTACATACATTTTTCAACAATGATTAACTTCGCATTTAGCTTTAGATTAATTAAGGAAACAACAACGCCATTGAATTTGTTAGTTATAAATTGTGATCCTGATGGTCTTTTATGGTCAGTTTTTTTTTTTTTCTATTAATTTTCTTAAACAATGATCTCATGTATTTGTAAAGAAAAAAAAAAAATCTATATAACATGACGAGGTGTCATCAGATTACTCTCATAATAGGTGGGCCCGCCCCACAGTGAGAGCAGCATACCAATTCAACCCATCGAAGAAAACCGCTCATTTTTAAAGCACACAACATATCATCATGATTTGTCATTGTTTATAATTTAAGAATCTTCACCTTTCGAGACAAAATTAAAAAAAAAAAAAAAAAAAAAACTAAGGGAGTGTTTGACAGTGGTGAGAATCATTCAGTTTTCACTACAATCTCAGTTATAAACAGTATAAAACTCTCATATGCTACAGTAACAATAAAAAAATATGCTACAGTATAAAACTCTCACATGCTATAATAAAAGTGGTTCCCACCACTGGTTCCCACCACCCTTCCAAACACCTTATAATAAACCGTTTAAAAAATAAATTTGAAAAAAGTGTTAGTTTATATCATAACAATTAAAATTTTGCCAAGAAAATATTATAGAGAAATAAGTTTGAACTAATTTTTTTGGTTTATACTCATTTAAAAAATGCAGGGTACAAATCTCTAGGTCACGTTTAAAACCATTAAGATGTTGTTTTGTTTTCTTATTCTTTTTCTTGGAGCATCCAGATGTCATTTTTCCCATAAATTATAAAAAGCTTCGTGCAAAAGCCAAGAAATTTTATTTGCATATGAAAGAGAGTACCATCAAGCTTGGTCACACCCAATCTATCTAGCCAATTGGCATAACTATGATGCACATTTGCCCATTATGACAAACATTTGTTTGTTTACTTCTTTTTTATATATATATATATATAATGATTATCTTTTAGAACCAAAAATATTACAACAATTCAAATTCTATAAAAAAAAATATTATAATAAATCAATTTAAACCAAAATTTTTCTGCTTCAAGCCAAGCTAACAAACACCCTATTGACAATATATTAGCAATTAAATAGGCCATAAAATTAAGATTCTAGACCACAAAGTACAAATACAGTTACAACGGACACGTGAAGAAATGGACCTCAAACATTTATTTATTTATTTATTTTTGAGCCATGATGGACCCCACATAATTTGGTTACCATTGACACTAGCAAAATTGTATTCAATATGCCAGGTGGTCTTCTCTCTCTTACTAGTGTTTTTTTGTTTCTAACAGGGACGATTTGTTCGGAGGCCTAATTCAAAGCACGAATAATGGCGAAAGACAACACAATTTAAGGCAAATATATTTTTCCCTTTTTGATTGAGACCATCGTCATCACTATTTCTAGTGTCAATAATGCCTTGAGTTTCAATATTCTTTTCCCCTTTTTTTTTTTTCTTTTTTTTCCCCCCAAAATGTTGATCACACTAAAAAGCCAACGGAGATCAAGACTGGTTAGAAGAGAAGAGTAGAGAGTCCAACATCTAATTCTTAGTCTAGTGGATTTTCTCACAAATGATGTAATATGTTTGATCTCCTGGTTTTTCTAGTCTTTTGGATCATATGTTATAGCTTCTGCTTTGTTCCAAAATCCTCAACACCTTTTTGTTAGGTTACTAAAAAGCAAACAAATTTTGTTGGATACAATAATAGCAAAAGATAAAGGCGTTGAAATTCAATATTTGTTGCTTCATCTGTTTTAACTTTCTGGGTTTTGACATTTTCTTGTACAAGTGCAAATTTTAAGACACCCCCGTGAACTTCCAATGCATTGAAATGAAATTGACTTCTAAATTTTAAATTTTGAGAAAAGCAAAAATTAGCTCAGTGTATACGGATATAAATATGGGAGAACTACTACTATCATTTTCAAAAATTTTTAAAAAATAAGTGTTTAAAATGACAAAGTAAACAAAATTGGGGATTTCAAGCCAAAAACAAAAATGGGGGTTGTATGAGTGGCCGGCAAACTTGCTACCGGCGCACCCTCGGTGGCCAACAGCCATTGCGTTCTTCAATCTTTTGCTAGTTATTTTCAATTAAACTAAATCATAAGTATAAATTATAAAAATAAAGTTGGAAAATCAATAACATACTCAACAAATGGATAATTTGAGAGCAAGTCAATCATTTATCAAAATAAATCACTAAATAATTAGAACTTAACTATCATTATCTCAAAGGAAAAAAACAACTTAACCATCATTTAATTACCCCTTTTTTAAGTTCTAACGGTTTAGCATATAAAATTCTGTATTTTTTGCATTACAATTTTCGGAGTAATTCAAATGCCTGAAAAAATTAGTGAAAGTATAGTTTGTGCTCTAGTTCTTTTGGACTTGTGAGTTTTAAGTATATTAGATATTTACTGATGCAAATCAAGAATCAGCATTTGCCTTGTGCTAACAAAGAACACATTCATAGAAAACTTCCTTTATACCTAAAACAGGTTAAAGAATCACTTATGAATTGATCACACAACATCAACATTCATGCAAATAAAATAAATTACATTAAAAATGACAAAATTAACTTTCTTTCGGACATCAAAAGAACAAGAGCATACCAAAAATTGAAAACGCCGTGGCACACTTGATGCATGGTTCGCATGTAACATACAAGATGCATTTTGAAAAATTCTCAGCAATTTCCGACTTTGAATGCCCGCTTTTCTGCCACTCCTCAAGTGTAGTATCAATTGCTTCCATCTCAGCATGTCTTGCGGCCTCCATGTCCATAGAAAATATATCAACATGAACACTTGAGATCCAAAAAACTCATTTTAAAAAAACTTGAGGATTTAACAGAGCACATAAAAGGCGCCTGAAGCAACAACTTATCAATATATAACATATATATATATATTTTTTTACATCAAAATAGTTGATAGTATTCTTACAGAAAATGTAAGCCTACTTGAGTAAACACACTGGGTTCTTGGTCCTTAAAGAGGTAATAGGTGATACCATAAAGCAATATCAGAATAAAAGTGAGGATCCAGGCGAAAGAAACAAAGGTAAAACAGGGAACAAAGAGAGAATAACCAGTGATTTACGTTTCGTGTTTCAGTAGTCCGATTTCTTCCAGAGGATATAACCTTCCCATCTTTGATGATAACACAGCTGACCAATCCAGTAAATAATAGTTTCTATAAGGGAAATGCACCTTTGAGTTGTAAGCAATAAACAACTTCACACATACATGCACAAAGAAGCATACTTGGCCTAAATTACTAAATTTAATAGTTTAAAATACCAGCTGAAATTCAATTCGTATGGGACTTTCTAGAGAGAGAAGCTCCTCGTTCTCTCTAGAATTCTAATCAATATGAGTTTCAAGGCTTACGATCAGGATTTCAGAACAAGATATAAAACATTTTCCATTCTGATTACCGAATATGGTCAGAGTGTCAGGATCACAGAGAGCAATAGGTATTGTAGTTATGACACTAGTTTAGACTTCGGAAGTGTTGTTTGGCTTTTGGAAACCATGTCACGGGTCATACAGGCAGATAATCAAGGGAGTTTCATCAGGAAATTCGAAAGTTCTTCTATGGTTGTCATTGAGATTTTAAGGAACAAAGGAGGTGAGTTCGTCAAGATGATGAAAGTTCATAAAGTCGATGTCAAAAACATCATCATTCCAGGGGAATAAGGTAGAAAAGGTTGGCAAGATTTCAGAACGTGCTTGGTCTCTTTATTTGGGAGAAAAAACGTAGAAGGAAAAGGTAGTCAGTCCCTTGTTGATGGTGGTATTCCATTGCCTGCCGTCCATCCAAGATTGGCTGAGAAAGAAAAAGCCAGTCTCATTATTCCACCAAAGGTATCTGCCATGCCTTTGAAGGAAAGCTACCTCCTCAGGCTTCAACCTTGGAGAAGCAAAGGAGTGTATCAGCTCAATGGCTGTCTTCACAATGATAGAGACAAATCTAACCAAGGTTGCTCTTAGACATTAATAGTCTTGGTCACAAGATTTAGCTCCGAAGATCCTTGGGAAAGTATATTCAGGTCTGGTGAAGTAAAAAAATTAAAAGAAATGCGGAACTAAGTTCTTGGCATGCTGATAAAGCCATTCTTTGCGCTCAAAACAAATCAGAGAGAGATGAAGTTGGTTCGTGGGGCAGAACTAGTATCTGGGGAACACTGTCGGCTGAAGTCTCCCGTTGGAATCCAAAAGTGCATTGGAAAGACATAAAGATTCTATGCCGTTATTCTTGCATCGATGTACAAGGATTACCAATCAATATGAGGAATTTCCATATGTTCAAGGTTATAGGATCGAAGTGTGGAGGTCTTTTGAACATAGATGCTAATATGGTGAATATGAAATTCCTTATCCATGCCAGGCTTTGTTTGAAAGGTGGCGACGATGGTTTTATAAACCAAACTCTGGAGATCTTCATCGGCAAAAGGCTGAGGAAGATCAGTTTTTTTTCCTCTGAATGATAGAAGGTATAGACATCATGGAGTATGCAACAGTTGATGGTTTTCCAGAACTAAGAACGAAGAAGATGGTGACGTGGATAGAATTCTGAAACACTTCCCAGAAGGCAACAAAGGGCTATTTTACGTGGCAAGATATGCGAATCACTTTCCAGATGGAAGCAAAGGGGTGGCCAACGTGGCAAATTCCGCTGAGGTCTCTCATGCAAACGTGGTTGTGAGTCCAGTTGAACCGTTGGTTTCAGAAGGTAGGGTCTTTTCG
The DNA here is from genome assembly GCA_025403435.1 of Artocarpus heterophyllus. Classification (NCBI taxonomy): domain Eukaryota; kingdom Viridiplantae; phylum Streptophyta; class Magnoliopsida; order Rosales; family Moraceae; genus Artocarpus; species Artocarpus heterophyllus. The sequence continues at coordinate 3,264,579 of CM046331.1, read as the reverse complement.
AATTCCTTTTTTGTCCAAGAGACAGCTCTCGAGGTGCAACGTTGCCACTCAAGAAGAGAATGGAGCCTAGAACATTTAATCATGGTGGTGGGGAGGTTGGTGGGACCCATTCCAAGTCAGTAATGGGGTGGTTCGAAATCTAATGAAGTCCAATCTGATTTTGTGCCAAACGTCTTTGGGCTTTCTGAGGGCAGTTGTAGGCAATCCAATGGAGTTGTCAAAGCCCAATCTGAAATCTCTTTTAAGAATTGCAAGTCTAAGGCCCTACAGTGGAAACCCAAGATCCGGTCCGACTTTATTAAGGCCAAAATAAGCAAATGGAATGAAGAGCCGAAGACTTTTAAGCCAATAACAAAAGATAGGTTGGTGTTGCATTATTCGAGTTATGGGGAAATTGACAAGTGTAGCATTAAGCCATTCCCCCTATTCTATCACAGAGCCAGACGTTCTAAATTGGTCAAGGCCAACATAGTTTTTGACGAAGAGAAGTTCGAGGTTTTCAACGATGTTGAAAAGGACTGCTTCAGATGCTCCTGTTACCAATCAAAAATTTCCTCAGATGAAGAAAGCAGCTCGAGAACGGTTTCTTTTATGTCATCATCTGAGAACGATTTCGGCAACTAGAAGTTCAAGGACTTTGATGAAGTTTGGTTCTTACCGCTGTAGAGAGTGATGATAATTCAGATTGTCAGATGTAGATATGTAACAAAACTCTTGAACTTTATAAGAACCCGGCTTTGAATTCCAATTGTTTAAATGTTAAGCCTCTTGCTACTATTGCTCCGTGCCAACAAGGAGAGAGCTTTGGAAAGGTTGGTTCGGTTCGTGAAACAATGGTAGGTTTTGAAGTTTCTAAGGAAGGTAAAGGGCGGGGGATAAAGAGAGTGGAGCTTCAGACAAGGGCTCAGAGGAGCATCGGCTATAATTAATAAGGGTGGGAAAGGGACACTCAATTAATATCGGAGGAAGGGAAGTGGAATGGAGTAGGATTAAGTCTTTCCTACAGAAGATGAATGTTAAAACATTGACACTCAGGACAGAGGAGCCTAGTTTTGTGAAGGATCAAAGTTGTGGAGAGCTTTATGGGGGAATTTTCAGTGACTCTGAAGATTGAGGAAGATGAGGTTTTTGGGTGGTTTACAGGGGTGTATAGGCCAAATCAATATAATAAAAGGAATTTATTTTGGGATGAGTTGCCTAGAATATAGGTTCTTTGTGGGGAGAGTTGGTGTTTTGCTAGGGATTTTAGTATAACTTGTTTTGAGAACGACAAATCAGGGAGTACTAGAGTTACTAGAAGTGTGAGGAATTTTGATGAGTTTATTAGTATGTGGGTTTGGTCGATCTCCCACTACACAACGCCAAGTTCACTTGGTCTAATTTCAGAGATAATCTATTTGCTGTCGGTTGGACAGATTCTTGATCTCTGCAGGATGGTTGGAACTTTTTCCATATGTTGGACAAGAGGCCGCAGTTTGGGTAGTTTCTGATCATTGTCCATTGTTGCTCCACACCGGAATCACCTACTAGGGGTCCTTCTCCTTTCCAGTTTGATAATATATGGCTTGAGAATATGAAGTTTATTAGAAGCTTGAAGATTTAGTGGGAAGCGGAACAGGTCCAAGGTGGGAGGGCTATAAGTTTATGAGGAAATTGAAAAATTTAAAAGTCAAAGTGCGGAATTGGAGCACTCAAGAAGCCGGTGCTTAAAAATAGGAAAAGCGAAGAATTTGCAAGCGGATAGAAGAAATTGATGGTAAGGAAGGTGATGATGGTTGATCTACGGCACTAATTGGTGAAAGGAGGGAGTTGAAATGGCGTCTTCATCAAATTATTGAAAAGGAAGATAGGGCGGTGAGATTAAAGTGAAAGTCCGTTTGGGCTAGGAAAGGAGATGCTAATTCCAAATTGTTGTACAGGTTGATGAATGCTAGATTAAGAAGGCATTTTGAACGTGCTAAATCTCCTGGAACTGATAGCTTTTCTTTAGCTTTTATTCAAGAAAGCTGGCATTTCCTTAAAGAGATATGTTGAAGATTTTGGAAGAATTTTGGAATAATGGTGTCGTCAATAACATCACAAATGAGACCTACATTTGCCTTATTCTGAAAAAAGCAAATTCGTGCAAGATCAAGGACTACAAGCCTATTAGTCTTGTAACATGCTTGTACAAGATCATTTCAAAGGTGTTGACTAATAGGTTGAAGGATGTTATCAATGATATTACATCAGAGGTGTAAGGGGCCTTCGTTGGAAGTCATCAAATTTTGGATTTAGTTTTAATTGCAATTAAGGTGGTCGAAGATTATAGATTTTTGAGAAAAGAAGGGACCATTCTCAAAGTTTATTTTGAGAAAGCTTATGATTGTGGAGAGTGGAGATTTTTGGACTTTGTGCTCAATAGAAAAGGGTTTGGATCTAAACGGAGGAGCAAGATTTAGAGCTATATATCTTCAGTCTCGTATTTGGTGGCTATTAATGGGAGACAGCCAAGTAAATCTTCAACTTCTTAAGGCTTAACACAAGGAGACCCATTATCACTGTACTTGTTTACTCTTGCAGCAGATGTTCTTAGCAGATTGGTAGACAGGGCAGTACAAAATTCACTTATTAAACCCCTTTCCATTGGTAGAGCTAACCTTCCTACTAGCCATTTACAATTTACAGATAATACTTTATTCTTTAGTAATCTTGAGGAGGAAAGTTTATGGAACTTCTTGCTGATTTTAGATGTGTTCTGCCTTGCTTTTGGGCTAAAAATAAATCTAGACAAGAGTATCATCCTGGATATCAATTTGGATGAAGAAAGATTAGCTGGACTTGCGACAGTTGTTGGTTGTGATGTGGTTCTTGGCCTCTAAAATACTTGGGGCTGCTACTAGGAGGTAACCCTCTACATCATTCTTTTTGGGAACTAGTTATTTCTACGGCTGCTAATAGAGTGGATGGAAGAAATCATTTTTATCCAAAGGAGGTCGTTTAACTCTTATTCAATCAGTTTTGTGCTCATTGCAGATCCTCTCTAGTTGGCTAGGGAGATTGAGAAGCTAATGAGGGATTTCTTACAGGAGAATTACTCCAAAGATCAAGGCTATCACTTGGTTGCTTAGGAGAAAGCTTGCTTGCCAAAGTCAAATGGTGGTCTGGGCATTGGAAACTTAAGAAAAAGAAACAAGGATCTTTTGGCCAAGTGGTTGTGGCGCTTTCCTTTGGAACTCGATCATTTGTAGTACAAAGTCATTAAAGAAAAATAAGGACTAAACACTAACTAGCCGGGACTCGGGGAATGCGATTAGAACTACGTTTCAAAGCCCATGGAAGTTGGTTCAGTTAGTCGCGGAACTTGGTCACGTAAGCATGCATTTGATTTCAAAAATTTCCAAAAATGATATTGTTAAAGGTTTACCAAAACTAAGCTTTGAAAAGAACAAAGTGTGTGATGCATGCCAATTCGTAAAGCAAGTCAAAATTTCTTTTAAATCCATTTCCAAAATTGCTACCACTAGACCTTTGCAACTTTTGCATATTGATCTTTTTGGCCCTTCTAGGACCACAAGTCTAGGTGGCAAAAGATATGCTTTTGTTATAGTAAATGATTTTTCTAGATTCACATGGGTTTTGTTTTTAACAAACAAAGATGATGCTTTACAAATGTTTTCATATTTTTGCAGAAGAGTTCAAAATGAACAAGACTACATGATCACCTCCATTAGAAGTGATCATGGAGGTGAGTTTGATAGTGATGCCTTTAAGTTGTTTTGCAATGAGAAAGGCTATGAACATAATTTTTTGGCACCTAGAACACCGTAACAAAATGGAGTTGTTGAAAGGAAAAATAGAGTTTTGCAAGAAATGGCTAGGACTATGCTTAACGAAAATAGTTTACGAAAATATTTTTGGGTCGAGGCCGTTGATACTTCTTGCTATGTGATTAATAGAGTTCTTATTAGACCAAAAATGAACAAAACTCCATATGAGCTTTGGAAGGGTAGAAAACCCAATATCGGTTATTTCAAGGTTTTATTTTACAAATGCTTTATTTTAAACACTAAAGACAATTTGAGAAAATTTGATTCAAAATCCGTTGTTGGTATCTTTCTCGGTTATTCTACCTCTAGCAAAGCTTATAGAGTATTCAATAAAAGAACTCTCGTTGTTGAAGAATCCATGCATGTTCTTTTTGATGAGACTAATGCTTTTATGGAAAGAATAGAAGATGATGATGATCTAGGTTTGGAGAATCAAATGAAAAAGCTAGAGATCAAAAACAATGCAAAGGATGCAAAGGAAGACTCTATTCAAGCTTTACCAAAGATTGAGGAACAGCTAGAAGAAACATCGAAAGAAGAAGGTACTTCACAATCATTACCAAAAGATTGGAGGTATCACCCTTATCACCCTCAAACCGACATTATTGCTCATGATAGTCCAACTCATGGGGTGAGAACTAGAGCATCTTGTAAAAATATTTGCAACAATTTAGCTTTTCTTTCTCAAATTGAACCAAAAAGTTTTAAAGAAGCCAAAAATTATGAGTTTTGGATTTTGGCAATGCAAGAAGAGCTAAATCAATTTGAAAGAAATGATGTTTGGGAACTTGTTCCTAAACCTAGTTCTTAATCCGTAATTGGGACTAAATGAGTATTTAGAAATAAAAAAGGATGAGCAAAGTGATGCTATGAGAAACAAGTCTAGACTAATGGCCCAACTTTCAATCAACAAGAAGGTATTGATTTTGAAGAAACTTTTGCACCAGTTGCTCGTCTAGAATCTATTAGAATGTTACTTACTTTTGTATGCTACAAGGGTTTTACTTTTTATCAAATGGATGTCAAAAGTGCATTCTTAAATGGATACATTTTAGAAGAAGTCTATGTAGCACAACCACATGATTTTGAAAATCACAAGTATCTGGATCATGTTTTCAAATTAAAGAAAGCTTTGTATGGTTTAAAGCAAGCTCCTAGAGCTTGGTATGATAGACTAAGTAAATTTTTGATTAAAAATGGTTTTTGTGTTGGAAAAGCTTATACAACTCTTTTTACAAAAGTCAAGGGTGATGATTTAATTATTGTTCAAATTTATCTTGATGATATAATTTTTGATGCTACTAATCATTTTCTATGTGAAGAATTTTCAAAGTACATGCATAGTGAATTTGAGATGAGTATGATGGGAGAATTAAACTTCTTCCTTAGACTTTAAATCAAGCAAACAAAGGAAGGAATTTTCATAAATCAAGCCAAGTATGTGAAGGATCTACTCAAACAATTCAAAATGGATGATCTTAAGCCAATGCCAACTCCTATGAGCTCTTCAATCAAGCTTGACAAAGATGAAGATGGCAAGGCAGTGGACATCACAAAATATAGAGGTATGATCGGATCTTTGCTATACTTGACTGCTAGTAGACCCGACATTATGTTTAGTGTAGGGGTTTGTGCAAGATTTCAATCAAATCCTAAGGAATCTCACCTTATTGCCATTAAATGCATTTTTAGATATTTAAGTGGTACTAAGAACCTAGGATTGTGGCATCCCAAAGGCACACACATAGACTTGCTAAGTTATTCTGATGCCGATTGGGCCAGTTACACAATTGATAGGAAAAGCACAACTAGAACTTGTCACTTTCTAGGATTTGTATTAGTTTCATGGTTTAGCGAGAAACAAGCCATGGTGGCACTTTCTACCGTAGAAGCGGAATTCATATTGGTGGCTAGTTGTTGTGCAAAAGTCCTTTAGATGAAGCAAACTCTAAAGGATTTAGGTCTAAGCTATGATCTTGCTCCAATTTTATGTGACAATACTAGTGCCATCAATTTGTCAAAGAATCTAGTTCTACATTCCACACAAAGCATGTAGAGATTAGACATCACTTTTTGCATGATCATGTTCAAACAGGGGATATCACTTTGGAATTTATTAGCACAAATGATCAACTAGTAGATATTTTCACCAAACCTCTTGCACTATAACGTTTTTTTACATCTTAGAAGAGGACTTGGAATGATTGATCCTTTAGAATTGCATTTGCTTGATCATTGTTGTACTTATTGCTTATCTTAATGAACTAAATGGTTGATTTAGTGTTTCGTTGTGTTCTTATATTTAATTTATATTTAGACATGTTTGCACAATGATTTGAAATATGTTTGTGTTTTTAAATTGAGCAAAACAATTTTTTTTTTTTGCATTTTTCTAGTGGTTGCTCAAATGTAGCAATCGGCTTGCTGACCATTCAGGATTGGCTTGCCAATTTTGATGAATTCGGCCTGTTGATGAAAATCATCGGCCTACCGAACTAGAAAAGTTTGACCTGTCGATCTGTCGGGGTATATACACCCCCAAACTCAAGCAAACCCTATTTCATTTAGACTTTCTTACTTCAAACCGCTGTCTCTCCTCCTACATTATGCAAATCTCATTAGCCAGGCCTCAATCAATGTTTTTCTTGTGATTTCAAGAGATTTTATGAGTTTCAAGTGATTTCCCTCACTGATCTGCATTTTCTTTAATTTTTCTAACATTTTCTCTCAAGTTCCCTTTTCCCCTCTCTAAACTGCGACTTCTCCACCCTTTTTGGGATTTTTTCTTCATCAACCTCGCAATGGCATCAAGCTCTCATCCCTTCAAGCGCACAAAATTTTTGCCAACAAGAGTGTCAACAAAGAGGTAACCTTAGAAGAGTTTTCAAATGAACATTAAGTCAAGTTTTTCTCCTCTAGAAAAATCATGGATGGGAAGTTTGTCATGTTTAGTGATTTTGCTAGTTTTGGTATTGAAATCCTATTTGAAAGGCTTAGATGGAAGAATATTATGACTATGAAAGAGGATACTTACCCTAGACTTGTTAAGGGTTTTTATGCCAACCTTAAGGCCTTTTACGACCCATTAAAGATGGAAGTTACTTTGAAGCATGAAACCATTGAGTTAACACTAACCATATTAGGAGAAATACTTGATATGCCATTAGAAGGTGAGGATATACATAGGGTTAAGATGCGGATTTTTGACAAAGAGACTATGGCTAAGGAAATTTTTGAGAATGATGATGGTGCGTTTCCTAGAAAGCTAAATGCCACCTCTCTACCCCTTAGGAGTCGACTTCTCTATAGGCTCATAACCACCAACATATTACCTAGAGTCGGCCATAAGGATGAAGTTCATCTCATTGACCTCTACCTCCTTTATAGCCTTCTAACTGGTACTAAGATAAATTTACCTTCTTTTTTGATAAGATGGATAATTGATGTAGCCGAAGGGAAAAAGAGTGCAAGATTGCCATATGGTATGCTCCTAACTGAAGTCTTTCACTCTTTTAATGTACGCACTGTCGATGAGACGGATGTAGACCACTATAAACCTTATCATGCTTTCGATGCCCTAACCGTTGGCAAAGTGCATGGGCAATGGGTGCCCACTAGTGGGCTAGCTGCTCCTCAAGGTGTTCAAGAAGAAGAAGAAGAAATGGCCAACATTGAAGCTCAAGGTGGTAATGATGACGATGAAGAGCCCATTACTCTTCAAAGGCTTTATTCGCACCAACAACTCCTCTTTGAGCAGCAGCAAAAGATGGGGGGCCAACATTGCAAATTTGCAAGCCAGTCAACAAAAAATTCTTAACCTTCTTCAACAAATGCACTTTGGCAGAGGATCATCAAGCCAACCATAAAATTCCTCATCATGTTTTTCTTTGTTCATTTATTTTCTTTTGGTTTAACTTTGCAAACTTTATGCACGTTGTTTGAGGATTATGACAATTTAAACCTTTCAATGACTAATTTGGTATCTTTTTTGGTATATCCATTTTTTTTATTTATTTACTTTTTGTTGATGACAAAAAGGGGGAGAATCTGCATATTTTTGATTGTGGAGTAATAAGGATGGTGGTTCTTGATGGTTTTGTTGATTTACATATGATTAATATCTTCATTTGGAGTTTGTTTGATGTTTGTGGAGATATAAGGTTGGTGGTACTTGTGATATTGATACTGGAGTTTGTTTGATTCATGCGAAGATATAAGGATGATGGTTTTTTGTGAAATTTTTATCTTTGCATTCTTGATATCCTATATATTGCATTTTTGGCTTAATCTTTTATCTATTGGTATCTTAGCATTTGCAATGGAAATTGATGTTTAAAGGAAAGCATATTTTTTAGGGGGAGTTCTTTCAATTTTATCTTAAAATTTTATCTTTGAAAAGTGGAGAATTTTACCTTAAAGGGAGCTTCTCCAAAAATGTTTTCAAATTGTCTTTTTTTAAAAAAAAACCTGCACATATTAAGGGGGAGCAACTGAAATTTTTCAAAAACAATCAAAAATTGTTTTGTCATCATCAAAAAGGGAGAGATTGTTGGCTCCAAGGTTTCACAAAGCTATTTTAATATTCTTTTGATGACAACAAATACAATTTTTATTATATGTACAAAATACATTTTTAAACTAATAATTATCTTGAGTGTCACAAAGATTACATTTCAAGAAATTAAGTGAAGGCAGTTCAAGAAAGTTTGTGGAAGCAGAGTTTGTGAAAGGAACTCCCATGGACTTGGACATTACAAATTTTTATTTAGATTATATAGTCCTAAAGTGTAAGTGAGCAATTCTCAAATTGAATGATCAAAAGAAAGCTCAAGAGCATACACTCACATTGTATTCATCATGCATACTTGCATTTGATATTGTTTGAATTCGAATTACATGTGAAAATTTGACTTAAACTATTTTAGAAGTGTTTAAGCAGGATATTGTAAAACAAGTTTCAAAAATAGGTCTCACGGGCAATTTTGGCCTAAGGCAGATCGGCCTGCCGATAGCCCTACTTTGACCTGCCCATCTGGGGGTTCTTAACCCTCGTCTATAGAGGCTTTGGTGGCCTGCCAAATGTATCGTTGGCCAGCCAGAGTTTCAAAGTTTGGACTACTGAACACCCTGTTTCGGCCTGCCAATCTGAGGGTTTTCAAAACCCTTCATGCAGAGGTTCAATTGGCCTGCTGAGGGTTTGGTTTTGGCCTACCAATGGTTCAAAGTTTGGCCTACCAAACTGTGAACCGGCCTGTCGATCTGGTGACTATTGAGAACTTGATTTTTAGCGCTTCAAAGTTCAGCCTACCGAACTTGGTTTCTGGCCTGCCTAACTGTCTGTAATGGCTAGTTTTTTTTTACCGTTGGAGCCCTAATTACAACGGCTAGTTTGACTACAAATTGATATTTTTAGATGTTTCTAAGCACTAGGGAGCTATAAATACCCATCCATTCAATGTGCAATAAATGATGAGGAACACAAGTGAATTTTGACATTATTCTACATTGTTCTTCTCAAGCATTCATTACACACATTCTCTTGAGCTAAACTTGTTTCATGTTCTCTTTGAGAATTACTCACACCTCCAAACACGTACCATTGTTGTATCTTTCTCTCTTTTGTTTTGGAGTGTATATTTTGTGAGTGTACTAAAATTACAACCATATTATTTACATAGTTGGGTTTCCAAATCCTTGTAAATTTGGGGAATTCTTGGTTAGACAATCTCCGGGAAAGTTGTCACTTTGTAAGAAGATGTGGTGAGACTCGGGTTGAGCAAGTCATTGGTTGCATAAAGGAGTGATTGTGCTGAAAAGACGGTCTAATAGTGCAAGAGGTCAAGCAAAAGAGTTTAGCTTGGCAACAATGGACGTAGGCACATTTGCTGAATCACTATAAATAGCGTTTGCATTTCTTCTCCTTACTCTTTACTTAATCGCTGTTTAATTGTTACTTGGTTATGCTTATATTATCTCATTCTCATATTTACTTCTTAACCATTTTACTTTAGAAAATTTCCAATAATTGTAAAAGTTTTAGAAAATCCAATTCACCCTCCCTCTTGGGTGGTTATTCTTGGGCTAACATTACCATGATTATGAAGACTGTCCTTTACGGATGTTTACATCATTGTTTCATGATGCATATGACGTTTTAAAAAAAATATATATGTATCATATAATTAAGGCGTTGCATACTCAATGATGATAATGATGTTGTCCCGCAAGGTGGACTTGTCACGTTTGGTTTGGGATTAGCTACCCCTTTCCTCTCGTAACAACACGCCCTAATGATGTTAATGGTGCAACGGCCGGGCCCTAAAGAATAAAACAAATGTTTTAAATATGGAAAAAAGGACAAAGGAAAGATATATTCTTACAAAGTGTGCTATATGCACTATGTTGACTATATCAATGATGAAATGATTCATGCTAGGGCTAGAGTTGTTGTAATTTTATGTGAGATTACATAATATACTTACTAAGCTTAACGCTTACATTAGTTAATCATGTTGCAGATAAGGGTAAGGCCATAGCTATGGATGGAGGATGGAAGGACAGATGTATGTGCAAGGATGGTGGTGTTGGATCACAAAATTATGACATGAAATAGAACGTTAATAATGCTTGTTGAGGGTAGCTCGGCACTCCCACCGAGGACATTAACTTTGGTGGTCGGCAAATAAGTTCGGCAGAAATGGCTATCGCCCGACCCGACGAATTATGCTTCTTCCCGGGGAGCCTTCCACTGATCTGAGGGCACACCCCCAAGAAGGCTGCCACCTCGGGGGATGAACTGTAGCTCGGGCCGGGCCACGCTATTCATCATAACACGTCACTACCCATCCTTGTTGGCCAACACCAGGCAGGCGTGCTGCCGTCCGATAGAGTCCAATCCATTGGACTATGGACGCGACACTTGTCACCTATTGCTTGATACACTTTGATGTGACACCTGGGTAATGGGCAAAACCCATCTTGCACCCGATCCAATTGGTGGCCTATAAATAGGATGCATTTATGACGTTTTAGAGAGAGAGACCTCTTCTCATTTAATCAGCTGCCGACCTCTGCCGAACAGTTCTTGCCTTGAGCATCGGAGAGCCCTTGTCTATTGGCTAACCCCATTTCTCCGAATCATCCCTCTCGTAGGTACTCAATCCCGACTTGGGGCAAGCTTAAGAGGAGGTCAGAAGGTGTTCAGTCACACTTGGGTGTTGATCCGACGCCGGACAGCGGTAAGCATCAACATTTTGGCGCTAGAAGGAGGGCAAGACGCGCCCCAATCCAAAGTTATTCTACCTCAAATTTTCGAAATGACAACACGAGGTAACGTAAGAGATAGTACCGCCCGACATCAGGAGTCGGGCGATGCCAGGCATAGGCAACCAGCTACAGAACGGCCCAGCAGTCGTCCTCAGACCGCCAGATCCCGGTCCAGAGGGCAAGAAAGCGCGGCAAGAGCTGAGTCGATGTAGGCCCGAGCTGCACATGACCCCATCCAGGAGCTCACAGATGCAGTTCGGATTTTAACTCGGCAGCTCGCGCAAGCTCGACAACAAGCTGCGCCAGAACCGCCACCCCCTGCCCAGGTTGACCAGGCAGAGGGTCGGCGTGAGCAGAGTGCCACTACCTGGGAGGACCGATCAGAGCAGTCTCCAGGATCCACCAGAGGGCCCCTGCTCGATAATCGACTGGTTCATGAACGACAGATGGGACGTCAACCACACCGTGTCCCCTCACTACAAGGTTCTAGAGCCTCGGTATTTGATCGGCTCGGATACCGAGGGATTAACAGAAATCGCCAAGGCGGAGCTGAAGGCCGTGCTGAGGGCGGAGTACCTTATCGGGTCGAACTGCCCGAAGATACGAATAGTCGCCAATTTCGGGTGCTGCAGCGACAGATCGATGACATCCACAATTGCAGGTTCGGTTCGGAAGAGATCGGGGCGCAGGGTCCGCCCTTCCCGGATCATATAATGCGGGCACTCATGCCGCCGAAGTTCAAGGTCCCACAAATCAAGTCTTACGATGGGGCCACCGACGCGGATGAGCATGCCGAGCTCTTTCGCGGGCACATGCTGTTGCAGAATGCCAGTGACGCTGCAATGTGCAAAGCCTTCTCCCTCACCCTTACAGGCCCTGCTCGGCAGTGGTTTCGACGGCTCGAACCAGGGTCGATTTCTTCTTTTGGGCACTTAACTGACGCTTTCTCCGCTGCATTCTCTACAACTAGGACGCGGAGGAAAGAAATAACTTCTCTGTACGCTGTCAAGCAGGGAGACGGCAGTGTCAGGGATTACGTCAACCGATTTACCCGGGCTGCCCTTGAGGTCAAGCACGTCGAAGACGAAACCCTCAAACATATTTTTGTAGGGGGCCTCCGAGACGAGAAGCTGACCTGGTCCCTGGCCTTCGAGCAGCCAAACACGTTTTCGCAAATGCTCGGCTATGCTCAAAGGCATGCAGACGCTGCCGAGTATATGAAAAGCCGCCGGGAGGAGGCTGGCCCGAGCAGGACGAAAAAGGAAAAGAAGCAGAAAAAAGGACCAGTGCAGGATAGTGCCGAGCATGCGAAGAAGCAGAAGAAGGAGAAATCCGACAGGCCGAAGGGGCCGACCGGCAAGTTCCAAAACTACACACCTCTGGTGGCAACCATTGATGAGGTGCTTGCCCAGGTCGGCGACAAGAATCTGTTGACACCGCCGCCCAAGCTTCGAGGCTTTAGGGCGAAGCGTGACCAGTCAAAATTTTGCAAATTCCATCAGGATGTGGGTCATACAACCCGAGAATGCATCCAACTTAAGGACCAAATAAAAAGGCTGGTCGGAGAAGGTCTATTGCAGGATTTTGTGGAGAAGGCCATAAACCTGAGGGCGACCTCTGGAAGGAACGACTCGTCAGGCCGAGACGTACAAGGCCGACCCAGGACCGATAGTGTGAATGCCTCGGAACCCCCGAATATCGTACACACGATACTTGGCGGGCCTGTAGCCGGGGACACATCGAGTGGGCGGCGATCCTACGTCAGAGAAGCTCTGCGGGTCAAACGGGGTGATTTCATGAATGTCTCCGAGCATATCAATAAGATATGCCGCCAAGAAGACATCCCGATCACCTTCACTGAGGAGGAAGCAGACCGGCTGATGCATCCCCACAACGACGCCTTGGTTTACGAACTGCCTATCGCCAACAACGTTGTACGACGTGTTTTAATTGATAATGGCAGTTCGGCGGACATTCTCTTTAAGCAGGCATTCGACAGACTGAAGATCAGCAACGCGCCTTTAACCTCGGTTTGGACCCCACTTTTTGGCTTCGCGGGTGAATGTGTCCAAGCAATCGGGAAGGTTAGTCTCCCGGTAACTTTTGGAGAAGGTGTTGCCAGGGTCACTAGGGTGGTCGACTTTTTGGTCGTCGATAAACCCTCTCAGTATAACATAATCATCGACCGACCGACACTCAACGGATTAAAAGCCGTGGTCTCGACATATCACCTGGCAATGAAGTTCCCAACCGACGGTGGCGTTGGAGTAATCCGCTCGTCCCAGGTGGATTCCCGGGCTTGCTATGCAAATGCAGTCCGGGCAGCCTCAGCCCAGCAGCAGGGAATTCTGGCCGTGCACACAATCGACGAGATCGACCTCCCAACTGATCCGATGCCGAAGATGCTCGCGGACCTAGACCCTAGGTTTCCCGAGGAAGAAGTAAGGGGCACCCCGGTCGAAGACTTAGTGCCGTTCTCCCTGGACCCCGAAAGGCCAGAACGCATAGTCCAACTCGGGTCTCAGTTACAACCTGAGATCCGAGCCGACCTGGAATCCCTTCTTTCCGAGTACCGCGACGTTTTTGCGTGGTCTCACGAAGACATGCCCGGCATAGATCCGAGCATCATCAGCCATCGGCTTAACGTCCAACCTGGTCACAGGTCGGTGATACAAAGAGGAAGAGCCTTCAACCCGGAGAGATATGCCGCCATTAATGATGAAGTCCAGAAACTATTAAAAGCTGGGTTCATTAGAGAGGTCAAATATCCCGAATGGTTGGCAAATGTCGTCCTCGTCAAAAAGGCGAATGGCAAGTGGCGGGTCTGCATCGATTATACCGATCTTAACAAGACCTGCCCCAAGGACTGCTTTCCGCTTCCTCGGATAGACCAGCTCGTTGACGCCACAGCCGGACACGAGCTCTTGAGCTTCATGGACGCGTACTCCGGATATAATCAGATAAGAATGGCCGAAGAGGACCAAATTAAAACCTCATTCGTTACTGACCAGGGTTTGTATTGTTACGTTGTGATGCCGTTTGGTCTGAAGAACGTCGGGGCTACCTACCAACGGCTCGTTAACAAAATGTTCGCTCGGCTGATCGGGAAAACTATGGAGGTCTACGTGGACGACATGTTAGTAAAATCTGTCGAAGCGATGGATCACATAGCCGACCTTCGAGGTAGCTTTGACATTCTTCGGGAATATGGGATGAAACTTAACCCGACAAAATGCGCGTTTGGCGTCGGCTCCGGCAAATTCCTCGAATTTTTGGTTAACTGACGAGGAATCGAGGTGAACCCGGCTAAGGCCCAGGTAATCATAGACATGCATTCTCCTCGGACTGTAAAAGACGTGCAAAGGCTTACCGGCATGGTGGCTGCCCTGTCAAGATTTGTCTCTCGGGCTACCGACAAGTGTCACCCCTTTTTCAAGGCACTTAAGGGGAGGTTTGAGTGGAGCAGGGAGTGTGAGGACGCTTTCCAAGGCTTAAAAACTTACCTAGCCACACCCCCACTCCTGTCCAAACCTTCACCCGGCGAGGTGTTAACCGCCTATTTAGCCGTCTCAGAGAAGGCTGTCAGCTCGGTACTAGTCCGTGACGAAAACGGGGTCCAAAGGCCGGTTTACTATACCAGCCACACGTTCCAAGGCACCGAGGAGCGCTACTCATCATTGGAGAAGCTAGCCTTCGCATTAATGACATCAGCCCGAAAGCTACGGCTGTATTACCAGGGCCATACCGTTAACATCCCGACCAAGTTTCCTCTCCGACAAGTTCTACAGAGCCCAAAAATATCAGGTCGGATGGCCAAGTGGTCGGTCGAGTTGGGCCAATACGATATCCATTTTGTGCCGAGAACGGCAATAAAGGCCCAAGTCCTGGCGGATTTCCTTGCCGAATTTACAGAAGCCGGGAAGGTCGCTCCTTCAGTTGAGAAATCACCCGTGGAGGAGCCAGATACAGCTAGCTGCAGTGAACAAGGCCTCTCCTCGGAGCTGAACTGGAAACTACACGTCGATGGCTCAACCTGCATTGATGGGTCGGGGGCAGGCTTGATTTTAACAAGCCCCGACGGATATAAGGTCATTTATGCCCTTCGTTTCGACTTCAAGACCTCAAATAACGAAGCGGAATATGAAGCTCTGCTGGCCGGTCTACGAATTGCCCGGGACCTCGGAGTTGATCAGCTGGCCATCTATAGTGACTCAATGCTGGTGGTGCAGCAAGTCACAGGAGGATTCCAGGCCCGAGCAGAATCAATGGCGGCATATTTAAAAGAAGCGAAACGGTTGCTTGGACAATTCAAGTCCTACACTTTTAAGCAAATCCCTCGATCCGAGAACGTGGAAGCCGATGTCCTCGCTCGACTAGCCTCTGGGATAGGCGGAGTAGACCCGATATCCGTTCCTGTTGAGAGACTCTCCGCACCTAGTATCAGTACGGAGGTCATGAGCCTGGCAGCCGAACCAAAATACACGTGGATGGACCCGATAATCTGGTATCTGACCTTAGCCGAATTACCCGATGACCGGGAAGAAGCACGTCGGATACGTAACAGCTCGGCCCGGTATTCAATGATTGGGCAAAAGCTATACCGACGTGGCTACTCAACGCCATACCTGAGATGTTTGGGTCCCCAGGAGGCCGAGTACTTAATGAAAGAGATTCATGAGGGCCTGTGTGGCAATCACTCGGGTGGACGTTCCTTGACCCAAAAATGCCTGCGGCAGGGTTATTACTGGCCTAGTATGCAGCAAGACTGCGTGAGCTTTGCTCGAAAATGCCTCAAATGCCAGCAATTTGCTCGGATGCTAGGATCGCACGCCGAGCCTTTAAATCCGGTGACTTCAGCATGGCCATTTGCAAAATGGGCCATCGAAAAAAAAAAAAAAAACAGGAAATCAGAGCCAGATTCCTTTTTTGACCTCTGGCCACAATTCTTTTGTAACTAGACCTGATGAGCAGGACTGGAAAAGTCAATGTAAATATTACATTCATGGAACACAACTTCCCTAATCTCATTCCGCCTGAGCAATGTTTTTAAGGGAAGTGTTAGGCCAAGACGCCGGAACCCCAGCTCGGAAGACAGGATGTTGACTCCCAGCCAAGGGCGTCATCCTCGTCAAACTGGACAGGGGGGCTAGTCAATATATGTATCATGTCTGTCATGCAGACACCCTTAAGTTGCTCGGCACATTTATGTGCCCGATCAGTCCTATACTTGTAAAGTTTCTTTGAAACTTCCACAAGTCTAAGGGGGGCGACAGGGTAAGGGCAGCTGTACGCCGTTTACATCCTGCCCGACCGAGACCAGAAACCTAAACTTGCTTGGATAACTAAGCATAAGTGGATAACTACTCAGAACGACCGAGAACTGAAGTCCTCGGATCAACTGAGCACAGAGGCATTGGAATTAACCGAGAAGTATCTAACCTTAAATGTTACGTGGGATGCAAAAAAAACTACACGTAAGCTAAAGTGGATACAAAACGGGAAAATATAAATCGTTTAAATTTCTTTATTAAGGAGGTACAAGAAAGTCGGGCACCTCCCAAGCCCAATCACAAAAAGCAAGAAACAGAGGATCAATCGGCCCGAGTCTCATCACCAGCTTGAGTCTCGTCCCCGGCCGCGCTGTCGTCTTGACCGCCCTCGGCAGGTTGCACATCCCCGTCGTCATCACCGTCTACAACGACAACCTCCTCAACATCCCGTTGTTGCTCGGCCTCACCCTGGTCCGGCTCGGCAATAACCGACCAGTCGAATGCAGCGGCCTCGGGATGCTTCTCTATCAGATGGTCGCGAAGATCCACCATTCCATCGAAGTAGAGATCGGTGTACTCGGGGGACGTCTTGAACTCCTCGACCGCAGCGGCTAGCTGATTCGGAAGCCCGGCCACGAATCGGTGATGCTCGGCTTGTAGAGTTGCCAGTCGTTCCTCTAGCCGAGCGGTTTTCTCCTCCTGTCGAGCGGCTATCTCCTCCTACTGAGCAGCCTTATCCTCTGCCTCCTTTAGCTGCCTCAACATGTCCTCGGCCTCGGACTTCACCTTCTGAGCCTCCTCCTTGGCCCGACCTAATTCATCCTTCGTGTCTTTGAGCTCTCTGTCGGAGTCCAACTTCAGGAGGAGGGTCTTCTTGTGCCTTTCTTGCTCCTTGTGGATCTCCCTCACCCCGATGGAGTGCGCCATGTGCACAACGGCGCTCAGCTGTGAAAAGTACCAAGGGATAAGTTCTCGGCAACATTATAGGAAGTCCCTGCAACCATTAGTCGACTTGGATACTTACTGAGGCTGCCGATCGGAGTGCCAGGTTGCACAAATCGGGGAAGTCCTCACCCCAAATCTCCATAAAGAAGTCATTCGAGGGAGCCACGTCCCAGATGCGTTCAAGGAGCATCCCGCGGTAGTTCGGGCGCCTTCTTTGTTGGTTCTCGAAAGAACCTCTGGATGCCTCGTCTACTCGGCCGATCTCTGAGGAGGTCCTTATTGGCAGTGGCGGTGGAGCTTGGACTGATGTGGAGGTCTGCCCGGTACGTGTCGGGGGCTCGGGTGCTGGCGTCCTCTTACGCTTCTTGCTGGCCTTGGTGGCCTTGCCCTTGCCCTTCCTCTGTGTTGTCATCTGGGCAAGCCTACCAGAGCGGGAGCTCGGTGCGGTCATTTCTGTACAAAGAAAATCCAAGTTAAGCAAAGGACGAAATAAAAGAGGACGACGACTATAAATAAAATTCTGGGCTGACCTCCGATCCGGAGTTGGCCTGACGGGTACAGGAGCCTAATCACGCCCTCGAGGTTCTCGTCGGCTACAGGTGGCCCCGCACCGAGGGAGCCACTGGACGAGCCCTCGGTACTGGACAATGAAGGCTCCCTCGTCGGCCACCCGGACCGGGAAGTGCTTAGCCCTAGAAGATCCGCATCACCCATATGGGCAACAGTAACCTGCCCGGTTTCCCGGGCAGAACGCCTAGCTCGGGGAAAACTGCTAGATTCCCCGAACCAACCGTATCTGGACAGGGTGTCATTTCTCAGAAGAAAGGACTGTTGTCTGGACGACTCGGGCTTTTCGAACAGCTCGTCCACGGCCTCTATTACATGGCTCGGTGCCCAAGGGCGCTTAATCCAGACGTGCCCCAGCTCGAATGACCCCGGCACTTGTTCATCCTCGGGGACAACTTCACCGGCTCGGGCTAAAAAGTTCCCCCCGATGTAAAACCATTCGTACTTCTACAGCTTGTCCGAGTCAGGGTTGCCCAGAATAAAGTCCTTTCTGAAGCCGGTGAAGTAGTACCAACTGGACTGCCGAGGAAGCTTCTTCATCTTGAATACTTGCTTGAAGGCCTCCAGCGGCATCTCAGAACTCCGATGGTACTTCCACAAAATATACATCCCGATCAGCGACCTGTAGCTGTTCGGGTTTAATTGTGCCGGGCACACATTAAAGTCATTAAGCGCCCGACGAAGGAAATGGTACAGTGGCAGACGCAGCCCGGCCTTGAAGAACTCGACGTAAAGTGTGATAAACCCCTCCGGCGCCTCTAAAGGTGAATCCCCCTCGCCGGGAATGACGAGATCCACATCGGCCGAAATACCATATTCGGCGCGCAGTGTCTCTAACCGCGACTCTGTAATCGCGCTAGTATATCCTGCCGCTGAGGTTTGCCCAGGACGGCTTATCCGATATGCTGTGACGCCCCGTACGCGGGTGGCTTGGACCTCCTGCTCCATCTCCGGCTGTTCTGCCCCTGCCTCCTCGGCCGCATGCTCCTCATCGGAGGCATCAACCGTAATCACGCCTGCAACTGGGACGGGGGCCTCGGCATTCTGACCAGAGGTGCTCGGAGCGTCCTCCTGGGTTTGAAACTCAGTCCTCTCCCTTGGAAAAACTTGGGAATGGCCCGCTGTTGCCGCCCCAGTGTAAGGGTCTTGCTCCCTGGACGGCCTGATAAGTTTGTGCCTGCCCAGCAAATCTAAAAATTCTTGCTCGGGCACCGTCTGGGAATCGACCCTTAGGATCTGCTCCAGCCGCTTGGCCCCTTCCCGTCTATGGGACGCCACCTCGGCGTCAGATTGAGTCGAAGAAGAGCTACTGCTCTCCCCGCTGCTTTCCGACCATGAAGCCTCTATGTTTTGTGAGTCGGACAAATCACTCATTTTTCACTCGGGAATTACCTGCTCGGGTTCTTGGTTGCTCGGTTGATATAATCCTCGGCTAGCACTTGAGCTCGGCAGCTAAAATTTCTCGTTCGTAAATTTTTGAAAATGAAGTGCAAATTACGGAGGGGAGGGGCCCTATTTATAGCCACTTTAAGCAGGAAGTTCGAGCGCAAAAACCCAAAAGGCGCAATTAATACGCCTGACAGCCACACAAACGGCTGCGACGCGACACGCGTCCCCCGTCTGATCCGCGTGTCTTTTCACCTCACCCCGCTTCTAAGTGTCGCTTAGTCTTCTTCCTTTGAGCCGACCTCACCCACTCGGCATAGTCCACCCGGTCGAACACCGACCAGGTGCACTGGGGGGCTAATGTTGAGGGTAGCTCGGCACTCCCACCGAGGACATTAACTTTGGTGGTCGGCAAATAAGTTCGGCAGAAATGGCTACCGCCCGACCCGACGAATTATGCTTCTTCCCGGGGAGCCTTCCATTGATCTGAGGGCACGCCCCCAAAAAGGCTGCCACCTCGGGGGATGAACTGTAGCTCGGGCCGGGCCACGCTATTCATCATAACACGTCACTACCCATCCTTGTTGGCCAACACCAGGCAGGCGTGTTGCCGTCTGATAGAGTCCAATCCATTGGACTATGGACGCGACACTTGTCGCCTATTGCTTGATACACTTTGATGTGACACTTGGGTAATGGGCAAAACCCATCTTGCACCCGATCCAGCTGGTGGCCTATAAATAGGATGCATTTATGACGTTTTAGAGAGAGAGACCTCTTCTCATTTAATCAGCTGCTGACCTCTGCCGAACAGTTCTTGCCTTGAGCATCGGAGAGCCCTTGTCTATTGGCTAACCCCATTTCTCCAAATCATCCCTCTCGCAGGTACTCAATCCCGACCTGGGGCAAGCTTAAGAGGAGGTCAGAAGGTGTTCAGTCACACTTGGGTGTTGATCCGACGCCGGACAGCGGTAAGCATCAACAATGCTATTTTTAAATTTAATTCCACACATTATGAGATAATTTTATGGACTTGGTTTGTAATAATTTATGGGTTGTAAATTTTCTTTCACATTTCATATTTATTATGTTAAACTAACCATTTTTGCAGGTAGTCAGTTAGCCAAATATCTTAGGTATTCCTTTGGGCTAATCGAGGAGGAAAATCGTTTAAGGTAAGTATTATTGATTTTTTTTTTGAAGATGTGATCTTGAGAAATGCTACTAATATACAATTCAAAATAATTCAATTGTTTAAAAATAAATTAAAATGTTAATCCACATGTTCATATGGTAATAATAATAATAAAAATTTTACACCAAAAAACCTAGGTTAATAATTATATTATACTTACATGTTTAGGTTTTCTTATCAAATAATTAAGAGATAATGATATAAGTTAATGGTTCCTGTGATGTCCGTAAAGAGGCATTACAATTATGGTATCAGAGCAGTTTTTGTCTCTAACACACATCACCATATGTCTGTTCTAAATCCTCCAAGTAAGTAAATTTTACGTAAAGATGTCAATGAACCTGCTATGTATTTGTAATTTATACATATATGTACTAGTAAGACGATAATTCCACTCTAAGTTGGGATTATGTCCCTAATTCATTTATCTATAGTGTACTAGCAAGAAGCGAATATGAATGGCCAAGGTAGAAGAGGTAGACCCACCGACAAGCTGCAGCCAAAGCTGATGTTTTAAATAACACCAACCTAATGGCAATAATTGCAGATATTCAAAAACAGCTTGAGAATCAACAGAAGGAGATAGAGGAACTTAGAGGCAATGGTCAAGGAGGGGAAGGACAAAATAAAACACACCAACTGCCCCTCAACAACAAGAAAAAGAAGCCTCAACCCCAGCAACTTAGGCGCTTAAAAAACCAATGGCTCAAGAAGCCTTACTGGTTAGATGGAGGCGTGTTACACCTGTAGATTTTGAAGGTACCAATGATCCATTGGTTGCACAAGGTTGGTTAAAGACGATAGAGGCAACTCTTAAACTGATGGAATTCATTGATAATGAGAAAGTTCTATGTGCTTCTGTAACGCCCCTATGTGGGGGTTAACAATATTGAATAGATAAAAATAAACTTAAATTCAATATCATTCAAATTAATAGAATCGTGCCCATGGGTCTTTGAACAAAAATAAAAATAAATGTTTAAATACAAACCATAGTTTTTAGTGTAGCACCAAATATTTAAGATACAGTCATAATCACTATAGTACAATTTCCAAGTAACTTAACACAGCCATCACAAAAGTAATACAATCTTACATGTTCTAGACAAGTTACAAATAAACAAAATCTTCCAACATGAAACCAGTAGTGTTGTTGTTGCCTATTCCTTGTTGGATAAATTGCACTGAGTTCCACCTGAGAGATGTAAGAATGATAGGGATGAGCATCGACATGCCCAGTGAGGAAAACCATTACTCACCTTAAGATTTTATTCATTACTACATTAAAACTGCATGGTTAGTTAATTTCCATCATATTCAGATTATGAGGCTTATTATGATCACATTCTGTGGATACCATAGTTAATTATTACCGAGTTTCATACTTAAACGTATATACAAATATTACAATTCATCATCATTCCTAGGTATCCACATTAAATAGAGTATCACTCAACTCATCAAAACCCAAATGGGCGCGCTTGGCCACCCTCCAAACATTCCAAGGGTGTTCCGGTGAGGGGACATCAAGGCCCGAGTCCTCACCAGGTCGATTCCTATACAGTGCGTTCTGGGACTTTTGACCCAAGGGAGCGTCATCACCTCCCCCTATTTTACCTTTTAGGGTATTTATGCCCAAGGACGTAACCGCTGCCCTCTTTACAACTCATCATTTCTCTATATTCAATCTTTTTTTTATAGACTCAATTTTCCTAACCATGCTTCTTATTTTATAACAACATGAGTCAATTCATTATGTTCCTCACTGTACAATACAAGACGAGTTCATGTCATAATTTCATATATGATACTCATATTATAGCAATTCAACATATATATATATATATATATTTATCTTGCAGTAAAACAATCAAGTTTAATTCCATAAAAACCTCACAAAAGATGAGTAATAGAATCCTTACCTTTCAAGCTTATCAACAATCTTTTAATCTTGAAATTAAT
Organism: Artocarpus heterophyllus; assembly: GCA_025403435.1. Lineage (NCBI taxonomy): Eukaryota > Viridiplantae > Streptophyta > Magnoliopsida > Rosales > Moraceae > Artocarpus > Artocarpus heterophyllus. The sequence goes on along the minus strand of CM046331.1, from coordinate 3,242,179 downwards.
TAATGTTAGTCATTACCGAGTTTTATACTTATACATATATACAATTATTACAATTCATCATTATTCCTAGGTATCCATATTAAATAGAGTATCACTCAACTCATCAAAACCTAAATGGGCGCGCTTGGCCACCCTCTAAACATTCCAAGGGTGTTCCGGTGAGGGGACATCAAGCCCCAAGTCCTCACCAAGTCGATTTCTGTACAGTGCGTTTTGGGACTTTCGACCCAAGGGAGCATCATCACCTCCCTCTTATTTTACCTTTTAGGGTATTTGTGCCCAAGGATGTAACCGCCGCCCTCTTCACAACTCACAATTTCTCTATATTCAATCATTTTTTTATAGAGTTAGTTTTCCTAACCATGCTTCTCAATTTATAACAACATGTGTCAATTCATTATGTTCCTCGCTATACATTACAGGACGAGTTCATGTCATAATTTCAGATGTGATACTCATATTATGGCAATTCGACATATATATATATATATCTTGTAGTAAAACAATCAAGTTTAATTCCATAAAAACCTCACAAAAGATGAGTAATAGAATCCCTACCTTTCAAGCTTGTCAACAATCTTTTAATCTTGGAATTAATTAACGTTAGCTCCACACACCCTTGATCCTAAGGCGTGCATAAGGACAATAAAAACTAAAGCACAACATATAACCACATCCATAAATGAATTATGTGTAAACCCATCTCACTAGTGTGCCATTAAAGTTTTTATGCAATTCTCTTTTAAATACAAAAGTAAACAATTTCTGTCTTAAACACAATATAAAAAACATACAAGTAATCTATATGTTTTAGTCTCTAATAAGATTCATAAATCACTTAGGATAGTATTGAAAAGGTTGCAATACATTAAGGGATTAGAAAGTGAGCAAAGTTGGGTTCTTGGTTCAGGTTAGCAGTTGGTATATTATCGCAAACTGGCTGTATACTTTTGCAAAAAGGCGGGTTCACTATCTGCAATTAGCACATAGGTTAACAAGTGGTTTACTTAAGGTAGACGAGTGGTATACTGCCACTGGCAGGTTTACTAGTTTCCAATCCAAAAATTGAAAAATTCATAAAAAATAAAATACAACTCCGATTTAGGCACATGATAGCTCGTTGGAAAGCTTAGGATGTCTACTTTTTAAAGATATAAACCAATGTACAAAATTCATTTTCATTTAATCCCAAAATTTTAAGAAACAGCCACTGCCCAAAGAGGTATTACAAGTTCATGGAATGTCAAGTTTTTCTTTAACCCAAAGCATATTATCCTTGTTCAAAATCTCAAAACCATTCCAAAATATGCAGCATGCATTATATAATCACAATAAACATATTCTTATGAGTTTTATACTAAAATCATTATCAAACCATATCTCTAGCCTTTCTTGTAAATAATGATAAAAACATGCTTAAGTTTTCTCTTTAAGCTCAAAACATTAAAACATCAATCTTAAAGTTATGGAAATCGGTTTTAAACATTCCTAGCATGTTTGTAATATTGTTATCAAAACAAAATAAAGGTTGGTTATTGGTTTCAACTCAAGACTCACGTTTTTGTTCATAAATACTCAATGATGCATGTTAACATTACTAGAAATTTGCATAAATTTTGAACATGAAAATTATGCAATAAACATAGAGAAAACACATACTAAATCCAAGTTTGAATTAAAGAAAACCTACCTCAAAATTCCTTTGAAAAGCACCAAAGTTTGGGTTAAAAATCAAGCTTGAATTGGCTCTAAAACGGCTTCAAATATGGCTGGGAATTATAGCTGCCTTGGTTGCAAAGAGAGCTTTGTGCTCGGTGTCTCTAGTTAGAAATTGAAGTGAGAAAGGGAGAGAATGAAAAACTAGAGAAGAAGGTGGTGAGGCTGAATAAAAAGGCATCGAAATAATTGAGAGGAAAAGGGAGACAAGGTTGGTTCACGGGGAATTTGTAAGAAGAAAACAAAGGAGCATTAAAAAAATTATCATGTCTCCCATGGAGACTTTCAGCACGCAATGCCAAAATAATTAGGAGAACAAAATTAAAAGTGGTCGTTGAGAAAATATCTCCATGTCTCCTATTAATTGAGGTGAATTAATTCCATGTCTCCTTTGGAGACTTTGTAAGAAAATGCCAAAGCGGTATTTTTGTAAATAATTGAAACAATAAAGACAGACTTGGTAATTTTTAAATCCAACAAAATTTTAAATTGTTGCGTTTATATACATTAAGTTTTATAAAAATCATACCTGTTAAAATAACGGGTGTTACAGCTCTCCCTTCCTTTAAAAATTTCGTCACTGAAATTTCGTACACTGGTTACAACGTTAAAACAAATATGGATACTTCTCTCTTATTTCAGATTCAAGTTCCTATGTGGCTTCCTCCATATCATGATGTTGCCTCATCATTTTCACTAGAGAATTTCACGACGACATAATATTTTTATTTCACGATCCTGTATCTGAACTGGAATTTCTTCATAGGTTGTATCTCCCTGAATTGGCACATCTGTCCACATGATCACATGTGAAGGTTCGGGTTCATACTTTCTCAACATTGATACATGGAATACATTATGTACATGATACAATTGTGGTGGTAGGTTTAGACGGTAAGCCAATGTTCCAATCCATTCCACAATTTCAAATGGTCCCGTATATCTTGGTGCTAACTTTCCTTTAACACCAAATTGAGATACGCCACATTTTGGCTTTACTTTCAAAAACACAAAGTCTCTGACCATAAACTCTAAAGGCCATCTCCTTTTATCTGCATAACTTTTTTGTCAACTTTAAGCTGTCATCAAACGTTCGTGAATGATTCGGATCTTGTCAGTTGTTTCTCTGACGAACAGAGGCCCAAGTTCAAGACGCTCTTCCTTTTCAGCCCAACATATAGGAGATCTACAAGGCCTACCATACAAAGCCTCATATGGTGCTATTCCAATATTCGCCTAGTAACTGTTGTTGTATGCGAACTCAAGATATGGCAGCTGTGCAGCCCAATTGGTTCCAAAGTCCAGCACACAAGCTCGAAGCATATCTTCAAGAATTTGAATGACACGTTCAAATTGTCCATCTGTTTGAGGATGAAAGGCTATACTGAAATTCAGTTGTGTTCCCAAAGCTTTCTGTAATCCTCTTCAGAGTAAAACGTGTATCCCGATTAAAGACTATTGACATTAGTACTCCATGCAGTGTCACTATCTTTTCCACATACAATTGACATAATTTTGAGACATTATAACTATCTCTGATTGGGATGAAATGGGCTGTCTTAGTTAAACGATCCACAATTACCCAAACGGCATCATGCCCTATTTGAGTCTTAGGAAATCCAGTAACAAAGTCCATTGTCACATGATCCCACTTCCATTCTAGAATAGGTAAGCTCCTCAACTTGCCTCCAGGCTTTTGATGTTCTGCTTTAACCTGCTGACACGTCATGCACTTAGAAACAAAGGTTGCTACATCTCGTTTCATTCCTCACCACCAGTATTGTCGTTTTAGATCTATATACATTTTAGTGTTTTTAGGATGAATAGCAAACTTTGAATGGTGTGCCTCATCCAGCACCGCATGCCTAAGATAGGGATCCTCTGGAGCAACTAACCTCCCTTTGTAAAGTAAGAATCCTCCTGGCTCAATTTGCCATCCATCCAGTTGTTCTCCATTATTCATTTGTTCCTAAACCCTACGTAATTCTTCATCATGCCATTGTCCTTGTTTTACTTGCTGGATTAATGTAAGAGTTGCTATCACATTGAATAGGAAAGCTCTTTCATCATCTTCATAATATTGCAAGTTGAAGTCAGCTATGGTGATGACTCTTGCCCAATCTTCCAAAGCTAGACTGGCTATAATTCCGTTGTTCTTACAACTTAGAGTATCTGCCAGTGCATTTGCTTTTCCAAGATAGTATTGGATACTAAAGTCATAATCCACCATGTACTTAGTGCATCTCCGCTTCCTTAAGTTGAGGTCCCTTTGAGTAAACAAATATTTCAGACTTTGATGATTTGTATAAAGCTTGAATTTTGCGACATATAGATAACATCTCCAAATCTTGAGTGCAAAAAACACAACAGCTAACTCAAGATCATGTGTGGGGTAGTTCCTCTCGTGGGGTTTCAACTAGCATGAGGCGTAAGCAACTACTCGTCCATGCTGCATTAACACACAACCCAAACCATTTCTTGAGGCATCAGTGTATAATGTGTAAGGCTCTTTGTTGTTGGGTATGATCAGTATAGGTGCACTAGTGAGTCTTTGCTTTAGTTCCTTGAATGCTTCTTCACATTTATCGTTCACACAAACTTGGCATTCTTCCTTGTGAGTTTTGTCAATGGAGAAGCAATGATTGAAAAATTCTCTACAAAGCGTCAATAGTATCCAGCTAATTCGAGAAAACTTTGAATCTCCGACACCTTCTTTGGTCGATCCCAATTTAGCACTGCTTCAATCTTGGAGGGGTCCACCGAGATGCCTTCTTCAGAGACAACATGTCCAAGAAACTTGACCTTTGTCATCCAAAAGTCGCATTTATCTCTTTTTGCATAGAGACCGTGTTCTCTTAATGTTTGTAGAGTAATCCTCAAATGCTCAGCATGCTCTTCTTCAGTTTTGGAATAGATCAAAATATCATCCATGAAGACAATGATAAATTGATCTAAGTATGGTCAGAAGGCACGGTTCATTAAGTCTATGAAAGCCGCTTGAGCATTGGTCAACCCAAAAGGCATGACAAGGAACTCAAAGTGACCATAGCGAGTGCAAAAAGCCGTCTTTGGAATATCCTTTTCCCTTATCTTCAATTGGTGATATCCTAATCATAAGTCAATCTTTGAGAAGTACCGAGATCCTCCCAACTGGTCAAACAACTCATCAATTCAGGGTAGAGGATACTTTTTCTTGATAGTCAATCGATTAAGCTAGTGATAATCGACACAGAGTCTCAACGATCCACCGTGTTTCTTCACAAATAACACTGGAGCTCCCCAAGGTAACGTACTTGGTTGAATAAATCCTTTCTCCAGTAAGTCATCCAACTGTTTCCATAATTCCACCTTCTCAACAGGTGCCATTTGGTGCGGTGCAATAGAAATAGGCACTGCTTCTGGAATTAAGTCAATGACAAATTCGATTTCTCTATTAGGCAGAAGTCCAAGCAATTCATATGGAAAAACATCTGAAAATTCGTTCACCACAGGAGTGTGAGAGGATGGGTTGCTCTTCTTTAGTTCTCCCTTCAAAGCAAATATTATCCCAAGATTAGTGAAATTCCTTCGTCCTCTAATACAAGCCTTTAGCACCAGGGCTAGCATCACTATTCCTATCTTCGCCTAAAATTCGATGACTTGTCCATTTTTGGTGAACAAAGAGACACATTTTCTATGACAATCTACTATCACCTGATATCTATCTAACTAATCCATTCCTAATATTACATCAAATTCTGTCATGGTAATTACATATAGGTCAACTGATAATTTATGTCCTTCTATAACAAGACACACTGATTTACAAATTATGGAAGCTTCAACTACTCCACCTATTGGTGTACTAAGGGTTAATGGTGAACTACATATTTCTGTTTCTAGTTGCAGTACGGAAGCAAATAACATAGATATAAATGAATGAGTGGCGCCAGTGTCAAACAATACATGTGCCCAAGAATGAGACACGTGAATCATACCGTCTACAATGGAGTGATCAGCCTACTTTGCTTGTCTAGCTATAGTCGTAATTGCATAAGCTTGTGTTGGTGTTTTCCCCTTATCACTCTTTCCTCGGTTTCCTTGGCTACTACTAGCCTTATTATTATTTCTCCCATGAAAATATGGCCTTTGATTCACTGAACCTTGTGGAGTCAGCTGAAAGTTCTGATTGGCATAGAAATTAGAGCCCTGTGGCCACTGTTGGTAGTTGTACTAGGGCTGAAACCCTTGAGGTTGAGTTATTGAGACTTGGGAAGCTGGAGCGTTTTGTTGAGGTACTCCTTGGTTTTGACTCCCTCCCCATACAGTGGAGCCAAAATGACTTCCTTGAGGCCTTGGTGCAAAGGATGATTGTGCAGGGTGATTAGGGCAGTTCCTCCACAGATGTCCCACTTGTCCACAGTTATGACAAGCGTACGGCTGGAAACGACCATTGCCAGAAGATCCACCACCAATAGTCACTCTACCATGCTGAATGACCTGCCCTTGTGACTTCTTCTTCTTACTTATCTTCCTTTGACGCCTACCAGAACCCTTGTACTCTCCATAGGAGTTGTTTAGTTCTGTCTCTGCCCGCTGTGTCGTGGCTACAAGTTCAAGAAAATATGTTGATGGGACAGCAGCTATCATTTGTCTAATTTTCATCCTCAGGTTCTTTCTAAATTTCTTGCACCTCGCCATTGGATCCGATACAGCTCTAGGATTGTAGCGAGACAATTCTATGAATTGAGCATGGTATTCAGCAACTATCGTATCTCCTTGCACCAAGTTTTCAAATTCTCGCATCATTGCTTGCCTATGGCTCTGAGGAATATAAGTGTTGCAAAATATGGTTTCAAACTGCTCCCATGTGAGATTCAGTATGTCATAGTCGTCTTTCTAAAGATCCCACCATTCTTTAGCTTTACCCTTAAATATATATGTTGAAAAGCTAACCTAATACTCTTGTGGAATCCTCAAGGTATCCAACTTCTTCTTGACCGCCTTTAGCCATTGTTATGCTATGATAGGGTTAGGTTCTCCACTAAATGTGGGGGATTTCTGCTTCATACACTCCTTCAGTAAGGTTAAATGTCGTTGCTCGGGATCACGGGCCTCCGCAGGTCTTTGCACATTTTGCAAGGCTTGAAGAATTTGTCCCAAATTATTCACTTTTGGTGTAGCTGGCGGGGATTGTGTTGCCCGTCATAGTTGCTAATCTTCCTAAGCTTGTTCCATCGGTTCAGGTTGCTCAACTTCTTGAGCATATTCGACCGATTGTGACTGCTCAGATGATTATGCTTGACGTCTTGGCGGCATAGTTTCTACTAGCTGCGTAAATTTAAGTAGGATTAGTACCCAATGATGATGACATTAACACTTAACTTTAAAACCATTTCAAAAGATCAATTTTTAAGATGGTGCTATACCCCCTAGGTTAACCAAACCTAGGATCTAATATCAAAAATTCTATAACGCCCCTATGTGGGGGTTAACAGTATTGAATAGATAAAAATAAGCTTAAATTCAATATCATTCAAATTAATAGAATCGTGCCCATGGGTCCTTGAACAAAAATAAAAATAAACGTTTAAATACAAACTGCAATTTTTAGTGTAGCACCAAATATTTAAGATACAGTCATCATCACCATAGTACAATTCCCAAATAACTTAACACAGCCATCACAAAAGTAATACAATCTTACATATTCTAGACAAGTTACAAATAAACAAAATCTTCCAACACGAAACCAACATTATTGTTGTTGCCTATTCCTTGTCAGATAAATTGCATTGAGTTCCACCTGAGAGATGTAAGAATAATAGGGACGAGCATCGACATGCCCAGTGAGAAAAACCATTACTCACCTTAAGGTTTCATTCATTACTACATTAAAACTGCATGGCTAGTTAATTTCCATCATATTCCAAATTCTGAGGTTTATTATGATCACATTCTGTGGATACCATAGTTAATCATTACCGAGTGTCATACTTATACATATATACAAATATTATAATTTATCATTATTCCTAGGCATCCACATTAAATAGAGTATCACTCAACTCATTGAAACCCAAATGGGCACGCTTGGCCACCCTATAAACATTCCAAGGGTGTTCCGATGAGGGGACATCAAGCCCTGAGTCCTCACCAAGTCGATTCCTGTATAGTACGTTCTAGGACTTTCGACCCAAGGGAGCATCACCACCTCCCCCTTATTTTACCTTTTAGGGTATTTATGCCCAAGGACGTAACTGCCGCCCTTTTCACAACTCACCATTTCTCTATATTCAATCATTTTTTTATAGAGTAAGTTTTCCTAACCATGCTTCTCAATTTATAACAACATGTGTCAATTCATTATGTTCCTTGCTGTACAATACAGGATGAGTTCATGCCATAATTTCATATGTGATACTCATAATATAGCAATTCAACATATATATATATATATATATCTTGCAGTAAAACATTCAAGTTTAATTCCATAAAAACCTTATAAAAGATGAGTAATAGAATCCCTACCTTTCAAGCTTATCAACAATCTTTTAATCTCAGAATTAATTAACGTTAGCTCTACACACCCTTGATCCTAAGGCGTGCATAAGGACAATTAAAACTAAAGCACAACATATAACCTCATCCATAAATGAATTATGTGTAAACCCATCTCACTAGTGTGCCATTAAAGTTTTTATGCAATTCTCTTTTAAATACCAAAGTAAACAATTTTTTTCTTAAACACAATATAAAATACATACAAGTAATCTATATGTTTTAGTCTTTAATAAGATTTATAAATCACTTAGGACAGTGTTGGAAAGGTTGCAAGACATTAAGGGATTTGAAAGTGAGCAAAGTTGGGTTCTTGGTTCATGTTAGCAGTTGGTTTACCATGGAAAACTGGCTGTATACTGTTGCAAAAAGGTAGGTTTACTATTTACAATTAGCACATGGGTTAACAGGTGGTTTACTTAAGGTAGACGGGTGGTATACGGCCAGTAGCAGGTTTACTAGTTTCCAATCTGAAAATTGAAAAATTCATAAGAAATAAATACAACTCCGATTTAGGCACATGATAGCTCGTTGGAAAGCTTAGGATGTCTACTTTTTAAATATATAAACCAATTTACAAAATTCATTTTTGTTTAACCCCAGAATTTCAAGAAAGATCCACTGCCCAAAGAGGTATTACAAGTTCATGGAATGACAAGCTTTTCTTTAACCCAAAGCATATTATCCTTGTTCAAAATCTCAAAACCATTCCAAAATATGCACATGCATTATATAATCACAATAAATATATTCTCATGAGTTTTATAACAAAATCATCATCAAACCATATCTCTAGCCTTTCTTGCAAATAATGATGAAAACATGTTTAAGTTTGCTCTTCAAGTTCAAAACATTAAAACATAAATCTTAAAGTTATGAAAATTGGTTTTAAACATTCCTAGCATGTTTGTAATATTGTTATCAAACCAAAATAAAGGTTGGTTGTCGGTTTCAACTCAAGACTCAAGTTTTTGTTCATAAATGCTCAAAGATGCATGTTAACATAACTAGAAATTTGCATGAATTTTGAACATGAAAATTATGCATTAAACATTGAGAAAACACATACTAAAACTAAGTTTGAATTAAAGAAAACCTACCTCAAAACTCCTTTGAAAAGCACCAAAGTTTGAAAAAATAAAGCTTGAATTAACTCTAAAATGGCTTCAAATATGGCTGGGAATTATAGCTGCCTTGACTGCAAAGAGAGCTTTGTGCTTGGTGTCTCTAGTCAGAAATTGAAGTGAGAAAGGGAGAGAATGAAAAACTAGAGAAGAAGGTGGTGAGGGCTGAATAAAAAGGTATCAAAATTATTGAAAGGAAGAGGGAGACAAGGTTTGTTCATGGGGAAATTGTAAGAAGAAAACAAAGGAGCATTAAAAAATTATCATTATGTCTCCCATGGAGACTTTTAGTAAGCAATGCCAAAATAATTGAGGGAACAAAATTAAAAGAGGTGGTTGAGAAAATATATCCATGTCTCCTATTAATTGAGGTGAATAAATTCCATGTCTCCTTTGGAGACTTCGTAAGAAAATGCCAAAGCGACATTTTTGTAAATAATTGAAACAACAAAGACAAACTTGGTAATTTTTAAATGCAACAAAATTTTAAATTGTCGCGTTTATATACATTAAAATTTTCAAAAATCATACTCGTTAAAATAGTAGGTGTTATAGCTTCATATTGTCTTACTATGGAAGCTCGTATCTTGTGGGAAAGAATTGAGCAGAGCCAGAACATCAGTGAGATGACCTGGGACGATTTTGTTAAGGTTTTCAAAGAGGAATTCTTTTACATGAACATTACTCGCAAGCACTATGACGAGCTTGAAAATTTACAATAAGGTGATATGTTTGTAATCAAAGTGGTGGGAAAATTCAATCAGCTTGCTCGCTTATGCCCTGAGACGGTTCGAGACGATGAAGAAAGGGTAAGAAGATTAATCAAAATCCTTCAACTTGAAATTGCCATGGTTATCGATGGAGCCCAACGACCCCGTAACCAGAAGGATTTGGTTAGTGCGGCACTCTGGGTAGAGCAATATACCAAAGGATAGAAAGAACCAGTCATCACATGGACAGTTTGGTAACCACCCGAATCATCACCATCCACCACAAGGAAACAACAACCACCAAAACAACAACAGGAACTGGAACCACAATAAAAGAAAGGGTAATTTTCAAAATCAAAGGGGTCACAACAATAAAAAGAAAGGCAATGGACAACACCAATAGTAGCACCATAATAACAAGCAGATCCAACCTTGCGCCAAATGTGGGAAGATGCATCCAAGAGAGTGTCGTCTTGGCACCAACAAGTGTTTCACTTGCGGTCGTGAGGGCCACATCTTTAGTAACTGTCCTAACAACCCCCATCCATAAAACCAGCAAAAAGCACCTCTTGCTCAACTCCATAGTATACGAGCAACTCTCGAAGGCCCTTCTATCCACCAAGGAAGATTGGAAGCCCCACCTACCAATGCTTGAATCTACACCATGACCAAGGAAGAAGCTGCAGTAGAAAGCTCAAATGTTGTCACAGGTCAGATCCCTATACAAACTAAAAATGCTCATGCACTTTTTGGTATAGATGCTACCCATTCTTTTGTATCTAAATCTTTTCCTAAAAATCTAGAAAGAAATGGGGAATGTATAGGGTAGGGGTTTAAAGTTTCACTACCCTCGGGAGAAGTGATGTCACCCACTCAGCTCTTACGTGCCATTCCAGAAAGAAGTTATGATAGAGAACTTTATAGTGATCTTATTGTACTCGACATGCATGACTATGATGTGATCCTCGGGCCTCGAGATGGACTTCTTAGGGAAATGCAACGCCTCAATCAAGTGTCAACAACGGAGGGTGATCTGTGAACCAGAAGGTGAAGAACGGTTCGTGTTTGTGGGTGAAGCAAGAAAGAAGCCAAGAATGTTCCTGTCAGCTATGGTGGCAAAGAAGTTACTGGCTAGTGGATGCATGGGTTATCTAGCCAACATTATGGATAAGAGCCAGAACAAAAAAGTAGGTGTTGAAGATATTTCAATGGTCAAGGAATTTCAAGAAGTATTTCCTGAAGATCTGCCAGGCTTACCTCCAGAAAGAGAGATTGAATTTGAAATCGAGCTTGCATCAGGCACAAATCCTATTTCCAAGGCACCATATCGAATGGCCCCTATAGAGTTGAAGGAACTACACATTCAACTAAAAGTGCTTCTCGAAACATTCGGCCTAGTCATTCTCCATGAGGAGCTCCAGTATTATTTGTGAAGAAAAATGATAGCTCTATGCGACTCTGCATTGATTACCGGGAACTAAACAAAGTAACAATAAAGAACAAGTGTCCACTACCAAGGATCGATGATTTATTCGATCTATTAAAAGGTGCTTCAATGTTTTTAAAGATCAATTTACCGTCAGGATATCATCAACTGAGGATAAAGAAATGACACATTTCAAAGACAGCTTTAGATTGAGATATGGTCATTATGAATTCATGGTTATGCCTTTTGGCCTAACAAATGCTCCTACAGCATTCATGGATTTGATGAATCAGAGGATTACCTTGATATTGTTATAGTGTTTATCGATGACATTCTTGTGTATTCAAAGAGTCAAGAAGAGCATGAGGAACACTTGAGAATTGTGCTTGAAAACTTAAAAAGGCATCAATTGTATGCCAAATTCTCTAAGTGTGAATTTTGGCTTGACCGTGTATCTTTTTTGGGCCACGTTGTCTCCAAGGAAGGAATTACGGTGGATCCAACTAAAATTGAAGCTGTTCTTAACTGGAAGCAACCTAAGAATGCAAGCGAGGTGAGAAGCTTTTTAGGCTTAGCTGGGAATTACCGAAAGTTTGTAGAAGGTTTCTCTAAGATACCTTGCCACTCACCAACCTGACTCACAAAGGAAACATATTTGAATGGAGAAACAATTGTGAGAAGAGTTTCCAAGAACTGAAGAAAAGGCTAACCTCGGCTCCAATTTTGGCGATTCCAGAAGGCGAAGAAAGATTTGTTATATACAGCGACACCTCAAAAATGGGTCTCGGTGCAGTACTAATGTAGAACAGTAAAGTGATCGCATATGCTTCAAGGCAACTAAAGGACTATCCTAGCCATGATCTTGAATTAGCGGTGATAGTTTTGCATTGAAGATTTGGAGACACTACCTGTATGGAGTTCAATGTAAAATCTACACCAACCATCACAGTTTGAAGTACTTCTTCACTGAAAAAGAATTGAATATGAGGCAACGAATGTGGTTAGAATTAGTTAAAGACTATGATTGTGAAATCCTCTATCACCTAGGGAAGGCATATCAAGTGACGAATGCTCTAAGTAGGAAGTCTTCTGTAACCTTGATGTCGATACAAAAAAATTTCTGAACCCTTAAGGAAAGAAATTCTAGACTTTTGTCTTGAATTAATTGTAGGACAACTATCAGCATTAACTCTCACACCAACTTTATACGATGAGATCCGAAGCAAACAAGGAAGAGATGCAAGTTTATTAAGGATCAAACAGGAAATTAAGGAAGGAAAATGTGAAGGTTTTCGAGTAGTAGAAGATGGGACGTTATTTTTCAAAGATAGTTTGTGTGTTCCTAAAGGTGACAATTTGAAAGAAAGGATCCTATCTGTAATCCACAATGCTCCTTACTCAATCCATCCAAGTGCAACAAAGATGTATAAGGACTTGAAAGACGGCTTTTGGTGTTTGGCTTAAAACGTGATGTGGCTAAGTATGTAAGGCAATGTTTGACTTGTCAGGAAGTCAAGGCTGAACACCAAAGACCGGGAGGTCTCTTGCAACCCATTCAGATACTTGAATGGAAATGGGAGGAGATCACATTGGATTTCATCGTAGGCCTACTGAGAACTACAAATGGGTATGACTCTATATGGGTAGTAGTCGATTAGTTGACTAAGGCAACACACTTTATTCCCATTAGAATCACCTACTCGATGGAATAGCTAGTAGAACTCTACGTTAAAGAAATTGTTAGGCTCCATGGTATTCCAAAGTCCATCATCTCTTACTGTGATAGTAGATTCACTTCTTATTTTTGGAAGAGTGTACAAAGTGCATTGGGTATGAAGTTACATTGCAGCATAACTTTCCATCCCCAGACTTACGGCCAAATAGAGAGAACAAATTTGATCCTAGAGGACATGCTTCATACTTGTACTCTTGATTATAAGACAAGCTAGTTTAAGATGCTACCATTAGCAGAGTTTGTATATAACAACAGCTATCAAGCAACTTTTGGGATGACACCTTATGAGGTGCTGTTTGTCATTGAAACAATTGAAGTTGTGAAAATGATTCACAAGAGGATGGAGACTGCTCAAAGTCGCCAGAAGAGCTACGCTAACAAAAGGAGAAGGCCTTTGGAGTTTACAGTCGGAGATTTTATATTTATAAAAGTGGCACCGATGAAAGGAGTCACGAGATTTTGAAAGAAAGGCAAGCTTAGCCCAAGATTTGTAGGACCTTATGAAGTGGTGAAGAGAATTGGTAATGTAGCCTATGAATTGAATTTACCAGCAGATATGTCAACTATCCATAATGTCTTCCACGTCTCAATGCTAAAGAAGTACATCTTAGATCCGACGCATGTAATCAAGCCTCAAGCCATCAAGGTATGAGAATATCTTAGCTATGAGGAGAAACCGATTGAGATTCTTGACCGAAGAGTCAAGACCTTAAGGAATAAAGAGATTGTATTGGTCAAGGTACTTTGGCGTAACCACAATGTAGAAGAGGCTACGTGGGAACGAGAAGAAGAACTGAGAATTAAGTTCCCTCAATTGTTCTAAGTTTCAAGGACAAAACTTTTATAAGAAAGGGAAGGTTGTAACAACCGTTGTTTCCTTTAACCGATGTTATGTAACGTTTGACGATTTTATACATCACATGAATGAAATTATGACTTAAAAGCATATTTTGTGTGAAAATTTTAGTGTGATATTTATGATATGAAAGTTACTATGAGCTAACGACTTTATTTACAATAGATGGACTAGGAAATTCCAATGACGCAAAGTGCCTAATGAATGATTATTATAATTTCTCATTTGAAAAATGTTCTATTTTAATGATTTGCTTGTATTCTTATCTGTTTGCATATGAAATTTTAGTCGTTTGAATTTTTGGGAGATTTGATTTTAATTTTTAGACATTATTTAACAGTAGAAATCATTTTTGCTCCAGTTTGGAAAGTTTCGACATTTTTGGATTTTCCTAAAAAAATAAAAATAAAAATAAAAATCTCCAAAAATGACATGTCATTTTGGGAGAGAGTGCCCCCAAAAACGACTTTTGGGTGGCTGAGAGCAAAAAACAAAAAAAGAAAAGAAAAGAAAAAACCAAACGACATCTTCAAGCTTCTGTCGAAGTTGCAGAAGCAACATAAAGACTCCAATTTCATTTTTAACCAATTCTATTCAATTTTTCATGTCTAAATATATTAAAAATCTCATCTAAACTCATCTAAATCATTATTTAAGTGATTAGAGAGAGAATAGGTTATTTCAAAGAAACGTGGTGCATGAACATACACCAGAACCAACGACAACCCCCACCACACACGCTCCACTCCATCACCCTCATTGTTATCCTAATTGTCCTCATTTTCTTTACAATAAGGACATGTGCAAGCCCATAATGCATTATCTATAAACATCACACATGAATAAACTTTTCTCTCCTTTCCATATAATCCTCAGACAACACACTTCAGCCCACGTTGGCCACTACCTCATTTCTCCCACTCTTTTGGCTGCATTTATTGATTGAAAGGAAACAATGCAGGCTATCAACTCTCACATACACCCGTTCGTACTTAGCTTTTCCTTCTCCCCTATTCTTCCCTCCTCCAAGATGTGACACACGCGGTCACACCTATGGTCAAGTCAAGCCACCCTTCGCACGCCTCTAAATCTCCACCTTCAACACTCCCACACACCTTCAAGTTGAGCCCAACACTCACCCTCAAATCCGGGAACTAAACGGACTAGTTATGATGTGTCTCACCAAAACCATCGTAGGGCCGAAATGGAGTTTTTGACCACATTTTGAGGTCGGTTTTCTACCTTTTTTATAGCAACTTTTTTGCTATGATATTATGGTATTTGTGGGAATAATCTTGTGTGAATTAATGTTTGATTTTGGTTAAGAAACAAAATTTTTATGAATAATCATTTTTAATCACGTTTTTAGGAGGAAGCCCATATATCAGGATTTCTTCAGGAAGAATTGACATGAGATTTTAAGAAAATTTCTTTTGGGCATTGTATATCTATATGTTATGCATCTTTCATAAAAATTTTGGTTTCATATAAGCTATTTTTGATTTGTTTGAGAAATTAAACTAAACGTTATTCTTATGATCTCTTAAACGGCCTTTAAACATGATGATTTGTTTGATGATTTTATGGGATGCGTTTAATGCTAGAAAAATTTTTGAATACTCATTTATGTGTCTAGTTTATGATTGCAAATTTTTACCCACATGCGAATGTTAGAATTGGAGAAATAAATTGTAGAATAAATACAACTCATTGTTTCGATAATTTTAATGCAACGTTTTTGTAAAAGTTGTCATAGTTAAAAAATACTTAGAATGATTCAAATGTAATGAAAATTTTTCTAGCACTATGTTTCGATGTTGAATGTTATGCTAAAATTTTAGATCAATTGAAATTTTGTGTGACTTTATAAAATTCATTGATTGTTGACTGCCCATATTTTGTTCATAGTGGCAGATTGTTGTTGTGAAAACTAAAATGTATGAAAAATACTTATACTTGCTCAAACTTGATGAAATTAATTCGGGTGGTAGTCTATATGTCTATTATGTCCTGTAAAAATTTCAAAGCCATTGGAACTTTGGTGATTTTTCTAAAATTCATTGATTGTCACTGCCTAAACCAAAATTCTAGCAATAGAGGTATGAATTGTAGTACGAAAAAGAATGTCTTAAAGTGGTTCAATTGTGATGAAATTAAATTTGATGATTCTTATGGATGTTCAGAATATGTGGTAAAAATTTCAAGTCATTTCAAATTTTATGTGATTTTTAAAAATTCATGGATTACTGGCTATTCAGGTTACTCGTCTAAAAACCAAGTTATGTATTGAAAAATATGAAAATGGCAATTAGACTAAACCAAATGTCATGAGAATTTTTCTGGTGATATATATATATATGTTAGAAATGTTGTGTAAAATTTGGAAGCTAGTGGAATTTTGTATGATTTTATAAAAATCATAGAGTGTCGGCTGCCAGGTTGAGATTATACACCTATCTTAATTGTGATAATAGGATAAGTTAGTTTAATTGATCAAGTATGGAATTGCTTGTTATAATGATGTTGAATATGATATTTTGAGTATGTTCTTATACCAAGAATGTTTCTTTTATCATCATGTTATAATATTAAAGACGTTTGAGGCACTTGAGTTGTTGGAAATAGAAAGGAAACCATCCACTCGCAAGAGGTTAAGTAAAATTTCTGCAAGTTATGTAAGTACATTCTCACCTACAACATGATAAAGAATTATGAAAAGTTTTGAGAAATGTTATATTTTATTATGTTATTAATGTTTACGCATTTCTCATGCAAAAGATCCCTTTTACCATGATTATGAAGAATGTCCTTTACGGATGTTTACATCATTGTTTCATGATACATATAACGTTTTCAAATATATATATATATATATGTATCACATAATTAAGGCGTTGCACACCTAATGATGATGATGATGTTGATAATGATGTTATCCCACAAGGTGGACTTGTTACGTTTGGTTTGGGATTAGCTACTCCTCTCCTCTCATGATAGCGCACCCTAATATGTTAATGGTGCAACACTAGGGTCGTAAAGAATAAAATAAATGTTTTAAATATGGAAAAAGGAAAAAGGAAAGATATATTCTTACAAAGTGTGCTATATGCACTATGTTGACTATATCAATGATGAAATGATTCATGCTAGGGTTAGAGTTGTTGTAATGTTATATGAGATTACATAATATACTTACTAAGCTTAACGCTTATATAAGTTAATCATGTTGTAGATAAAGGAAAGGCCATAGTTATGGATATAGGATGGAAGGACAGATGTACGTGCAAGGATGGTGGTGTTGGATTACAGAATTGTGACATAAAATAGAACGTTAATAATGCTATTTTCAAATTTAATTTCACACATTATGAGATATTTTTATGGACTTGGTTTGTAATAATTTATGGGTTGTAAATTTGCTTTCATATTTCATATTTATTATGTTAAACTAACCAGTTTTGCAGGTAATCGGTTAGTCGAATACCTTGGGTATTCTGTTGGGCTAACCGAGGAGGAAAATCATTTGAGGTAAGTATTGTTGATTTGTTTTTCGAAAGATGCGATCCTGAAAATGATACTAATATACACTTAGAAATAATTCAATTGTTTAAAAATAAATTAAAATGTTAATCCACATGTTCATATGGTAATAATAATAATAATAATAAAATTTTACGCCGAAAATCCTAGGTTAATAATTAGATTATACTTACAAGTTTAGGTTTTCCCATCAAATAATTAAGAGATAACGATGTAAGTTAATGGTCCTTGTGACATTCGTATGGGGACGTTACAGTACTTGGCCTCTTCGACCGTTTGATGCTTGGCCTATGGTCAGCCATTCGCTTAGTACCTAGCCTAAGGTCGGCCATCTGATACTTGGCCTCTTTGGTCATTTGGTGCTCGGCCTAAGGTCCGCCGTTTGGTCCTTAGCCTAAGGTCAGCTGTTTAGTACTTTGTCTCTTCGGCCCTTTGATGCTTGGCCTAATGTCAATCATTCACTTAGTACCCAGCCTAAGGTTGGCTGTTTGGTAATTGGCCTTTTTGGCCGTTTGGTAGCCTTCCTGGCCTACCTCTTAGATTGACCTTCTCAGCCTAATCGTTTAGAAGGGGTCTAGATTTTTGAATGGTCTTCCCATCATGAAAAGTTGCTATAGAACAACTCTTAATTATGGGGCTAAATGGTTGAAGAGAGACAAACTCAGGCAGCGTAGGTCGGATCCAACTCCTCTACCCCTAGCTTTGATGAGGTTGTTGTTCTTAAAAATGTGCTTGGGTCGCGTAAGGTAGATGGAACCTAGATTGAGTCAGAGACAATCGGGTTCCAGTTCTTCATCTTCTGGCTCACAATCTAGGTTTCAACATACGTAGTTGCCTTCGGATATGCAACAATGGCTAGTACAAATGTACACGAACATGAAGCTAGTTTCTCAAATGAGGCAATTCAACCCAAGACTAACCCACGGTGAGTATGGTGCCTTATACTATTGAAGAAGAGGAAGAAAATGATGAAAATATAAACTTCAGGGATTAGACACGACGTATTTTAGTATAGTTTAATTATTTGTTTTTTGCTATTAGACCATATAGTGTGTTTTATGTTATGCATTATTTTGTGTTATTTTATTTATATTAATTATAAGATTTTTATTAATTACGATTACATTCAAATTATTAGGTACAACAAAAATGTTAGCTATGAAAAATAAGAGACTTATTAGAGCTAAATCGTTATAATATAATATTAAAAATTAAAATAGGAAAATGGAATGAAGAGGAAAAGGCAAATAAAGATGAAACATAGTTTGACAATCTGCTTACATCACAGACTAGAAAAAAAGACCAAACAAGGGAGATAATTCACTAGTTAGAAACATTATGAATAAGCTCCACATAAATTAATGTTATAAGCGTAGAATCGAGGAAGTTACCCATGATTGTCAAATAAATAAATTTTTGAATTTGATTAATTGATACAAATTTTAAACTGCAAATAAAAGTAAAAATATAACCACTATTACCTTTTTCAAGTGATTCTTAAATCCGGTACCGGTTCACATTCGACATTGATGTGTGCAATGAATTGGCACATCTTTTGACACATGTGAAGATGTTATTCGGCAATAGATTGCTGATTAGTGATTGACAAGGCTAGGCATCTAAAGCGGTGAGCAATATTATACTATAAAAGTAAAAATATTAACACTATTAACTTTTTCGAGTAATTCTTAAATCCGATACCGGTTAATATCAAGCATTGATGTGTGCAATGAATTGGCACATTTTTTCGACACACGTGAAGATGTTATTGGGTAAGGGACTGTTGATTAGTGATTGACAGGGCTACATAGCTAAAGTGGTGGGCAATATTATATTATAAAAGTAAAAATATAAACACTATTAACTTTTTTGGGTAATTCTTAAATTCGATATCGATTCACATCTGACATTGATATATGCAATGAATTGGCACACCTTCTGACACATATGAAGATGTTATTGGGTAAGCGACTGTTGATTAGTGATCGACAAGGCTAGGCACCTAAAGTGGTCGGCAATATTATGTTATAAATCAGGAGTAAAAGTGTAACTTTACTTGAATAAAGAAGTAAGTTAAGCAAATAAAATATGTCTTTAATCCCTCGTAAACGACAAGGTACATAAAGTAAAAGAATCGGTGAATGAAAGCACAATAATATACAACTTTACTAAATTAAATTGGTAAACACTGTGTAAATCATGAAAAATGTAATTAGAAAATACTAATATGTAAATATTTATTTTTTTAAATAGAGCAAACTAAGAATTATCCAACTAATCTATTTCGGCAACTTCTTCCCATTTCGATTGTTAGAACATGTTGGGAATGGTCTTGAATGAGTTGTCCAAAGGAAGAAATAAAGTTAAGAATTTGCAATTAGTATATATAGGTACATAAACTCGTAAACGACAAGGTACACAAAGTAAAAGAATCGGTGAATGGAAGCACAATAATATACAACTTTACTAAATTAAATTGGTAAACACTGTGTAAATCACGAAAATGTAATTAGAAAATACTAATATGTAAATATTTATTTTTTTAAAATAGAGCAAACTAAGAAATATCCAACTAATCTATTTTGGCAACTTCTTCCCATTTCGATTGTTAGAACATGTTGGGAATGGTCTTGAATGAGTTGTCCAAAGGAAGAAATAAAGTTAAGAATTTGCAATTAGTATATATAGGCTGTTTAGAAGAACGGCTAGAACTAGTAGTTTTGTTTTAAGAATTGTAACATGTGAGAGCTTTATGCTGTAGCAACTTTTTGCCTTTTATTGTAGCTTGTGAGAATTTTATACTGTTCATAGTTGTAACTGATGGTTTTAACCCTTCTTCCAAACAACCTAATAGTCTTAGTAGAAGTTGCATAAAATATCAAGTTATAACGAAGCATAAGTAATTTTTGCATGTTTTAGTATATTTTTGTTTAGTTATGTTATTTGGACTTTTAGGTAATCTTTCTTGGTGTTTTTGTTATTAAAATATATGTTTTTGTTTAAAAACAATAAGTTTAATTAAGTAGCATTTTTATTTTAGTTCATGTTTTTAGTTTTCATTTAATTTTGTGTTAAATATGCAATTAATAATATTTATTTAATTTTAGTAATTTTTATTTTGTAAAATAATTAATCTTTTTGGGCTTGTTTGTAGGAAAAATTAGAATCTCGAGTCAAAAATCATAATTTTTTAAAAATTTTCATCAACACCCCGTTAGCGTCACAATCAGCAGTCTATGCAACATGGCTAACTCTGATTCATCAGTCAATGCTGCATCAGCAACCCAGCCATAAGAAGAAATCCATGCCCTACTAGATGTCACTTCTTCATTGTGCCACCTCAAGCGCATGGAGTACATGTGTTGTAACAGCGCGTTTTGACATATTGGGCCCACATCGTGTGAGCTTGTTAGGCATCTTTTCTCCGCATGATTACTAAACAACTTAATAGTCTACATTTTTTAAAATATTAGTTACATTTTCTCTCATTCTTTAATGTCTCTATATATGTCTATTTCTGTTGTTTTTTCTTTAGCTTACCTCTTTTTAGATCACGTCTATTTGATCTATATCCAATGGTTGAAATAAGTGTCTAGATGACATCTACCATGGGACTTAAGACCAATTTTAACTTTTTCTAACATTTGTGGTAAAAAATTATGTTTAATTTAATCTTTAGGCCTAATTTAAGGTGACTCGATCACAATGGTTTGGTTTTTTTTTTTTTAATCTTACCACATAACATCATTAATTAAGGACATAAAATAGATGAAAAGTTCTTAAAAAAAAGAAAAGCAAATACAACGTAGGTAAAGTAGTTGTTTTTTTAAATTTTATATTAAGATAAATATTTTAATCGGATTAATTTTTAAGCGGTCTAATATTATACTCTTCATTTTTTTTTAATTTTGTAAAAAAAATAAAATTGTAACACGTTGTACCCCTCTACTTTATAAATAACATAAATTAAACCCAAAACAAGACCCCTGCCAAAGTTAATCAAGTACCAAAAAAAGGCAATCTGCATCTAGCACGATAAGAGGAGAGAGAGGGGGTTCGGACGAGTGAAGGAGAACCAAACAGGCGTCTGCAACTCCTCTTCCCGGTAACTGCTTATTGTTCTTTCTTTCTTTCTTGTTTTCCTTGTTGTTTTAGATTTAAGATCCATTCAATCTAAGTACTTTTTTTCCACTTCGTTTTGAACATAATACCGTTATTAATGAATATTACCTGCCAATAACTCTAATTGTGTAAACCCACGTTGATTCTTTTGGTTTAATCATAGCCAAAGATTAAATTTGCAATCTTGAATTCAAGAACGGCCCCAGTTTTGTTGGTTATTGGTGAAGAATTTCAATTGGTAAAGATTTAAGAGAGCGTTTTGAATGGGTTCAAACTAAAAAGTTTTTGTTCAAACCAATTTTGCAACGACGTTTTCTTTCACAAAATTTGAATTGCTATAGTATTTTCATATCAAACCTTTGGTTTCGAACTATGCCTCCAAACACCCTATAGAACTTTTGATTTGGTTTATGAAGATAGAAATAGAATACGGCTTTGTTGGTAAAGTTTGTCTTCTTGGGCATGTACTAGGAGTCTTTTGACTGGAATTGCCTTTATTATATTTGTTATGGAATTTATTTTTTTGTGGTGCTTTAGATATATAAAAATATTTATTAGAAATATAACTGTACATTGTTACTGAATTTAAGGGAACACTATTCTGATTCACATTTACTCTTCGAATTTGACGTGAAGGTCTTGATTTTGATAGTTTTCTATTTTAGGGAAAAATCAGGGCGATTAATGCAGTGTAGAGAGAAAAGGCTGGTTTCTCTCTTATTATAGAACTCAATTTGGGAACATTTTAAAGAAGTGAATCAGGATTGTGCAATTTGGGATTTCAGAGCAGCTTTTATTTCAGGTGAAATGTTGGTAAACTATTCTGGTCTTAGCATAATTGAAGCTGCAATAGCTCATGAATCTGAGAACGGGAGGCAAAACGTGTTTATGTGATTTGGTGCCTGGTGAAACTTGGCAGATGTGTCCGAAAGGTGGTGATGAGTTTCGTGCCGGCTGCAAAAAGATTGAATTGATCACGAAGGACGAAAAGATTGTGGATCATTCATGTCCTCAGAATTTTTTGAGAGGATCTTCCAAACATTCAACTATCAGCTTGAAGTCCAGAAGCTCTACGCCCAATCTTGTATACAAGCGGAGGAAGTTACAGGGGAATTCAATTGCCAGTCTACCAAGTCAAGGACAGGGCAGCAAAAGGAGAAGTGGGCAGTCCGTTTCGTTTGGTAGCGTTAATACTCGTTTAGTTTCAACTAAGAAACAAAGTGTTGCTCTACTAGTTGATAGAGCACCTAAAAGTAGTGTGCAAAAGACATTAGAGGTAGATAGTGTTAATGATAGTTGCTCATCATCAAAGTCAAATGCAGAACAAGTTTCATCTTGCATTGAGATTGAAGTGGATGAAACTAGTGAGTGCTCTTCCTCTAGTCAAGTAGTTATGGGAGATAATCTATTGGAAAAGGAATTTTGTATTCATGTTCTCAGAAGTCATGGGCTATTGGAAAGAGATTTTCCAACTAGGAGTTGTGCATCTCCTGAAGACGATGGTGTTGACAACAGTGACAGGCACAACTATTGTCGGTTGTGCAAAATTTGTGCTCGTTCAGAAACTTCAATCAACTTGCTAATTTGTGATCATTGTGAAGAAGCTTTTCACTTGTCTTGCTGCATCCCCCGTTTGAAGAAAGCACCTCTTGATGAATGGTTTTGCCATTCTTGTATGAAAAAGAGGGAAGAAGTTTTGAAGGACAAAGTGAGTAGAAAATTGCCATATGTTACTAGTGAATTGATTGGATATAAAATTTTATCATCCAAAGGAAAAACAAGTCCTGTAGCATTAATGTTGAGAGACATTGAGCCTCGCACAACACGTGTTCGGATTGGCAAAGATTTTCAAGCAGAAGTTCGTGAGTGGTCAGGTCCAACTGATAAGTACGTATTCTTGAATTCTTGCTGAATTTAAAGCCTTTTTTTTTTTTTAATACAAGGATGCCTACAATGTTCTAGGAAAGTGCTAGCTGAGGTTATGATATAGTCCATTAGCGTTTCTTATTTGGTTTATGTTACAAAAAGTGTTTGTTAGTAGCATAGCTATTTTAGGAAAGTTGTAAATTTAGGTAGTTGTAAATTTGTATTCCTGAAATTAGGAGATAGTAGTTTTATGAAATCCTTTTTTTGAGGGATCCATTGTAGAATAATCAACTTTCCTTGTATACGTAGGGCAGTATGTGTGTATATCAACGAGGCTATACGAATTTCTAAATAATAAGAAAAACTTCTTCTTTTGATTTTCTACATGGTTTCAGAGCTTTAGGCTATTTTCTGGGATAAAAAATCTCATCACATAGGCCTTCATTGTTATTCCATAATGGTGTTTTCTTTGTGCCCTATTTTACCTTGTTTTTTAGTCCTAAAACAAAGTATATTGCACAGTTTTTGTTCAGCCTTCATTGCTGAAATTTCTTAGAACAGTTTCTGTTCTTATTTCTTCATGTGGCCTTCATAGCCACTGTACTCTGTTTCTCCCTTTCATCCCTTCACCACCTTCATAGCTTTCCCTACCTATCACCATGTCTACGACAACTTCTCGTACCACTGTAGTTCAGCATGAGGAAGTGACAACGAATCAGCCTCCTGGAGAGTTGTAGCATAATCAGGCAGCATACCGTCTGAATGGGAAGAATTATTTGAAATGGTCTCAATTGGTTCGCACATTCTTAAAGGGAAAAGGAAGCTAAGCCACCTTTGGGAACAGGACCTAAGAAAGGAGACCTGGGATTTGACGCATGGGGTGAGGAAGATTCTATGATCATGGCATGGCTGTGGAACTCAATGTTACTAGATATTTGTGACACTTGTATGTTCCTACCTACTGCCAAGGATATTTGGAAGTCAATCAGATAGACTTACTCTGAAGTTCAAGACGCTGCTCAAGTCTATGAAATAAAAGTCAAGACTACCTCTACCAAGCGGGGAAGCAGGACGGTTACAGAGTATGCTAATCTCTTGAAAGGACTATGGCAAGAGCTGGATCATTATCGTTGCATAGAGATGAAGTGCAGTGAAGATGCAGTGACCCTAAAAAATTTCATTGAGAAAGACTGGGTGTATGATTTTTTGGCTGGTCTTAATGTCGAATTTGATCAGGTTAGGGTTCAAATTTTGGGCCAAGAGGAATTTCCTTCTTTGAGTGAAGTTATTTCCATTATCATGGCTGAGGAAAGTAGACGGGGGATAATGCTTGAACCATAGACCATTGATGGCTCGGCCATGCTGACTAATAGGGCAAACATCTGTGATTCAAAACTGGAGCAACAAACTAATAAAGAACGCGGGAAAACTGAATTGTCCAAATCGTTGAATAGTGAGAGCCGAGACAACATGTGGTGCACTTTCTGTAAAAAACCAAGGCATACCAAGGAGAAGTGTTGGAAATTGCATGTAAAGCCTTCTACATAAGCAAGGAGTGGGGATATAAAGGTGGAGAGCAAAGAAACCAAGGGCAAGCACACTTAACAACTACTCAACAGGGAGAAGACTAGGCTCAAGAGCAAAGAGAGTTCAGCAAAGAGGAGATTGAGAGGCTAAGGAACCTACTGGTAACTCTTGAAAAACCTACAGGTACCTGTTAATTGGCACATTCAGGTATATTTCCTCTTTCACATGGTTTAAATGCCTCAGATAAAACATTTACGAATTCATGGATTATTGACTCAGGACCCACAGATCATATGACACATTCTTCTCATAAGTTTAGTAACTATGTCCCTTGTCCTACCAGCAGGAAAATAGCTACTGCAGATGGTTAACTAACCACTATAGCAGGTTTTGGAGTCGTCAAGATTAGCCCCTCCTTTATTTTTAGGAATGCCCTTAATATTTCGTAGATATCCACTAATCTTGTGTCTATAAATAAACTCTCATGACATGAACTACAAAGTAACCTTTTTTCCCAGTCACTGTGTATTTAAAGACCAGGGTTTGGGGATGATGATTGGACGTGCTAAGGAGAAGGACGGATTGTACTACTTGGAGGCACACCTAGAAATCCGAGTGTTAGCAAGAGCAAAATACTTCTTTCATTTCTTTCTGAACAATCCCTTACAAAGATGGAATATGGCTTCATCATCTAAGACTTGGACACCCTTCTTTTGGAATTCTTAAAGTTATGTTTCCTTCCTTATTCAAAGGGCTAGATGGTGAAAATTTTCATTATGATGTATGTGAACTTGCAAAACACAAACGTGTAAGCTTTCCAATCAGTAATAAAAGAAGTTCTATTTTGTTTAATTCGTAGTGACATATGGGGTCCATCCACTATTCCTAATGTTTCAAGGGCTAGATGGTTTGTTTCTTTTATTATTGTACTTGGGTCACCTGGAAATTTTTGCTTAAATCCAAATCTGATGTGAAGAATGTCCTCCCCAACTTTCATAACATGATAAAAAAATCTGTTTGGTGTTCACATTAAAAGGTTCAGGTCAAATAATGGAAGGGATTAGTTCAATCAAAATTTATCACCATACTTCCAACAGGAAGGGATCATTCATGCATCATCTTGTATCAACACTCCACAATAGAATGGAGTGGCAGAAAGGAAAAATGGTCACTTGCTGGCCACAACCCTAGCATTCCTGTTCTAAAAAAATCTGCCAAGACACTACTGGGGGAAGCTGTACTTACAGCTTGCACATCTCATAAATAGATTACCATCAAGGGTTTTGGGATTCAAAAGTCCTATGGAGGTACTTTCTAAATTCTATCCTGACCTTAGTACCACAAATCATCTAGTTCCTAAAATATTTGGTTGTCATTTGTTCACATGCATAGTCAAAACAAGGGGAAACTAGATCCAAGAGCATTAAAATGTGTTTTTTTTGGGGTACTCTTCAATCCCAAAAGGATTGTAAGTGCTATCATCCGCCTACCAGAAAATTCTGTCTCTGCAGATGTCACCTTTGCTGAAAATGAGTCCTACTTCACTAAACCTTATCTTTAAGGGGAGGCCATATTTGTGGAAGATAAGGATAGAGATCTGTTTCTTCTTGAATTACCTTTACCTTCTCAATCCTAGCCTCAGTCTTCCCAAAACCAAAACCAACCTTTCCCTAACCAGCCTAATTCGTCTCCTAAACCCGTGTCCTTAAGTCCGTCTCCTCTTGAACCCATATCCTCACCAAGCCGTGTTCCTGAATCTTTGACTAGAGGTAATGACACTCTTCATGACACAAGGTTCTCTCAGCTGTACTCAAGGAGGAAGAATCTAGTTCCTAAACCGACGCAAGTCCAAGCATCAGGCTCTAACCCTAGGAATGAGGTAATAGGTTGTAGTTCTTTGCCAGCTGATATTAATTTGCCTATTGCTGTCAGGAAAGGAAATAGGGAATGTACTAAACACCCGTTATTCCCACTCTCACATTTTGTGTCTTTTGAGAAATGCTCACCACCTCATAAAAGTTTTCTTATGAGTCTAAACACTGTGTCTATTCCCGCTACACTATCTAAGGCTTTATCCTATAAAAATTGGAAAAATGCTATGAATGTTGAAATGCAAGCTTTGGAGAAAAACAAGACGTGGGAGGTGGTGGATCTACCTGAAGGAAAAAGGCCAGGGGGATGTAAATGGGTGTTTACTGTGAAGTGTAAAGCAGATGGCACACTAGAAAGGTATAAAGCAAGGTTGGTGGCCAAGGGATATACACAGACTTATGGGATAGACTATCAAGAAACTTTTGCTCCGGTTGCTAAGATGAACACAGTCAGAGTTCTATTGTCGTTAGCCGCTAATTATGATTGGCAGTTACAACAGTTTGATGTTAGCCTTGCATGGGGACCTTGAGGAAGAAATATACATGAAAATCCCACCAGGGTTTGGTGGGAATCTGGCAGTCAATAAAGTGTGTAGGCTTAAAAAGGTGTTGTATGGACTCAAACAATCACCGAGAGCTTGGTTTGGAAGATTCACCAAAATAATGTTAGCTGTGGGATATAAAAAAAGTCAAGGAGACCAGACACTCTTCATTAAGCATTCAAATTTAGGGGGAGTTACGGTTCTTCTAGTGTATGTTGATGATATAATAGTGATAAGAAATGATGAAAAGGAAGGACAGAATCTGAAACAATGCTTGGCTAAAGAATTTGAAAAAAAAGAGTTGGGAAGATTAAAATATTTCCTATGAATTGAAGTGGCACACTTAAAATAGGGAATTTTTATCTCCCAACAGAAGTACATTGTTGATCTCTTGAAAGATACTAGAAAGCTAGCATGCAAACTTGCAAGCACACCGATAGACCCCAATTATCAACTCGGAAAGGTAGAGGAGGATGTCGCTGTTGATAAGGAGATGTATCGGAGATTAGTTTGGAAGCTCATTTACTTGTCTCACACTAGCCTGACATTGCCTATGCTGTGAACGTAACAAGTCAATTCATGCACAATCCTAAAGAGGTTCACCTGCAGGCTGCCTACAGGGTGTTGCGCTATCTTAAAGGAACTCCAAGGAAAGGCATTTTGTTCAAAAGAAATGCTGGACTTACACTAGAAGCATACACAGATGCTGACTATGCCGGGTCAGTAGTAGACAAAAGATCTACCACGGGGTATTGCACTTTTATTGGCGGGAATCTTGTTGCATGGAGGAGCAAGAAACAAAATGTGGTGGCTAGGTCAAGCGTTGACACAAAGAGTATGTGAGCTACTATGGTTGAAGATCATCTTAGAAGAGCTGAAGATTAAGTGGGAGGGTCCTATGAGGCTTTACTGCGACAACAAATCTCCAGTGCAAAATGACAAAACAAAACACATTGAAGTCGACACACTTCATTAAAGAAAAGTTGGACAGTGGTTTAATTTGTATGCCTTATGTGTCTAGTAACTCTCAACCGGCAGATGTACTTACCAAGGGTTTGAGCAGCCCTGCATCTCAAACAATTATTACCAAGCTGGGAATGGACAATGTCTATTTACCAGCTTGAGGGGGAGTGTTAGAAAACGTGTTTGTTAGTGGCATAGCTGCTTTAGGAAAGTTGTACATTTAGGAAGTTGTAAATTTGTATTCAAAAAATTAGGAGACAGCAGTTTTATGAAATCCCTTTTTTGGGGGATCCGTTGTAGAATAGTCAACTTTCCTTGTATACCTAGGGCAGTATGTGTGTATATTAACGATGTTGTATAGATTTCTAAATAATAAGAAAACTTCTTCTTCTTTTGATTTTTCACAGGTTATTCTCAACAACTTAAAAATAACACATGTATGCACCTTTAGGCTTTAACTTTTGATGCAACATAGAGATGGGGCATACTTGGTCCTTCTGATACATGAAGTAGGTTTCTAGTTACCTTAATCAGAACCAAGTGACAGGGTGAAGTGATTTATCCTTTAGTAAGAATGGATGTCCTAAAGTGCCTATCATGGTCAAGCCACAAGCACTATTTAAAAAGAATACCCTTGGCTTTAGCATAACAATATAGAAGAGGCCTTTTTGTACCTTGCATTTTGTGGTGGCCTTTTTGTACCTTGCATTTTGTGGTTAGTCATAAAGTATACTCTTGGTTTTCGACTAGTTAATAGGCAAATCCATAACTTTTTTGCTTGACAGTTAGTTTCAACTATAAAATGACCAAAACATCCTTAAAAAGAAAAAAAAAGAAGCTAAAAATCCAAAAATTAGTGTTAGTATACCAATCCATTCTAAAAGCTTAAGTGGTTAGAAAGTGCACCAACAATAGTCATAAATTCTTACACTCCCCCTCGTGCGTAGGCCAGATAATTGGCAATATGCAGGTAAATAGTAATTAGAAAGCCAACACAAGAAGAAACCTAAAACATATTGAAGGCCAACACATGATGACAATTTGAAGGGGGATAGCGAGTGCAATTATAAGAGTTTGAAACTCTAGACCTCTTGCTTTGACACCATGTTGGTTTACCATTTCTCCCAAAAGCTTAAGCTATTTGGAGGTGGGCGAACGATAGCTTGATATTCTAACAATTAGAATACCAAAAACAAAGATATTATAAAACCCCCTGTTCGGAAGCACGACTACCACCCTGAAGAAGAGCGGTGACAAGCTTCCCCACCTTCTTCTCCCCTTCCTCCATCTAGGGAAAAATGCCTTTTCTATGAGCATTTGAATAACTTGCGTCTTGAGGCAGAGACTTGTTGTTTCTTTTAGCTTTGTTGGGTGTTTTCTTAAGTGTGATAGATTTTGTTTGAGGTTAGAGCTGCTGGTCTTAGAAGTTTGCTAGACTGTTTCCTAGGTTTTGAGCTTTACAAAGAGCAAGATGTAGATGCTGGGTTTTTGTTTGGTTATTATGGCATGAAGGTCTCTATTGGACATTGAGATTCTTCTTGTTAGGCAATAAACGAGGCTGATATTAATCCTGTTTTGCAGTGAAAGAGGTTTTGGATGAAGATTAAGAAACTTGATCTCCTGTGGGGCTTTTTAGAAGGATTTTTCATTTGTCAGGATACATTATGCAAGTTGTACTATATAAATCTGTACTTTTAATGATAAGCATTTCAAAATTTCCCATCCACCAAATTATGTTGTTTCAAAATTAATCAAAGCAGCCCAGAAACCCTTTGATCCTTTCATTTTTTTTTAGCCATATTGTGGTATTCCTTGTTTATCATTCAAGACTTATCTTCTTTCTAAAGTCTGCTGGTTGTTTTTTACCCTCTGTTTCTTCATTTTGTTTTTAGCTGTTAAAAGGTTGTTTAAATTCCTTTCTTAGGACATTTTTAATCTGAAATCAGTTTTGTTAGGGCGAGACTGGTTTGGCCGGTTCTTTTTATAGTGGTACTTAGCGGAGATGTTTTGTTTTGCTTCGTTTGTTTTGCTTTGTTTTGGTTTTTTTTTTTTTTTTTTTGGTTTTTTTCAAATAATAAGCTTACAGTTACAGGTTGTAAAGCTTTATAATTATTTACAACAAAAAGCAAATATAACATCTAAAATAGCATCATGTGTTGATGCAGAAAATAAGACAACGTATCAAATGTTATTTCACACCCTTAAGTGCCAAAAAATAGTATTGATATTGGCATTTGCACCGGAGATGGTCTAATATTTAGGTAGAAAAGAAAACCTTGTGAGTATTTGACTTTGTGTGGCTTTATTTTGGAGGCAAAATTATTTGTAATCTGCCATATCCATTTGGGTTCTTCCTTGATCTTGCAAAGAACTATGTGATGCTTCCCTGTGTTTTGGTTTAGGTCCTAGAGGAATTTGCTTGGAAAAGTGGCTGTATTAGTAATTTTTGGGCAATCTGGCTGGAGAAGAAATGCCGTATTTGAGGGATTTGTGGAGGATAGCATTGTTATTTGGGATAAATTTAAATTTAGTTAGCTATTTGGATCTACAATAAAAAAAGATTTTAGGAGCTTGCTCTTCTCTGATCTTGTTAGGAGTTGGGCACCTTGTTTTGTATCATAGTTTTGATTATCTAGAGGATGAATCTTCCTCCTTTTGTTTGTACATAATTTTTTTCATTAATAGATTTGTAGATTGTGTAATAATAGACTTATAATTTATTGCATGATTAAAAGTTACATCAGAAGAACAAAGGAAAAGGTATCCTCAGAAGTAAAAATGTGAAACAACAATAAATAGTTCATGATATTTGTGTGATCCTCTCTCTCTCTCTCTCTGTTCATGTAGCCCCGTTATTTGATTCAATGCAGTGACGATGACGGCATTGGTGAATCTGTGGAATTGGATCCTTCACAGTTTTCTAGTTTGCTTGTAAGGCCTCAAACAGCATTGGTTTATAGTTGGTATTTTTCTTGCTTGGAAATAAACTTTTTGAACTTTTCAAGACAATTTACAGTTTTTAGTCATTATAATTAGGAGTCGAAGCCGAACATTTCTAAATTGAGTTCCGTACATAATTGGCTTCAATGCCGAGCAGTTTTAAATAATCCAGGAGACGGTGCAATCGAAACTCTATGTGGAAAGTGGCGCAGGTACGCATAAGATAGTCTTCTGTGTGTACATATTTTGCATATGGTCATATGCTTTTGGGTCCTAGAGTTTGAATCACTGAAACATATGAAGGTTAGGATCCAATGGTTCAGTTACAACACTTTATCGGAAAATCTATCAATGGTTGTATAATTTAGTAAAAGCTTAACAGTTTCAGCGAATGCAAATTTCATGTATGTAATAGGTGTTCCTTGCTTGACAGATAACTTAGAAGATCAAAATGACTTAGATATAAGACAAACTTATAAATAAAACAAACATATGCAATTAACATGTAAAGGCTTATTCCAGAAAATGAAAGACATGTTGGGTTAAACTCATTTTTGGTCCCTTCTTTGTGGGTTTATAGGGAGAATTGGGTAGTCCGATTGTTTCAGAATTAATTAGATGTTGGGCTCCTTTTTTGTAGTTTCTTAGTTTTTTGTTTGAGGAAATCTCTTCCTCTTTTCTTTGTACCATCTTTTCTTCTATTTTAATAAATTCATTTTCTTGTTTAAAAAGAAAAAAAAAATCATTTTTAGCCCCCAAACTATCAGCCAAATCTCAGTTTGGGCCTTAAACTTTTAAATGGTCACAAAACAATTCCTCGATGCACTAACTTGTCCAAATTAGTCCTTTCAAGTTTCGTCCATTGGACTATTACAATCTCAACAGAAAGGGGCTTGGCTTCCTCCTTACAACTCATGCCCTAACATGTTAACTTACAATATCAACTCCCACAAAACCACACATGATTCTCAAGTACCTTTTTTTGTTGAGAGTTTAGCTGTTAGATGGACAAAAGGACTAATTTAAGACAATTTCATAGATCAAATGTTTTAATAGGGAAGGACCAAAATGGGATGTAGCCTATGGTTCAAGGACTAAAAGTGAGATTGTCTCAAACCTTTTTTCTTAGTTATAAAATAAGCAACGAAGCTCCACTTCTTTTATCCCTTTCCTCATTCTCTAAGCATAGTCTTTTAACATCTTTTGTCGACTTTGCTCAAGTTGAGTGACATACTGTAAATTTTCCATTAACAGAGCTCCACCTTTCGAAGTCCAAACCGATGACTGGGAGTGCTATTGCTCTATCCTCTGGGACCCTAGATATGCCGATTGCGCTGTGCCACAGGTGAGTTAAACAATTCTTTTAGAAGGAACGGCTTTTTGCTTGAATTGTGGATTGTATGTTATTTACGTTTTTGTTGTCCTCAAAACCCTCTTCTGTATTCATGATTCTTCCTGATTATTTGTATTTGCTTGTCCTGTATAATGGCCTTAGGAAATGGAAACAGACAAAGTCGTTGAGCAATTGAAGTTTTTCGATAAGGTATCTATCCGCACCTTAAGTAGTAACTTAAGCAATGGCTTTGAATGCAAAAAGTAGAACTAGGTGGTGCTGGACAAGTTTGTTGAAATTTCACAGAATGACTAAAATAATGGGTTTTTTAATACCATGCTTGGCCAATGACAGAAGATAACTAAAATGTTTCCTGTTGTCCTTTAAAATTAAGAGCATGTGAATTCGAATAGGAATAAATTTATTTTTGGTGTTTTTGCTCTCGGGATTTTGTGAAATTGTCCTTAATTCTACTTTTGCTAATTATCCCCTAAAATTAATAGAATGTTGTAGAGTGCTTTGAATCGATACATCTATTAAACTTTGAATGGGAACTTGTGCGCATGACATGATGTGATTCAAAATTCTGATATTTGCCCTTTGAATGAGCTCATGCGACATGGACGAGGGTGCTTTCGTACAAATTTTAGTAGTTGTCATCAATCAAGAAAATTTTTAACATTTCATTGAATTCACAGGTAATTTGCCAAATTTAAAGTTCACGTTGGCCACTTGCCGAGTAGCAAAAACTTTAGGTCGCAAAATCAACTGATTACATTTTTTTTTTTTTTCAATACGAGTCTTAAAAACCTGCAAGAATTCCATAAAAAAAAAATCGCAAGAAATTATTTGAGTAAGACAAACTCGTGGTTTGCTTTACATTGCCAAACATATTGGCAAACCATGTGAAGTAGATTGCTCTTCTAGTGTATTAATACTTGTGTGTCTAAATGTGGTTTGGTTTGGAATATCAACTTCCGGTTCTTTTTTTGGGTTTTCTTAAAAGTGCAACTGATGGACATTCTAGTCTTTTGTGCCTTTTATTTTCTGTTATTTGTGTTTTGCCTTTAAATCCTGACGTTCCTACGTTGTATAGTTGAGGCCACGGCAGCTGGAGAAATGGAAACTTTCAAATCATACCAAGAACATTGGCAATTCAAGAGATTGTATCATGGATGCAGAAAGTATGCAAACTGGATAATGTGGTAAGAACTTGCTGACCTATTTGTGAAAGTTTTCACGTGAGGTGACTTTAGTTCTGGCTTGTTATTGGTGTGTAATTATAAATTAAAATGAGACGTTGTTGCTTAGTTTCTCTTGTATGATTGCAGTACTTGTTATAAATTTAGATGCTTCACAAAGTGACCAAACGATTGCGCTTAAGTTGGTGGAGTTGACTAAAGAATCATTCATGACCATTTGGTTAAAATCTATTGGCATGCATTGCAGGTGCGTGATGTTTCCGTTTTTCCTCCAGTGGCTGTTAAACTAAAATCGAATTGCCGCACCTTTCAACTGGAGTTGAAGCCAGCAAGAGAGGTTTCCATTTTGGGACAAGGCTTAAGGAAAAACATATTTTCCTCTTATACTAAATTTTCCGCTATAAATTTTGTTTCTTTTGATTTACCTTTGTGATGCTTGTGTCAAAATATTTACAAGATATATAGGAAAGCTGTGTTTTCCATAGTCAAAGCAATAATTACAAGTTTTTATTGCTTTAAAGAGTACAATCGCTTTTCTCTTCTCTTTGTTCTCTCTCTCTGTCCCTCTCTCTACACACACACACATATATATAAATATACATTAATGCTTATGTTTGGAGGATTGGGGACCTATAAAGATAAGCATTAGAGAGGAAAAGTCATGAGTTTCAAAGGAATGGTGAGGATTTTTGAAGAGGTGATCGAGGAAGAATTAGTTTTGTCTGAGGAGGTAATATTTGTGGGTTGTCTATTTAAAGAATTCAAGGATTGTGGGTATTAATTTAGGTTGTTTAGAGAGTTGAATTTCAAGTGTATCGTTTTGATGTATAAATTAAGCTAAATTTTTTTAACTCTTAGAGGTATCCCTTGATATTTTTATTGTTGCACAGAGATTTGTTTGTTGCTGAATTCTGGATATGAGGTTTTCTTTACAGTTTTTGCACACAATATTTGGTCTAGTTTCCTTTTTTAGATAGCTTGAAAATTGACATAGTTGATTCATGCACATTCAGGAGTCCTGAAATCAGTAGTACATGGAGTTTGATCTTTACATTCAATAGAGGATAAGTGCAGTTTCATCTTCCACCACTTAAGCAAAGCCTACAGATGCTGAACTATGTATTATTACTTTTTTTAAAAATGTTTTTTTGGCTTTTTTTTTTTTTTTGCATAATTTTGCCAAATGAGTTGTGTTTATCTCAATTAATAAAGGGCAACATTCTACAAATAGAAATGCAAAAAGAGGGGTAGCCTTTTTTTTTTTTTTTTTTTGAGTAAATCTTTCTTTCTTTGTGAGGTTAGAGGCTCATCATAAAATTTTGCTTCACTACCAAAGTCTAAAATAATGACTAGTTTGACTCAACTCTTAAATTCAAGATAGGCATTCAAATATAAGTAAATAGTTTTTTTCTTTTTTTTTGATAGTTTGATACAAAAAACATATTTAACAATAACCACAAAAACAACGGACAAGAAAAAAAAGAAGTAAATAAAGCGTTAGACAACGGACTGTGCGCAAGAAGTAATTAATAAATAAGCTTTTTACCTCTGATCTATGTAAGTTAGCAAACGGTGAATTTGCAACCCAGGAAAACCCCGACTTCCCATTTTTTGGAACATGTATATATGCTATACAAAAAATAAAAATAAAAATCTGATCACAAGGATGAAGCCTTTTCCCTTAATTCTGCTACAGGAACATAAATCACAGATTGTCCATAAAAAAGGGGTTTTATCTGAATTGTTAACTTTGGCATTTCGAAATTGTACTAATCTCTGCTTCAAAAATTCTAATCTGTCTTTGACTTTACACAGTCTCTCCATTTCTGCCGCTGCATCTAGACATCCACGTGCACCAGTAAAATTGACCCTCTTCTTCTCTTTGGTCTTTTCCTTTAAGAGCTTCTTCAAGGTAACATCATCACTCAACTCCTTAGATTCCTGAACAAAAGTAGATATCAAACAATCGATCAATTTAAGTAAAACAACCTTAAGCATGCCTTAGGGTTATTCCATGTATGTTTTACCCGGGACAACAAGTGTTAGTCTTGGTTAAGTTCTTACCAAATTAGAGTAACAAGTAAAAGAATAAAACACATAAATACCATAATTGATAGCAGACACCCACCCTGTTTTATTTATTGGTGACATAAGAGAGGAGCCCTTGTGGCGCTTCTTCTTTAAAGGGCTGCTTAATGACTTTGGGTGCTTTCTTGGACAGGCCTTTCTAACATTCTTTGCAGCATGAACCACAGTTTCAGATGAGGTATAGTCCGACATGATAAAATCGCCATCTTCCTTCATCACATTTTCACATCTGGAATTCTTGAAGATGATAGGAGTGGAAGTGGGAAGCTGTTTTTACTTCTCTGCCTGAACATGAAAGACCAATAAGACGTAAATCAACAGTAAAAGAAAAATTGAAAGTTTCTGGTTATCACTTGGAGTACATTATCGTCTATTTTTAGATCAACTCCACCGTTGTACTCTTGAAGAGAAGAGACAAAATGATACTATCAGAGTGGCCTGTTTATTTCAAAGCAGAAATTACAGAAACTACGGGCCCGTTTGTTTCGTGGTTCGAATTATTTTGCTACAGTATTTTCTCTCATAAAAATTTAAATCTTCATTCAAATATTCTATTCAAATACTCGAACCAAACGGGCTCTACATATGCACCAAAGAGTATGCATGGCCACCAGCTCACCTTCCTGGTTTTCAAAGCTAAATAACGCGTATTTTTGAACCATTTGTTAAACTGACACCAATAAAGAGTCCACTATCAGCTCGAACCAAGTTATTTCCAACTGATATTCTTTATATGTATCTATATATATATTATTAACAACAAAGTTATTTTCAACTGGTGATAAATCCTTGACAATCAAATCCAAGAAAGACTTGACGGATACATTGGCCAACAGTCCAAGTGAGCACCCCAATACGAAAAATTGCATTTGATAGAAAATTTTTTTCTCCCGTTCAAAACTAAATTCACTTCATTTTGTGCAAGAGAAAGATTGATTCTTCTATATCTTTCTCAGATATACCACTTCTCAATATTTAAATTCGTCTGACAAGTAGATCTTTACCTACCTTCTCCGAGTCAAGGCCTAGCTCCTTTGAAAGATTTCCCGTCACATCTCTGGATGGAAGTCTGTTCTCAGCAAACGCTTCGCGAAGCCTCTGTTACAGTGCAGAAGTGAAAGCATTCATCTTCAGCTTGTACAAGACATATTATTAGAATTCTCACCAGGTTTTCTAGAAAGTACAGATAGAGAGAGGAAAGTGCTACCTCTACAGCATTTTGAGGAATTCTGAAAAATGATCTTTTACTTTGTGTATCATTGGGATGTTTTGTTTTCACATCACTGATATCCCCATCCAAACTCTTTTGCTCGCTTTCATGAAGTCATAAGAGTAGCAGCGGCATCGGACTCCTCTCATCGCTTTCTTTTAGAACGACCCCGTTCTTCATCTTCACTAATTTGCTCCTATGGAGGAGCATCCTTCCCAAACATTTCATTTCACAAGCAAATGCCCACATAAAACAAGACACTTAATACCTTAATTATACCGAAAACCAAATGCAATTTAAAAATTTCACTACCATGACAAGGTGGAACAATTTATCGCATTAATATTTTGGAAGACAGATGTTTTCGTGCTGATATGGTAACGGCAAAACGGTCCTATCGTTAATAAATAAAGGAGAGTACTTTAAGATACTTTACTTTCACCACATAAGATGAAAGCTTTTACTTTCTGAGCAAAATATGTATCTCCAATAGGGGATTCTAAAGGTCTTAAATTTGTGTCACTGAAAAATACAAGTTCCACACTGCAGAAGGCAAATGAAAAATTTGTATCCTTAAATTTGCTTATAATGGCAGAAAGAAAATATCTTTCTGTTTCTTAGACATTGGATAAACAATGAAGTTTTGAATACTTGTATCATATAACTGCCTATAATCAACATCCTTTCGCCGCCTGCGGCCGCATGATATTTCTGCGTCTGAAGAGTCATCGGATCCCACACTACCATCAGATGAATATTCATTGTCTGATGCATGGTCGTCAGTACCAGCACTGCCTATGCTGCTGCTATTTTCTCCCCTCTCTGGGTCATAATCATTATCAGCAGAATCATCTTAAGGCTACTCATCATCAGGATTTAGTGACGCATTTCCATCTTCCGGTAAGGCAGCCTCTTCCTTGAAAACATCCTTTGTACAGGAAGCGAATTCATTATATTCATTAGTAGAAGTAGAATACCGCTTAGATATATAAAAGACTCCCAATATTTACCAACCTCCCAACTGTCATTCATGGAAAAGTGTGCGCCAAGATGAGCATTCAACGCATCCAAAATTTCCATCCTGCACTCGAAAATCTGCAAAACCATCCTTGATCTCCAGGGGGAACTGCAAGGTGGCAGTCAATTAAGTTCAGTCACCTGAGGAAGCCAATATAGATTGACAAGAAAAGTGGTAAATGGACTTACTATTCTCAGTATCCAATGGAGGATCAAGACATTTTTGGTGAAAAGCCGAATTGCATGCCCCGTCACAGAGAATAATATCATTATCGGGGAAGGCTTCACGTGACTTGCACTTTGCACATGATATCTAAGCAGTTCAAAAATAAAAATATGAATCGAAAGTTGAAAACCAGATAAAATGCCTAGACTCAACATAGAGAGAGAAAAATTAGTGATGTGTTCACTTACATGTTCATGATACACAGATCCATCTGGAGCCATGACAGAATCTTCGATGCTTCTGACCAAACTAAGCACATCCAATTGTCGGATGGCATCTCGAATACCAAGCTTACACTTAAGAATCTGCTTCTTGGCCCTTTGGAGTTCCTTTTCTGGTCTTATCTTTCTCCCGACTGCAGCAGAAGTTTAAAATAAAGGAGTTGAATTACTAATACAGAAAACAAGGGTAACTATACAGAATTTAATAGTTCATCAACCAAAATTTTTTTCTGCAACACCCCATAGGTAAATTAACGTGCAAGCAAACTACCACTCTGAAATTGTCCTAATAAACGATTTCTTAAATGTAACATCAATCCAAATCAACAACATGTCGGGTTAACGACGGACAGCCATAGATTGTCTAAACAAGATAGCAGATGAAGTTTCATAAGGCACCTTCTCAAAAAAGAAAAAATGACGAGTCTGGTTTTAAAATAATTGAAATACATTTGAGATGTCTTCTCCTTACCTCTGACCTTTCCAGCCTTCACCAGAATAAGCATCAGTAAGGTTCTGCTCCTGCTTCATTTTGATCAAAAGGTATCTTGTTCTCCTTTGCAAGCGATAAGGCTCGTCAAGCTCCGCATTGACCTTCTTTCTTTCCTCCTCTTCCTCCTCTTTTTCATTTTTTCAATCCTAACATCCCCATTTGCCCTTTCTGTGCCCCCATCACAGCCACTTGGCTGAAACTTTTCACCTTGAAGCGTCGATGAAGAAAGTTTCTTTGAAGAGTTCTTATCAAGTTTTTTCTTACCAGGGACCTTTTTCACGATCAGTTTTCTACTCACATTACTTTCCTTGTTCAAAGAGCCCGCATCTTTCTTTCTTGACAAAGTCGGCTTCAACTTCTGTCTATTCTTTTTGCTGCGATACAGCTTGCTAGACTTTGTGAGTTTTAGTGATGCAATTAGATTCGGCTCAGTTTCTGTCTCTGCAGTCGAACGAGATGATTTACCAGATTCCTCAAAGGACAATTTCTTTCCAATACTACGCATGCTGAACTCTTAAGTATAGAATCTGAAAAAAATAGACAAAATCGATTATCATCGACTTGATAATATCCATAAAAGGACAACACCATGTAGGAAATCCTTCAATGAAAACACATGAAAAAAAGATTGAAGGGTTTAGTTATGCAAATTCCACAATTCATAACGCCTTTTGTTTTTTAAATTAAAAAAAAAACCAAAAAAAAAAAAAATTTTTTCTTAACGACGAAAAATTACAACAAGTAACAAATAACAAGGCACATTTGTGAATCAAATCAGTCATAATTAAGATGTTCATAATACAATTTTAACAGTTTTCGGCTAATAAAAAGAACGAAGTTTTCTTGAAGAAGAAAAATTACAAGAGTAACCAAAAAAAAAAAAACTAAAAATAACAAGACACGCAAGTAATAACTCACTAAGGATTGAAATATACAAAAGTATTAACATGTATAATGCCACAAGTAAACAAATCATTACAGTGTCAATTAAGTTGATGACACAGTTAATTTAAGTACATTGTTTTACAGAAAACTAAATAAAAGAAATACACTAAACACTGGTTTTGGCTTTAGATGACCGCTTGAGGATCCGAAATAAAATTAAAAACCAAGAAACAAGCTTGATCTTATTAACCAATCCCAGATCACTAAAAAGGGAATAAAAAATGAATACCCAGATAATGATTAACAAAGAAAAGACCAAAATCAAGACACTCTAATCAAAGGCTAATAACCCAATAAAAGAGAGAAGTGAAAGAAGCTCACCAGATAGAAAGGAGAGATTTGTTTTTTCAGAAGTCTTGGCAGGCATATTATTCAACATCATATATAAATAAGCAAAGAAGGTTGTTTGAATGGTGGGAGAGAAAGAGAGAAAATTACTGAAAATAGAGTTTGATTGACGGGATTGTTGGTGGGTATTTATCTCTCAAGGCTTTTTTTTTTCAAAATTTGAATTTTTTTGGGTGCTGAGTTTGTGTTGTTTTTCTTCGGTGTGATTGCTTGATATGAGTAGTCGCCGGGTTTTGCAGTCATCCAACGGTCTCGTCTGCTCTCTCTCTTTCTCTCTACTCTTGTCTGAAACTACCATTAACTTGCATTTGCAGCGCACTTGTTCTTTTTTTTTTTTTCCTTCATTTCTTTTCTCATTTTCTTCCTTCATTTTTTTCTTTTTTTTTTTTTTCAAGTTCCATTCACTTCTCAAAACGTACCCATTTTTCATCGTCAATTCTCCGGGGAAAAAAAAGTGTGAGTGCTTGAAGGCAATTAGATGTGTTTATTAATTAAGAAAAAAAAATGATTTTCCTGCAAGAGGGGTAGGGGAAAGAAAAAAGTTATTAGGATGTTTAGAGGAGACGTATGTAAGGTAAAAGTATGTTTCAATATAAAATTTTCACATGTTATAATGTGTAAATTAAATTTTAGAGTTTA
This sequence comes from Artocarpus heterophyllus, assembly GCA_025403435.1. Lineage (NCBI taxonomy): Eukaryota > Viridiplantae > Streptophyta > Magnoliopsida > Rosales > Moraceae > Artocarpus > Artocarpus heterophyllus. Next base: position 3,200,979 of record CM046331.1, on the reverse strand, counting down.
AATTTTTTTTAAATATCTTTATTAGATTTTTTTTTAAAATTAAGATGGAAAATTTAAACTCGTTTTGTGCATAGAATTACTTGCATTCTATGATCACAATTTTTTGAATTCTTTTGCATTTGTACGAGATTTTTTTTGGGACTTTTCTATATGTTTGATATTGTTAAATTTAGTCAAAATCATTGATATTTATAAATCTAAGGGCTAAAAGACATATATTACAAGTGAGTATCTTTTTGATATCCACTATAGAATTTTTTTTTTTTTTTGTTTTGGTGATCCTTGAATACATTTACAAGAAAAATTGATTTCATGAAGAAAAGGAATTAATTTTCTTGTAAGTTCTCTAAAAGGATATTAATATTATCTTTTAAGAACAGATGAAAATGGCATATCAATTGATAATTCAAACTTTGACAAAAGATCCCAATAAATAATTGGGTTTATTGTCAGTAATTTTAACCTAGTTGGTATTTATGTTTCATCTCAGGATTTCCTGTTCCCTAAGATGGTCAATGCGATAATTCATACTGACTTAAGAAACAAATAGGTTTGTACTTCCGTTAACTAGTTGTTGCTAAATGCTAACCAGCTATAAGTAGCATCCAAGGACCTGCTTTTAAAAAATATTAGTTAAAACTAAAATTTTAAGTTTAAAAACTAAAGCATGTGAGAGCTGTATTCTATAGCAATTTTTTTAATTTTTATTGTAAGTACTGAAAGTGTCAATTAGTTCTAACTAATATTTCAAACACATGCTAAAAGAAAGAAGCAAATTACATGAACCAATTTCACATTTCTACTCATTTTGATTACAAAGATTTTTTGCATCTTCTTGTAACTCGAAAGTACTAGAGAAGATTCAATTTCTTTGTCGATTGTATTAATGTGAAAGATAAACTGCTTGAGAGATTCCAACCATTTTAAAACGATATGATTTGATCTCTTTTTAGCTAAGTTAGGTCTAATCTTTTTAATTTAGGTGTAAAAGGACCAAAAATCCGTTTATTTCTCTTTGCGTAAATCACCCATGTTAAACACTTAATGGACATTTTGGTAAATGTAAGATGAAAAACAAAAAATAAAATAAAATGGATTGATATGGCCATGACAATCAAAAGCTGTCGCATAGGGCTTATTGCCCACATCATAAAAAAATCTTTGCTGAATAAAAAAGCCGAAAGAAAAAGACCAATTTGCTACTAACCATTAAAACAAAAACAAAACACTCTTCTTCTTCCTCAATTTGCAAACTCCATGGGCTTATTGCCCACGTCATAAAAAAATCTTTGCAGAATAAATAAGCCAAAAAAATTTGCTATTAACCATTAAAAAACAAAACACTCATTCTTCCTCCTCAATCTGCAAACTCCAACAACCCCCCAACCCCCTTTCTCCCCCTCCTCCATGGTTCACCCTTCCCCACCCGTCCACAGCCACCGTCGCCCCTCCGCTAGCACGCTCCTCACTATAAAATGGTGAACACGATAAAGAGAAAAAGAAATTTTGTTTCATTTACTTGCCATGTAATATATAGGGAGATTTACAAGATATTGTAATTCAAATATACAACAACGCTAAAGCTTCCATTAAAAAAAAAAAAATTCTAAAGCCTAAATACTAGGCAGTCGTGGACTCCCTGAATTTATCCATCAGTAACTAAAAAACAAAAATTCCCAGAAAATTTCCGTTTATTTCAAGAGTTTAAATTATAATGGTATGAATTTTTTAGTTTAACATAAAAAGCTTGAAAAATATGATTTGAAATTAAAATTATGATAGTTTTGAATTTATATACAGATGTATACTTGATTTTAAGTTTGAAAAAAAAATAAAAAATCAAAAGTCGTATTTAGATATTAAAAAAAGGGGGTCAAATTGTATAAGAAATTATAGTGGTTGCTCCCTCGTGTGTGTGCGTGTGCGCGTCCTAGGCAAATAGCTTCACTGGGTGTAGTGTGTCCCTCACGTGAAAGGTGGAGTGCGTCCCAACAGTGTTGAAGCCTCCTTGCATGCGTCAATGAGCAGGTCCCAGCTGGGGGAAACTGAGCTTGAAATTTGGGGGGCTAATTTCTAAGTTGAGGCCTACTTTGAGCTTAAAACGTTTGAGCCTCAGTATTTTGCTTTTAAACATCTACCGAATAAAATTCGGGTCCAAACCCTCCAAACAAACTAGGGCCTTAATGATTCAAAAACTAACAACTCTGTTAGCGTAACTAAAGGCATGAATTATTGGGCTGATGTAGACTCCTTGAATTTGTTCAACTCTCGTCTCGGGCATGGTTAACCGCATGTCATTTGTTCTCGGCGACAATAGTGAACGCCGTCTTCTCATCTCCATTGACAAAGTACTTTGTATCTCCCATCGGAATCTCGCACTTTATGACAAATTCGCCCGGATCTAACGACGACTACTTCCCCTCACCTAGATCTAGATGTCAACAACGACACCTCCCATTGATGAAGCTTGGGGTCTCCAATTGGCAGTGAGGCAAAGGTTGGGGGTTCTTCAATGGGCTAGAAGTTTGCTTTGGCCGAGACCTACACACCTCCCTCTCCTCTGTCGTCACCCAACCCCTCTCTCCCTTATCCGGCGCCGACGATCCCTCATTGCAGATATCCTTTATTATTTTTTCTAAATCAAATGGTTAAATCTAGTTCAGCCAAAAAAAAAAAGACTGAAAATATTGGAAAGCTCCTAAGCGATTTACCCTACGGTAAAATCTGCTTGTAGGTCGCGTTAATAGTCCTATCTGCTCGACCAAAAATCCTTCAACTTTAGTTCATAGAACGTGGTACAAAAAAATCTTACGTACTCCAAAGCGAATTATGAAATTCAAGCCAAAAATGTTCAAAAACGCTATTTTAGTGATAACGTTGCTCCACCTCTGCATTTGCAACAATAAAGAAATAAGAGATGAATTGAATCCAGCTAATTGTTGGAAGCAGCAAGACATTTTCATCTTAAAACTGACAGTGTACCGAAACTAATTATCACTTAATCGGCTACTTAGCCTTCCAAACATAAAGATTAAAAGAGAAAGTGACCGAAGAGGAAAAAAAACCATGATTGGAAAGTAGTTGAAAACATTGATCTTTTGAGGGTAAAAGGAGGCAAAACAGATAAATGCAGTGCTGAGTACTGCTCTTTGGGTAAAAGGCAGCAGGAAAATGTCATCTCATCAACATAGCATGGAAAATGACTAAAAGTAGATAACAAAGGTGTTTTCTCCTGATGACCATTATTTTTTAATGGTCAAATTATCACAAAGTAAATATGGTACTCAATGAAGATTATTATTTTTATCACTTGATGCTGCCATGCACCGAAGAAGACAGCATCTTTCTGTCTACAATGTTCAGATATCAAAAGAACAAAAGCATCAAACAATCGAATGGCCACCAGATTAACACTTGGAAAGGATCATCGATCCTGCATTGAAGAAGAAAGTATATTAATTCCAAAGAACTAATGAACAAAGGAACCCCAAAGAGGGGAGAAAAAACAATTAACTAATGAAAATACAACTCAGAAGGTAGCGATGTGAGCATTTTGCAAGATTAAAACGTTGACTAGTGAAAATGCAATAATGAACAGGACCCAAAAGGCATAACACATCATATAACAGGTTTGACTCGTGAAAATGCAATAATGAACAGGACCCAAAAGGCATAACACATCATATAAACAGGTTGTCCACTGACTCTACATTATGAACAAGTGTTTACAAATCAAGTTATGACACTAAAGCCTCAACTGCTACAGTGTAAAGCTCTCACATGCTATAGTATAAAGCAAAAGCATGCCATAACATAAAGCTCTCACATGTTATAATGTTTAAGTTCTAACTTCAAGTTTTATTTCCCAAACACTCTCATTTTTTAAAATAATAACATGTATGTTGTATGTACCAATATGTTCATGATACAAGGATTTGCACAACACAATGTTTAGCTGCCGAAGAGTTACCTAGCCACAATTACAATTTATCATTTCCAATCACAGTTCTTGTTTATATTTTATGGAGACCGCTCAAATCATTCTGTACCCGATATATGTTAAGTAGAACAGATTCTAAATAAAATTAAACAAAAAGGGGAGACTCCAACCTCCTAATGATGCATCAAACCAAGGAAATTTACGAGGGAAACATTTACTAATCATTATCAGAAACGAGTTCTAATATCTTCAATAAAGAATACAGAAAAACTGCAAATAAGACGGAAATTTGAACCAAACAGCCAAAAAGACTATCCTTAGTCAATCCACATTGAGAGCACTATCAACATTCACCCATCTCCATTTCTTACACGCATCCCATTTGGGGGAAAAGGTTCTTGTTCAATTAGTTCTTGAGAATAACATAAAAAGAACTTCAAAGCGAAACCGAAGCATCAGCCTGAAATACCCAAAACTTGCAACCTAGAACAAACTTAGCACACATAGAGCAAGTGAGAGATGCCAAGTCAGGAGGAAGAAAAACTGTTTGACTTGGGTGATACTCAAATTCATGCTATACTTTGGTGTCCTCACTATCTCTATGCTATTATTCTTGTCCATCACAAATCACAACTTACCTTCCCTTTTAATATCTTATTCGTCCGCACCACACCCTAAATTCTAAAAGGATTCTTCCTATTATATATATCACCTCCGTTACATGGCATTGGAATAGGTCACACACACGTGGCAAATAGAAGGCCACACTCACAGCTGTAGCATTAGGAGTGTAAGCCATTAGCTCTTCGTACAATTCAACTTTTAAATAGTAGAAGTTTTCTTGCTGTTCTGTGACCGTGGATATAGGCTAATAGTTGAACCATGTTAAATCTGTCTTTCTTTTTACTTCATGGGTTGAGTAGCTTAATGCCACAAATGTGGTTATTTGCTAACAGCCACAACCATGGCTCTCAAACAGCCCCAAGTGCGCCTTTTATTTGCCATACATGACCTATTCCAATGCCACGTAACCACTGTTTTTATTTTCATAATTCTTGTTCAAAGGCACGCCAAGGCTGAAAAGTAGCCGATACCCATGACTACAACGACTAGAACTCAAAGAGAAACATCTTGAGTCTGAAAACTAATTTATGTAGGATCTACCTAGATTTGAAGGATAATTCCCTTTTCCTTGAGCTTGAGTTGGATTTACTTTCTTAAAAAAATTTTAAAAAAAAATGCTTCACCACATTACACTTCAAACCAGAATCATGGAAACTTATCAATAGTAAAGAATATTAGAAGCAACAACATTGATTGAATATCCGTTTACGGCTTTACCCATTACATGATCAATAAATGACTGAGAAACAAAGCACCTTAATCTTATAATTTATGGTCATAGTGTGCCCATGAAAACCCAATTTAAAGAAGAAGAAAACCAAAAAAAAAAAAAGACAAATCTTTGTCCGAATACTGGAAAAAAAAAAAATCAAATTATCCAAGTAGAATTTATCATCACGAATAAAATCCCCTCATCATCAATCACCACTTAGCGGAACAAACCTTTACCCTAAACCAGCAAAAAATACCAGCTAATTTAATAGAATTGTCCAAGGAAAATGCATCATCATGAAGCATAATCCTCTAATTATTAATCAATGCTTGAAGACCAAAACTTTATAACCCGAAACCAGCCAAAAAAAAAAATCATAAAATTGAATTATGTAAGTGGATTAGTGGCGTATAAATTTGTGGATTAGTGGATTACGCAAGGCCATGCTAATCTTCTCCGTATTGTTTCAACTTTATCGAATATCCTCGTGTATGCAAATGGAATATATAACCGTTAACTAAAATCCCCTCATTAGAAACAAAATGCTTAGAAGTCCAGAACATTATAGCCCTAAGAAAGCCCTAATTTAATCGAATTATCCAAGGAGAATATATCATCATGAACTAAAATCCCATACCATCAAATTAATACTTGAAAGAACAAAACTTCACCAGCCAAAACCAGCAAAACAATAAATAAATAAATAAATAAATCGAATAGCCTAAGGAGAATAACGCATCATCATTAAGTATGATACCAAAACTTTATAGTACTAAACCAGAATATATGTATACGTATGAATATATATATTTGTAGGCAACGACTACCGTCCTTACATCTAGACGTAACATTTTTTGATAGGATAATAACAATGTGTTATATTAAACATAACCGAAGCTTTGATTATCCAATGTTGTTGTATATTTTGTTCTAAAAAGGATATACAATATCCTTAATGTGAAAACACCAAAATTAAAAAAAAATGTAGAAGATTTGAAATAGCAAGGTTTTTTTAGAAATATTATGACTTCGTTTGGGAACCATAGTTTGGAACGCAAAATTCAATCCAAACACAAACTAGTGTTTGACAACGTTAACAGAAATAATCAATTCAAACAATTAGTCCAAATTGAAATTCTAAATTCAAACTCATTTGTTACAATAAAAACCATTCACTTAAGTTAGAAGAGCAGAAAAAGAAGAGTGAAAAAGGAAAAAAAAAAGTGAATGGTTCTATTGTAACAAATAAGTTTGACTTAAGAATTTCAATTTGGACTAATTAATCAAACTGATTTTGGTTTATGTTTAGATTGAATTTTATGTCCAAACTATAATTCCCAAATAGAGTAAAGCATAGCTATTTAATCTTCTATATATTTTTTTAAATTGGTGTCGCCACATTAAAAATATGTTATATTCAATAAAATATATGACAATATTAAATAATCAAAACTTGACGTTATATTCAATATAACACATTGTTATTATCCTATCAAAACAATGTTATATTATCTAGATGATCTGAAGGTAAGGATCATAGACGCTCTCTCTATATACGCCCCCTATAGCCTACACATACAGAAGGAGAATGTATCACCATGAACTAAAATCCCCTCATTATCAATCATATGATTAAAAGTCCAAGTCCTACAAAAAAATACCCTAAGTATTGTCCGAGGACAATATGAAGTCACGACCTAAAACCCCATCATTGTCAATGTCGATAATCGAAAGAACAAAACTTTGCAACCTAAAAGCAGAGAAAACAAAAAAATTTAATAACCAAATGAAATACAAAATCAAAAGAGAATTAATTGACATACAGAAGAAATTGATCAATGGCCGTGCTCCTTCGCGTGCTGCTGGTGCTCGAGGTGGCGACGCTCCTCAGGAAGAGCGATAAGGTAGGAGAAGATCATGCCGCCGAAGCAGACATGGTAGAGAGGGTCGATGGAGCTGGTCTGGATGTACTTGGCATGGTAGTTGTCGAGGCCTCTCTGCACGGCCTTCTTCGCGTAGTCGATAGACAGCATCGGCTTCAGGTAGTTCGGCAATTCCTTCACCTTCAATCCCCTGATCTCGTTGTAGAAGTTCCTCCACGCCATTTCAATTGCAGGGAGAGAGAGAATTTCTGGATCTGATTAGGGAATTTGTGGAGCTGAAAACCTAACCCTAGAAACGGAGGAAGACCAAGAGGGAGACGATGATCTCAGAGAGAGAGAGGGGCGTTGTGTGTTATTGGCGTCTGGTGTTTTTGTGATGATATCAGAACCGTTGGTTTTCAAAGGAAAAACGATATGGACAGTAGCCTGGTCATTTCCCCTGGGGCCCATTGGCAACGAGAATTTATTATTATTATTATTATTATTATTGTTATTATTTTGTATTTTTTTGGATTCGGCGAAAATAGTTTTTTTTTTTGTTTTTTAATTTTTTTTAACGAATGTTATCCTAGCAATAACTTGCACATTGTCGAGGAAAAAGTGCTATGTTAGGGTTTTTCTCCTTTCTTTCTCCTTGCATCGTTTCCCTTTGGCTAGCGTTTAGACTCCTGGCCTCATTGGAAGACTCCTATTTGACAATGAATATGTTTTCTTTGATAGTCGTGCCTTTGGCGCTCTCGTGGGAGAAGGCTTGATGTACTTGGGGGAGGTTTCTTGCTTCCTGTGGTTGGGTGGTGTCGTGCGGCGGTCGGATATGGTAGAAGAGGTGGTTTGGTTGCTTGTATCCTTGTAGGCTGGTGGGTTGATGGTGCTTTAGATCCTGTTCATCGGCAAATCTTGAATTCTGGTTGGAGAAGGGTTCTTGGGGTAGCCTCGTTAGTGACTGGAAACGACAAGGCCAATAAGCAGTGGTCGGTGGTTACCACGAGCTAATGGTTTGGTTCTATTTCGATGTCTACCTTGTTCACAAGGATGGTTTTGAATTTCTCTCTCTCCTATGTGAGCGTGTTTTAAACCTTTATCAAAGTCCTCACCGTTGTTGATTAGCTTGTACCCTTTCATTTTAGTCTTTGCTTTTGTCAAATAAAGGCAATAATGTTTCCGCCATGTATTTTTGTTGTTGGCTTTTTAATTGTAATAAAGAAGGTGGTTTTCTTATCTCCAGTCTTGGTTTGGTTTTCACACTTGCTAATTAGCAGCATTGCATGTGGTGACTGGTGGCTAATTTGAATCTATGTCGGGTTGTATGCACCCTCACTAGGGTAGGTTTGATTTTGGTCGATTAATGTCATCCATTGATTGTAGTGGTGTCATGCAACGAGTCATTTAAGAGCTCTATTATGGATGTTGAGCAGGTCATTCCCCTCTGAGTCTTAACGTTGTCTTTTGTCTCTATGCTTCATTCTCTTTTTGCTGGTGGATCCAATCGTTCTCCCAGATTATTTGTGCCTGTAGCGGGCGGTGTTATGCAACTTTGTTTGTACTATTCTTAGTTGAATGAAATTTCATTTCAAATAATAATAATAATAATATACTAATGGTAATAGAAAATGTTCTAATGTTAATTAGTTATATATTGATATGTAATTTATCGCTATAAAAAGGGGTGAAACCACCTAAACAAGTTATCTAAAAAAGGATCCAACATTAGGATGGCTATTTTGTAGAACAAATATTGTCGAAAAATTCCTAAATATAACCTTGTTTGCAATGTTATAAGAATGCTTTTGGATTAATTAAGTGGTTTATTAATGATTAATCAATATTAGATAGAGATTAACTAATTTTATTTAATTTTTTTACCGATTTATCAATAATAAATCATTAACAAATTAGTGATAAACCAGTTTATCAATGACAAACTATAGTTAATTAGTAATGCACTGATATTGTTCAATTATGAACTAATGTGAAAACAATGATCATTGCTCTAATTTTTAAAAAGTTCAATTATTAATTGTTTTAAAATCTAGTAATTTATTTAAAAAGGTGGTGTAAAATAGGTTATTTACCTAATTTCTCTTTCTTTCTCTCTTTATTTTTTTGACAAGGAAAAGGGGTAAAATAGCAAATAACCTATTTTAAGAGGTAAAAAATTAGGAAAAATTGCATCTAGTCCCAAGCATTTGAACTTCACACTTTAATTCTTCATTTTAAAAATATTGGAATATGAATCTAAAACTTGCATTTTCTTTTCAGTTGTCAATTCTAGGTAGCTTTTTTAGTAAACGTCTTACGACTTATTGACTTTTTGCACATCAGATTCCCAAATTTTAATATTAACACATATTCACCGCCTGTTACTAAGTTTATGAAAATAACTTATTTACTTGCTTTTAAAAAACAACTTATTCGTAAATCAAAAACTGATAAATAAAATCTTTACTAAGAAAATAAATAGTATACGATAAAAAAGATTAAGATTCCCTTGAAAAAGATTAAAGTAAATAAACTTTTAACTACAATAAGTAAATAAATTAAGCAACTAAACAAAAGATTTAGCAAAGGCAGTTAGTAGCATTTTATTAATGGTAATTGCATTCAAATTAGGATAATATAGACTCTAATTGAGATACAAAAGACCACAACACATTTAGCGACTCAGCCCTGACTTTAGATCGAAATCACCAATAGATTCTATTAAAACACTTAAGGGAGTAAAATATGCACCAAGTTCCAACACGGGAAATTGAAGGGGCACACAACTAATCAAGTACACAAAAAGCTCTTTCTAATATACCACTACAGATAGCGAGCTACTTTGATTAATCAAAATCAAGAAACTTAAAACACTTGAGCCAATCACAACATCGACAAGACACGGGCTGGACAAACAAACAACGCTAAAAGATAGTGAGATGACCTCCATTATTACAACAAAAAGCCAACATAACAACAAAATGACACTAAATGAACTGGGCAAAAAAATCATCGGTATTTATTTGACAAACACAAAAACTAAAAGAAAAGGGTAAACCCAAGAGACACTGAGGAATAATAGAGGGATGAGCCAACCACCGTCGAGAAAGGATGTAGAAGCCACAACATTTACGACAAGCCAAAGAGAAGGCAAAAAAGAAATAGAATGTTGCATTAGCACCACAAACACAACATTGTTGTACCAAACGCCACCATTTTTGCGAAAATTCACAAGTACACAAAATCATAGACAAGTAATAAAGTATTTGTTAGAAAAATATAGGAGGTAAACAACAAACTGGTGCAATATGAAGAAACAATAGAAGAAAATTACTATGAAATTAGAAACAAAATATTACAACCAAGGTCGAACCTTAAAACAATGACCAAGTCTGAATTGGAACAAGGATGGTAGTCGAGGCATGTGTGGCTCACACTTTCCTTAAAATAGATTCGTCCCCTCTGGTCGTGCACGAGAAAAAGCAGATTCGACCCCTCTAGTTATGCACGAGGATTCAATGAACGTCTGTCTCCTAGGATACAATGACAAACGACGATAGTCTATGCATAATCAAACACCGCCTCCTACGAACTTAAAACAATGTCTTCCTTTATCACCAAAAAGACTTGAAAAAGAAAAGGAAAAAAAAGAAGAGAGCAAGAAGACTTGAAAACAAAAGGAAAGCTATGTGTTATTTTTTGTGTGCAATTTTTATGAGTGTGGCTAGATATAGAGAAAGACCCTAGTACATACAAGTCAGGGGATGTCAAGCTTTCATGCCTAACCAATGTAAGACTCCACATTTAAGCTTTTTCCAATAAAATCCAAATGTCAATGAGCACACTTTAAACATCAATTTCTCATTCACCCGATTACTATTTTGAGCATATAAATATATGATTTCGATCTCTTTGCGAGAGAAAATGCAAATCCACCAAGACCCCATCACTTTTACAAAGTGGGTCCCACTTAAAATTAGGCCTCAAAATGGCTCCTCATAATGGTTATTAACCATTTTTTTCCGACAGTAGTGAGAATAAAAGTATCGTTTCCATGAGGATTATGTTAATCTAGTTAACTATTAAAATTGGTTAACTCTAAAATTATTTGAATAATCGAAAATAAAACAAAATATTTTCATGTTCATCCATGCATCATATTTAATATGTTTAAAACTTATATTTTGTAATGATATTCATGCACGCGTTGAATGTTTATTTATTTATTTCTAACAAATATGTCAAATTCTATTGTCAAGCTACTCGCACTTGAACAACTTACTGGCGAGAATTATACCAAATGGAAAAGTAAGATGAACCTTATGCTTATAAATGACAATTACAAATTCATCCTTCTAGAGGAATGTCCTCCAGTCCCCACAGTAAATGCCAAAGTAGCAAACCAAGATGCCGACACTCGTTTGTAGAAAGTCGATCAAAAAGCTAAGTGCTATCTCTTGGCTAGTATGTCTAAAGTGCTTCACAGGAAGCAAAAAATCTAGGAACTGCTTATGAGATAATACAATTATTGAATGACATGTTTGGCCAACCAAACGAGAAGGCTCGTCCTAATGCCGTGAAGCTATTCATGAACAACAAGATGAAGCTGGGTATTCCCGTTCGTATCCATGTGCTCATCATGATTAATCATTTTCATGAGGCTGAGCTCAATGGAGTAACTATAGATGAGGGTACACAAGTGGGAATGATCTTAGAAAGTCTAAGTCAGGTCTTCTAGCAGTTCGAGACCAACTACATTATGAACAACACATACATAGGGCTCACATAACTGTTGGATAAGCTCTAGAAATATGAATCAATTCCAAGTGTAAAGAGTGGTGATGCAAATGTTACTAACGCTATCTCTTCAAAAAGTAGCAAGAGGAAGAACAAGAATGCTGGGAAGCCCAAATACAAAAAGAATAAGAAGAAGCCCAAGAAGGCTGACAAAGGCAAAGAGACAAGCTTTGACACTGAGGCCAAAGGAAAGTGTTTCCACTGTGATCACCTAGGCCATTGGAAGAGAAACTACAAGAAGTATCTCAAGGAGATGAAGAAGAAGAAAAACCAAGGTAAATGTGATTTACTAGTTTTAGAACCAATTGTTGTAGAGAATGTGTTCTCAACATAAGTAGTTGACTCAGGAGCCACTAACGATGTTTGTTCTTCTTCGCATAGTCTCAGTTCTTCACAAGAGCTTTCCAATGGGAGTGCATGATGGTCATGGGCAATGGAGCTAGGGTTTCAGCTAGAGTAGTGGAAGAAGTTAGACTTTAGTTTAGGAATAAATAATTAGTTTTGAACAATGTTTATTTTATTCCTGGATTTAGGAGAAATTTGATTTCTGTATCTAAATTAAGTGAACAATTATTTAAAGTTTCTTTTGATAATAAAATTATTTCTATTTTAAAGAATGGTTTAAATATACATTTTGGAAAACTAAATGATGGTTTATATTTTTTTAAACTTAGTCTAAAACCATTTCTTAATACTAAATTATTCAAAGTAGCCAAATCTAAGAATAAAAAGCAAAAGATTTCTCATGAAAATGACACATATCTATGGCATCTTAGACTTAGAAATATTAACCTAAACAGGATTGTAAGATTCGTAAAAAAAATAGTCCTTTAAGAAAACTAAAAGTTAGCGAACTCCCAGTCCCTATCTAGAAGGTAAGATAATCAAGAGACCTTTCTCAACTAAAGGTACAAGAGCCAAGGAGCCTATAGAGTTGATACATACCGATGTTATGGACCTTTATGTTGACATGTATGCCCTAAGAAGTAAAAATATAATAAGTTTTTGGAGACATTTTTATCAATAAAAAATTTATTCATTATTTACATACCAAATCTTGTCCTTTTTACGTTCATATTTGTTGAATGTATGTTAAGCAAACAATAGTCTAAGACTGTCAGTCTAAACCTTGAGAATTGGGCGTATGATGGACGGATTATGCGGAAGACACGATTCTTAAGGTTATGGTCTAAATCATACGATCCGCAATCGTGGGAATAAAGTTGGGCGCTTTATTCATGCAAAGATTGTTATGTTGTCTATATTCCTTTTGGAAGATGGTTTGTTTTGACCATCGTTGGTGGACTCTGTGAATAGAAACATTAGCATGTTGTCATAGGTGACAATGTGTTGGATCGGGACATAAAGTGAATTGATTTAGATTAATAATTCTGTCTCAGCAAAATCGATTCACTTTAGATAATCATTTGTATTGTATCTTAATCCTGAGATGAATAGTGGGCCCGTTGTCTTGACTTGTGTCTTTTAATGTACCAAATGGTGACACCCACATCTTAATAATGGTATGCATGCCGGTACGTTGGAGGTATGACTCTTGATGGCGTAGACTTGTTATTCATAGATATGGAATCCATAGCTCCTTTTTAGGAGTAATGATATCCTCTTATATGCGTTATCCTGTAATTGGAAAACTGGAGCGCTCAATCATTTGGATACATAGGTGTAACCGAATGGTATACTGTCTTTGGATGGTAAGTTTTCTAATGGTAAGATAATTCGTGAGATAAAAATAATCGGGAAGGTTAGATAGAACTTGTCCTTAAGCCGATTATGGATTATCATATGGGGATACGATACACTATGATATGTCATGGAGACTTAGCTATATGAGCTTCGTAATTCTGTGTAGTTCGAGAGTACAGCTCCAAGCTTTTAGTGGAGTAGCGTTAGAGTTGATAAATATGAAATGTATATCTAGGATATTAGGTTTCATAATTATTAGAAGCTTGAACTATATAGGTCCATTTGGTCCCCTTTGCTAGCTCACAACATCCTGTAACGACATGGCGTGCTTTTCCAATAATTAGTGACTTATGTCAGATTTATCAGATTGGTTAAAATTTGAAAGAATCAAATAATTCATGGCTGTTTATTGGTTGAATTAATTTTGTGATAAAATTAATTCAAGATAAACTTGTTGAATTATTGGGATCGAATAATTTTTGTCTGTTTATCAGTTGATTTAATTGGATAAATTAGATCAAGATAAACTTGTAGAATTATTTTGAATTGATTTATTTTCTTAGAGATTATCTTGCTATAGTTGTTTTAATCAGATAACTTCTCTATTGGGTTATTTGAATTAAAACTGAGACTTTATCCTATAGAATCTCGGGTGGAAAATAAAAGATTCGCAGAGATATTTACGCGGTAGTTCGGCCTACCGATGGGGGCTGTTCGGCCTGCCGATCAGCGAAAGATAAGTTACACGTTTCTACGTGAATCTTATCAGATATTGATCCGAACTTGATTCTATTTCGAGTTTTTGAGACCTAATCTGATAAGGACTGACCCTAGGACCAATCTCTATATAAAAGGGAGTAAGTCTTATGAGTTACTCAGATCAATTGAGAGATTAAGAGTGATACTCTGCTACTGAGAATCTAAAAACTCCCTGAGAGCTTTTGTTCACAAATCACGAATACTTGCTTTGGGTTCTCTCGACTAGTTGGAAGGAGAGTCACCGATGGAAGAGCTGTACGTGTTAGCCCACACTTACTCCGGTCATGGATAGAGAATAGCAAACAAGACCAGTTGGATGAGGCTCTTCTGGAACGTTACTTCTCTACACAGATTGCAGAGGTTTTTCGGCACACAAAGGTTAGTAAGATCTGGTTAATTTATGCATATAGCATATCAAACTTGTGTTTTGGAAATTACTCTGATGTAAAATTTTTAAAATTCCGTTGCGCACTGTTTTTCCAACACTTTAAATGTCTAAGCAAGAGACATATATGAATATTTTATCACGTTTATTGATGATTATTCTAGATATGATTATGCTTATCTAATGCACATGAATTCTGAAACTTTTGGAAAGTTCAAGGAATTTCAAGCAGAAGCAGAAAAACAATTAGGAAAGTAAATCAAGGTGCTTTGATCAAATTGAGGTGGTAAGTATCTGGACATAGAGTTCACAGACCATTTGAAGAAAAGTAGAATAGTTTTTCAACTCATTGTACCTAGAACACAACAACAAAATGGTATTGTAGAAAGAAGAAATTGAATATTACTCAACATGATGAGATCAATGTCGAGTTATTCTTCTCTAATCAGGATATGCCTTAAAAACCGTAGTTTATAATCTAAACTAGTTCCCTCTAAGTCCATGACTAAGACGTTTCTAGAGTTGTGGAATAGTTGAAAACCTAGTTTGAGGCACATCCGCATAGAGTATATGTGCGTGTGGTGCTTATGATAGTGCAGAAATAGAAAACTTGTGCCTTTTAGTTTAATTAAATATTTGATATTAAATTAAAATAAAGACTTTTCTGAAATTGATTAGCTCTTTTGTTCTCTATAAATAAAGGCTTCCTCTATTCATTTAGAAAACACTTGTGAGTCTTGGAGAGACTGAGAGTGCTTTGTTGAAATTCCTTCCGAAGGCATGTGTAAAAAAAAAGAAAAAGGAAGTGAAGAAAAGTTCTTCATTCTAAGACCCGCATTGCTTATGTGTTGAGATTTACGAGTGACTTAAATTAGTTGAGTGATCATTAGAAACCATATTTTTTTTACACCTAAATGTACGTGTATTTGGTGCCAAGGACTAAGCGAGGAAGACGTTGATTTCATAAATAGAGAACGTCCTTTGCAATCTTAATTCTAGTTCATCTTCATCCTCTACTGGTAAGCAAAGGATTTGTATATATATATATATATATTTATGTGTGAAATTAATATAATCTATAGCGTTTTACAAAAGTTTTTTAAAAAAATTTATTTTACACGATCGATACTATTACCATATTTTTGTTATATTTTACGAAAATCGTTTTCCAAAACCAACAGGGTGACTAGATGTCCCATTTTAATGGGTGTGCAGGGTAGGATGGAAGATTTTATAGGCACCTTGAAGCTAAAATACACATTTTGAAAAAAAAAATATAAAAAAAAGAGCTTTGGTGTTTTCGATATTCAAAGCTATAGTTGTGCATAAGGTGGAATAATGCACTAGATTGAGTGAATGAACTGTTATAAACAGAAATGTAGTGATTTTTTTTTCATTTTTTTCTCAAAATCATTTTTTTCCCAAAATCTTTGAGATACTATTGTTGTTGGAAATATAGTACATATCGGAATTTTAAAAATTTTTATACCAAAGTATTTTCCAAAACATAAGCTTAACACGCTATATGCATATATTAACCAGATCTTACTAACCTCGTAAATGCAGAAAAGCTCCTGTAATCTGTGAAGAGAAAAACGTTCTAGAAGGACTTCAACCAACAGGCCTTTTTTGCTATTCTCCATCCACAATTGGTGTGTGTGGGCACACTCATATAGCTCTTTTACTAGGCAACTCTTCTTCCAACCAATTGAGAAAACCTAAAGCTATGGTTTGTGATGTATGAACAATAGCTTTCAAGGAGTTTCAGAGTCTTACTCTTAATGTCTCAATTGATCTAAGTAGCTATGAGTCTTACTCCTTTTTTTTATATAGGTTAGGTCCAGGAGTCAGTCTTTATCAGATGAGGTTTAGAAAATTCAAATTAGAATTAATATATGATAAAATCCGTATGAAAACATGTGATCTATTTATCGCTCGGTCGGCAGGCTGAATTAGTAGATCGGCCTGCCGAACTTACTCCATCGACAGGCTGAACTTAAAGATCGGCCTGCCAAACTTACAATAAATAATCCCTACAAATCTTTATTTTCCACCCTAGATTCTTGGGATAGAACCTTAGTTTTAATTCAAATAACCCAATAGATAAGTTATCTGATTAAAACAGTCATATCTAGATAATCTCTAGGAAAATGAATATTCCTGATAATTCAACAAGTTTATCTTGAATTAATTTATTCAAAATTAATCCAACCGATAAATAGACATGAATTATCCGATTCCAACAATTCAACAAGTTTATCTTGAATTAATGAATTAATTTTTTTCACAAAATTAATTCAACTAATAAACACATATAAATTATCTGATTCTACTGAATTTCAACCAATTTGATAATTTGACATACATCACCAATTTATTGGAAAAATACACCATATCGTTACAGGATTTTTAATGAGCTCGCAAAGGGGACCTGATGGACCTATATAGTTCAAGCTCCTGATAATTATGAAACCCAATATTCCAGATATATATTTCATAATTATCAACTCTAATGCTACTCCACTAAAAGTTTAGAGCTACATTCTCGAACTATATAGAATTACGAAGCCGGTATAGCTAAGTCTTCATGACACATCATAATGTGTCGTATCCCCATAGGATTATCAATAATCGATTTAAGGACAAGTTCTTTTTTACCTTCTCGATTATTTTTATCTTACATTCCATTATCTCACCATCGAAAAACTTACCATCTAAAGACGGTATACCATTTGGTTACACCTATGTATTCAAATGGTTGAGCGCTCCAGTTTTCCAATTACAGGATAACGCATATAAGAGGATATCAACTACTCCTAAGGAGGAGCTATGGATTTCATATCTATGAATAACAGGTCTACACTATCAAGAATCATGTCTCCAACGTACTGATATGCGTACCACTATTAAAATATGGATGTCACCCTTTGGTACATCAAAAGACATAAGTCAAGACAACGGGGCCCACTATTCATCTTAGGATTAAGTTACAATACATATGATTGTCTAAAGTGAATCGATGTATCAAGACAGAATTATTAATCTAAATCAATTCACCTTATGTCCCGATCCAACACATCATCGTCTATGACAATGTGCTAATGTTTCTATTCGCGGAGTTCACCTCTGATGGCCAAGACAATCCAACTCCTATTAGGGATATAGAAAACATAACAATCTTTCCATGAATAAAGCACCCAACTTTATTCCCTCGATAGTAGATCTTATGATTTAGACTGTCACCTTAAGAATCGTATCTTCCACACAATCTGTCCATCATATGCTCAATTCTTAAAGGTTTAGAGTGACAGTCTTAGACTTTTGTTTGCTTATCATACATTTAGCAAATATGAACGTAAAGAGGACAACAATTTGGTATATGAATAATAAATAAACTCTTTATCGATAAAAATATCTCCAAAAACATATTGCAGTTTTACTCATTAGGGCATACATGTCCAACAATCTCCTACTTGCACTAAGTGAGTAAATATGACAAATCTCGCATCCCCATAACTTCCATATGCCTCTCGAAGACTCTTCCAGTAAGTGTCTTCGTGAATGGATTAGCTAAATTGTCATTTGACGCGTTTTTGCACATAATGACATGCCCACCTTCTACGAAGTCTTTTATCACATAATACTTCCGATCAATATGCTTACTTTTTTTATGAAATCTTGGTTCCTTAGCATTAGCTACTGCCGTACTGTTATCATAGTATAGTGATACCGCCTTATCCATACTAGGAATTACCTCAAGATTCTGAAAGAACTTGCAGAGTTAAACTGCTTTTTTCGAAGCATCACTAGCCGCCATGTACTCGGCCTTCATCATTGAATCCAAAGTGCAATCTTGATTCACACTTCTCCGCCTGATGGCATCGCCGTCCAGAGTAAACACAAAACCAGAAGTCGATCTCCTTGAATCCAGATAGGATTGAAAATCCGAGTTAGTGTATCCTAGAGGAGTTAAGTCCTCACCCGAATACACAAGCATATACCCTCGAGTCCTTCTTAGGTACTTGAAAATATGCTTGACTACAACCCAACGGTTTAGTCCTAGATCCGCCTAAAATAGACTTACAATCCTAACTGCATAACAAATATTCGATCACGTGTAAAGCATGGCATACATGAAACTGCCCACACCAAAGCATAAGGTACTTTCTTCATGTATTCTCTTTCTTCCCTAGACTTTGGTGAGTCTTTCTTAGAAAGAGTAATTCCATACATAGATGGTTGCCGACCTTTTTTGGAATCCTATGTAGCCCGTCTAGGACAAAGCTATCATTTTCTTCTTCCTATCCCGAAAGATCTAGATACAGAGAACAAAATTAGCCTCACCCAAGTCCTTCATGTCAAACTGCTTAGTCAACCATAATTTGATCGATGACAATACCCCAACGTCATTGCTAATTAGTAGAATGTCATCTATATAGACTAGTAGAAAAACCATATTCCTATCCTTGATGTGTTTGTACACACATGGTTGTCCACATTTTGTACAAACTGATAAGTCTTGATCACTTGATCAAATCTTATGTTCTAAGAATGGGAAGCCTACTTAAGTCCATAAATTGACTTTAGCAACTTACAAATCTTACCCTCCTAATCCTTGACCTTGAACTCGTCTGGTTGATCCATATAAATGAACTCATCAAGATAGTCATTTAGAAAACCCATCTTGATATCCATCTGTCAAATCTCGTAGTCAAGTGTGCAGCTATGGACAAGAGAATCCGGATGGATTTAAGCATGGCCACAGGCAAAAAGGCTTCCTCGTAATCGATTCCTTCCTTTTGTATATATCCCTTAGCTACTAGTCTAGCCTTAAGGTTTCAACATTTTCATCCACTCCTCTCTTCCCCTTGTAGATCCACTTATACCCAATAGGTTTTACCCCTTTGGGAAGATCCATAAGCTCCTAGACCTAATTAGTCTCCCTAGACTTCATCTCTATGTTCATGGCCTTTGTCCAGAGTTTCGAATCAACAACCTCCATAGCCTCTGCATAAGTGTAAGGATCCTTGTTATGTTTATCCAGTTTAGCCAAGTAGGCCTCACCATTGAACAAATACCTTCCATGTTGATGCTCGATCCTCCCACCATGCCGAAGCACCTTAGGTTATTTTTTGGGCTCGTTTAGTTTTTCTACACTAATTGGAATGGTTTTTACCGGAACCCTTGGAGTGACTGAATCACTCCTCAACTCCTCGAACACCATTTTGCTTCGAGGCTTAAAGTCGTCCATATAACTCTCCTCAAGCAAAGTTGCAGTAGTTTAAACCACAACTTTATTTTCCTTTGGGTTATGGAAATAACCCCCTTTAGTCTCTTTTGGATATCCTACAAACATGCAAACTCCCGAACGTGCTTCAAACTTATTGGCATCCCTAAACAGGACATGAACCGGACATCCTCATATGCGAATATGGTTTAAGGATATCTTCTTGCCCGTCCATAACCCATGAGGAGTTTTAGGAACCGATTTTAAAGGCATATTGTTCAAAAGATAATATACGGTTTGTAGTGTATATCCCCAAAAGGATAAAGGCAATGATGAATAACTCATCATAGACCTGACCATGTCTACTAAAGTCCTATTTCTTCTCTTAGCCACACCATTCTGCTACGAAGTGCCAAGTGTAATAAAATGGGATAGATTCCCATCCTTTAATAAGTGTCCTAAGAACTCATTAGAAAGGTATTCTCTACCTCGATCGATCGAAGTGCCTTTATAGGTCTACCCAATTGCTTTTCCACTTTAGCCTGAAACTCCCTGAACTTGTCATAAGTTTCGCTTATATGGTGCATTAGGTACATATACCCATACCTTGAGTAGTCATCAATAAAAGTGACGAAGTACTCATACCCTCCTCATGCCCTGAATGTTCATCGGTCCACAAACAACACTATGCATAAGTTCTAGAACCCCTTTGACCCTATTGCCCTTAGACCGAAATGGTCTTTTGGTCATTTTATTCTCTAATCAAGATTCACATTGTGGTATAGATTTCATATTTAAGTGACTTAAAGGTCTATCCCTTATCAATCTTTGAATCATATTCAGGTTAATATGACCTAGTCACAAATGCCAAAAATAAGTCTTATTAGAATGAGAAGTTTTAAATCTTTTAGAGTTATTATCATTCATCTCAGCATTAAGTAGTAAGTCCATCTTAAGTTTGATAAAACAGAGATTATTTTACATCTATCCAGAATAGATAAAAGATTTATTTTTACGAATCACCACTTTATTATTAAAAGAAACCAAATAGGAGTTTTAAATAAACAAGCTACATAAATTAAATTCTTTTTCAATTTAGGAATATAAAAACAATCTCACAAAATTAAATTCCTATAATTATCAAAATATAGATGGACGTCTCCCACTGTTTCAGCAAAGACCAAGGATCCATCGCCCATCCAAAGCGTGAAGTTTTCATGAAACATACTTCTCGTGTCTTTGAACCCCTACAGATAAACACAAACATGATTAGTTGCTCTAGAATCTATGACCCAAATGTCATTGGATTCCTCAACCAAACAAGTTTCTAAATACAGAAAATCACACCTACCTCTTTGGGGAAGGAAGTCCTTGCAATTCTTCTTTATGTGCTCGACCTTCCCGCAGAAGAAGCACTTTAGCTTCTTCGGGTTCTTCTTTTTCTTCTTATTGTTCTTGCCGTTTGCAAGAATAGAAGACTTCTCGTTCTTGGCTCGTTGCTTCTTTCTGTTCCCAGGATTAGGATTGGAACTAGTGGCAGCCGCCAAGTTAGCCTCGCCATCAGTAGGAGACTCCCTGATCAGCAGTTTAAAGTTATGTAACTACTTCATTAACTCAATCAAGGTCATATCCCGTCTATTGCTTAAATTAAATGTAGCTCTAAACAGAATGAATTCCTTAGATAAAGTTTTAAAAAACCTAGTCATCTGAGTTTTAGTATCAATGTCAGCTCCATTGGTTTGAGCCTCATTGAGGTAACCCATAACCAACATCATATGCTCTTTTACAGATGTCTCCAGTCTTTGTTTGCAGTTAAGAAGTTTCTGAAGTGCCCCTTGCTACTTTGTTAAGGCCTGGCCTCTATATATATCTTCTAGATTATCCAAGATCTGCTTAGCAGTCTCATAATCCTTATGTTGAGCCTGCAGCACGTTATTCATACTAGTCATGACATAGCAGTGGGCTCGATCATTGGCTTCTTTCCAACGATCATATGCTTGGATTTGATCATTGGTGGAATCTCCCGTAGGCTTAGGAGGACAAGGTGTCGTCAGCATAAATTTTAGTTTCTCAAAGGATAGGACAATGTTTAGGTTACTTTTTCAATCATTATAATTCTCTCCAATTAATTGGTTTTTGTCAAGTGTTGATGATAAAACGTTTTTAGACATTTTTAATCTACAATAAAGAATAATATACCAAACATAAGCAAACACATCATAATAATTTAGTAAGATAACACAATCATGTAAAACATACAAATGTGTTTATGTGTCAAAACCTTAAAAATATCATAACCTTATAATGATAATTCCCAATTCAGAATTCAACAAGCTCCTATGAGAGTCTTGTCAAATTCAATTAGGAACATGGATCTTGTCCTGATTAATATATGCCATCCAGGACCCGTATGATCTAGCATATACTATTAATCTTTTCTTTGGCCATCAATTTTATTAACAGAGCTCCTAGGGGGGGTTAATAATAAAATCAACATGAGTGTATAACCATCGTTTTAATATTTTATCCATGATTTATAATCACCACTTAGGAGTGTGCAACCATAAATCATGCTAAAATACCTTATCCTCTCGGAGATCCAACCCAGTACATGATGAAGTCCTTTCTTAGGGGTCGGAACGACCATGTGCTACCTATAGACCAATGATAGAGGCCGTAGGTCCTCTCTTCGAAAACCTTCTCCCACCCATTCTTTTAAAATCAAGGTTTTATTTTTAAGAACATACATGAACAATTTTTAATTGAGCGGCACTCCCTATTCTATATGACATGTTATCAATATACATGGCAAATCATATTATAATGCAGACAAGCAAAGCAATCATGCAAAGCCACAAGTAAAATAATAATAAATAATCGTAATATTATGATTCCACTCTAAATTGAAATATTCTAACTTAAAATATTTTCTTATCAAACATAAGCATAATTATCTAAAACCTATTCCTTTGAACCTTTTCTTGAATTAAAGTAAACTTTTTTTTAAAAAAAAATTTCTAATTTAATTATCATTAAAACTTTCTTTCTTGAACATTTACATATATTTGTTGCACGAACTAACGCAATATTTTAAATCTTAAAACTTTCTAAACTAAGCTCAGTTTCTAAAACATACTTCATAATATCATTTAATTATTTATATGTACATATTTTACTAGAATAATAAGTGCAAAATTTACCTTAGTGCCAGCGGTATCTGTTCCCATCTCTACCATTTATCTGCCACTCACCACCGCCCATCAGGTGTAGCTAATAAGTTCTTTACTTACAGTATAAACATACTTAAATAAGCTTTAACTTAGTAAGTAAGAAGTTAAGCTCACAAACCATATTTAAAAATATTTCATAAAACATGCATGAACATTTTATGCTTGCTTATTGACTCATTTTATGCTTAATTATTTAAGCTTTAACTTATCTTATTGATTGGGCCCGGGTGATCGTACTAAGTGCAGGCGATCTTCAAAAAGTTAGGGTTTACAAGATCTACAATATCACTAAGATCATAAATTGTATTGAATTAAGTCAAGCCTCCGTATAGGTCTAGAGGTTGGTACGACACCCTTAAATTGTTTTATTTGTTTCACTATCTTATTGTGTGTGTGCAATATGATATGTTACTACATAGCATCATGAATCTTAAATTATAAATCATAAATAGTAATCATGCTTAATTTAGAAGTGACTAAGCAGTATAATTTGTTGCTGCATACATCACACATTGATCATGACATAATTACAAAGTAACATAACATGGCATTGGCATTAACATAACAAATAGTAATCATATCATAACTTAACATGGCATATCATAGTGTGATACAACACAACTTAGCATAGCATAGTATGTCGTGTCATATCATAACATAAGATGACATGGCGTGATAAATCACTTATCATGCATTCCATATTTTTCTTTTTTATGAAACATGTAAAACAATTTATTTAAAAACTGGTCATATCATAAGCGAGGTTCCTACTTACCTATATTCCAAGCTAAATAGTCTAGTTGTATCTCGCTAGTTTTATAGTTTAGGAACCTTATTTGTAACGTCATTTTGGACTCTATTACTCTGGCCTGCATTGCCTCGATTTGCATGTAGTCAGTACCAGACGATTTCTAATGGAGTAGAATTAGCTTGAATAGAGGGCACCATCATGTTTGAAACATCAAAATGACTTAGGAGGTGGTCTTGGATCATCGATTGGAGATCAAGACCACAAAACCTGGGTTCCACCCATGGCGACACGTGCAGCGGCTCCGGTCGCCAGCTGGTGTTAAATTTTGGGTTTTACTAGTTTTTAAACTTCGAACCTCATTGGTGTGTCAATTTTACCAAATTTGATGTCTAACTATGAAAAAAAACTCGCCATTTTCAGGCAAAACTGATGGCTTCAATCTTTATCATCCGTTGGTGGTAGCATCAAACTGGGTTGGGGCTTTTGTTTCATGAGGTCTTTAGAGCAGCTTGGTTGCAGTGATGCATCTTACTACCGCTTGGAATGACAGACCCGTCTCCTCATGATGGTGCTCGACGACAACGATAGATTGCTATGTTCCTAGAGAAATTTCATGCAATTGAATGAGGGAAAACCTTCGTCGTGCTGCTATCAGGATTTTGGTGAAGTCAATTTGACTCATCATCATTAGAAAGACAATGAGATTGAGTCTCATCACGATAACGGCGATTGGAGTGTTCAATCTCTGATGGGTGGCAGCTTTCTCTAGAAATTGGCTAAGGAGTTTTCTTCCCCAAGGTCGTCTGAAAACTGATGGCGTTGGCTGTGTAGCTCACCATTATTGGCAATAGCAAGATCGAGTGGTGGCATAGTGGCCGGGACAGGATAGCTTCATCAGGCAATTTCATCCAAATCGGCCACATACATTGGTGCCGCTCTATTCTTCTCTTTAATTTGAGTTTGTGGACACCAAGATCGTGTCAATCAGTGCACGAGTGGTTGAGAAATCATGTCAGAAAGATAGTAAATTTCCATGGCTTTGACTGCGCGATTGTAGGCTACTCCTGCAACATCACGATTGGCATGGCATGTCATTAGACTCGGGTCATCACGATTTATCTGATGATGTAGGAGGTGTCAGAAACTAATGTCAGAATCTTAATCTGAGTTCGTTGACAAGTTGTTGTGAATGTAGAAGAGAGAGAAAGAGAATCTAATTTTTTTGGCTGATTTTTTTGTCCATGTATATATGGATACTGTCATAGGCCACAAATTCTAATCTGTGTCGTGGTCAGGTTGATTAACTCCTTGATTCATACCTTTGAAATTTCTATAAACGTAATTATGCTTTTAAAACTGCATCATTCTTGGTCTTTTCAAACATAGTTAAATAAATTCTAATTTCTTTACTGTATTATTATCTTATAAAAATCTCCATACTGTCCTAAAATTATTTTCATGAATTTATCCATACTTCATGGATTTTATGATTCTATTTTGAAATGCTACCTTTGACACTTTTGTGTTCAAAATTGGTGCTTAACTATGTTCACCACTTTTTTTATTTTCTAAGAATAATATTTTGTACTCAAAAACTTTGAATAAAACTTAACCCCAATTTCTTTGGTAAAAATAATTTTTCATAAATTTTAAAACTTTCAAATGTTAAGTAATAAATAAAATATGTATTTTTCATTACTATTTTTCTAAAATAAATGTCATTTTTATCTTAATAGAAACCAATTTTCCCGTATCACTAATGCTTCATTTGGTAAGAAGGAAAGAAAATAGGAGGAAAGAAAAAATTATGAAGGAAAGAAAACCGTATGGAAAGGAAAGATTTTGATTTTTCCTTTACTTGTCTAGTATGTGAAGGTGGAAAGAAAATGATTTTATCTTCTTTTGTTTGATATTACAAGAAAGCTAAAGAAATGGAAAAACTATTATTAATACAATTACCATTTTGCCTAAATATTATTTTGCTATTTCTCTAATTTAGTGCCTAAATTTTTTGTTGGAATTTTGATGTAAAAGAAAGACAAATTGGTAACTTTACTTTCTTTGCATTGTTGTCAAACTTTTCTCTCATAAAATCCATCCATATTTAAATAGATCAATTTTGGTGGGACCTATATACCTTTCTTCTACCAATTTTTCCTTTCCATTCTAATTTTTTTTCTACCAAATACCTTATCATATCAATTTTTATCCAAAAATCCTTCCAATGTTTTCTTTCCCTCTATTTTTCACTCACACCAGTCAAAGCATAAAACACATCATTTTATACTTATTTCATAAAAATAGTGATTATAATTCATTAAATATTTTTGTAATTTAAACTGACTATATCAAAGTTAGTTTAAATCAAATTCTAAACTTAGCACAATTTGTGCTTTATGAGTATAACTCCAACTATTTATCGTAAAATGTTGTTCATGGGTCGACATTCAATCTATGGATGCTTTTAAACTTTCCTTAATCACGATATGGATTTGACAATAATCCATCTGTGATATTGCATTGCCTTCAAGGCTCATGAAATACTTGCAAACTCCATCATCATCATCATAATCATCATGATTTTTACATAATTGGTCACACTTGTAAATAACTAACTCTGCACATATAGGATAACTCTGTACATATAGGATATTGTATATTCTCGAATTTCCAATAATTCTTATGACTTATAAAATTCTTATCTTGCTCTATGATCTTATTAAATATTGAAATTAATCTTATATTCATAAACTTTATGCTCATCATTTCTAATTATGATGTTGAACTATTGATCCTTTTGATATGAATTTCTATTACTAGACTATCATCATATTAAATATCTCACTTAAAACATTTTTTCAAGACATTTAAAAATAGCTTTAAATCATAAACTAAATTTTATAAGAATGCATTTTGAGACCAAATAACTTGGATAATATGACTATGAAGGAAGGGCATAATATCCTACCTCGAAATTAAGTTACGGATCACTTCCGCACCTCAACCTGCTTTGCTATACGTTAGCTCCACAAAATAACGACTCACCTTAAGACTATTAAGGCCGAAAGTTAAACTAACAACTCATTAGTGTATTAAGCATAGTCATTAACATGCCATTAATCACTTTAAGTTCCATATTCACTTTACATAATGCAATATGCCTTTAAAAACACATTACTAATCATTTTTTGTCAATTTAAGGGGTAAAAATTTGCCTAAAATTTAAAATCAGATTAAAATAGCTCAGGTGGTTGAAACAGCCACCATTTGAGCTCAACAGTCAATTGGGGTACGTAAACGGCGTTCGACTACCGTGTCATAGAACTGGAAAATTAGTTCTACTCTGTTTCAAGCATCCGAGCTCCAACTGAGCTCAATCCCCTCCAGACCAGTTCTAAAGCGTTTTAAACACTTGATAAAAGTTTTAAAACACCATTTGAGTGTTGTAAAACCTAAATGATAGATTTTCATCACAGTTTTACTACTTAAACATAAAAATTAACATTAAAACCGAAAATAAGAAAAATAATGTAAAAGTGATGTTCAATCTGAGTTTACATTTATTTGAAATAAAATCATGCTTGTCCTGGTACTCAAGTCTCGAAATTACACATCTCTAACAAATCCCAACACTCTTAGATTCAAACACACATTCTCAGGGTAAGATTTCAACATATATTTCCATATAAACAAAGCTGATAAAAGAAAAAATCCCAGGTCTTAAAGTACGGATTTAAAGATATAAGATGCTACAATGTAGTTTGGTGAAACAAAAAGACTGAGCGAGAGGGAGAGAGAGTGGCGTGGGAGAGAGAGTATGGGTAGAGTCTGAGTGAGTTCTGGTCCTTAAATCAGAATTCTGAAGGTGGTTTTGGCTCGTAACCAAGGGCAAAAAAAAATCATAATTGAATAAATGGCCTTTTTTTTTTTGG
This sequence comes from Artocarpus heterophyllus, assembly GCA_025403435.1. NCBI lineage: Eukaryota > Viridiplantae > Streptophyta > Magnoliopsida > Rosales > Moraceae > Artocarpus > Artocarpus heterophyllus. Next base: position 3,173,056 of record CM046331.1, on the reverse strand, counting down.
AACCAAAAAACACGCTTTTTTATACAGGTAAATTGTCTTAATTTTTTTCAAAAAAATAAGAAAAATGACTGTAGCAGGATAAAGAACCTCAACATGATGAAAAAAAAAACTGAAACCGTTTTGATGTTTAAAAAGCTTTTTTTTTTTGCCAAAAACTGTCAAAAAAATTTGGACCATTTGTCCCAAAAAATTTTCCCATATGGCCATTTTTAAAAATCCCTCACTGCAGAAGATTTTTCAAAAGGGAGTTTTATCAGATTTCACGTGAAGTCTGAAATGGATGTTTAACGAGCCTTTCAGCAATTTTGCAAAAGTTGGGTTTTCATGATTAAATAAATTAAACAACGCGGAAAAGGTGTAATTTAATTAAAGTAGTAAAACAGTAAAATAATGATCAAGAGTTCTAATTTTTTAAAAATAAATTATTAGAGAGCCCGAATATAATTTGAAATAAAAATGAGAATAAATTTTTAAACGTGATTAATTAATAATTATAGTGTGTTTGACTTCTCAGTTCAAATCAATATTTTTTATTATTATATTATAAAACTCTCACATGCTACAATATCAAGCAAAAGTATACTACAGTGTAAAGATATAAGATGTTACAATGCTTTTAACCAATTAATGGTTCTAACTGATGCTTCCAAACACCCTTATTAAATTTTTTAATTAGACACATCAATCACCATTTTACATACTAACTTTCTTAATTAATTTTTTAGACTTTACATTAAGGGTAACAAAAAACTTGACCCTAGCATTTCTCTTTTGGATTTTAGAATATAAAGCTCTAGACATGTTAGAATTAAAAAACTATTAGACTTAGCATGAAAAGAAAATAGATTCACTAAATTTTATCATCCAAGGTAATAGCATACCGAACAAAATAGTACAACTCTATTAAAAAAGACCTGAATAGGATATCCAACATACAATATAGTGTTCCCCCAAAAATTAAAAATGAAAAAAATAAAAACCCAATATTCATACACATGGCATTAGAGTTTCGGAGCAGTTAAAGACTGCTTGAGTTCCCTCCGGAGGATCTTTCCAGCAGGAGATTTAGGTATTGAATTTGTAAATACCACCTTTCTGATCTTCTTGTATGGTGCAACCTAAAAACATGGAAAATTAACACTTGAAACAAAAAATGGAAATGGTACTCGTCATTAAAGGAGAAAAAAAAAAAAGCAGCAACAACAACAAAAACGTGCACATGATTAAGGCTAATTTAGAATGATGTTAATGTATTATGTATTCGGAGAATTAATACCTAAACAGTGTAAAGCTTTCTACGTGAAGAACTCACAAATTATCATTATTTGAGCTTTACAGGATATATAAAATAAAAATACTTCATAAAGTTTTGTAATTTTACCTCAAACCTAAATGATCAAGTTGTAATGTTAAAAAAATAAAAGGTCAAGTTTTAAAATAATTACAACATTAAGGATTACTTCTATAATTATTTACTTTTTTCTTTTCATGAATGATGCTTCACATTACTCAAAAAAAAAAAAAAAAAAACCCACCTGTCGAGCTACATGGTCCATAACATCTTCATGGGAAAGCGAGCTTCCCTGCTTTCTAACCACGAATGCCACTGGTATCTCCCCACAATCTTCATCCTCGACACTAGATAGAAGCAGATTTGATAATTTATTCCAAAAAACTATAAAAAATAATGAGCAAGAAACCAGAAAATTGATATAAGAGCAAAATGAAGACTAGCAATTTGTAGTAAAAGAATAGCACCTAAAAAATTAGCAAAATTTAGATTTTATTTTTCTTGAACGTTTCTGAACAGAGCTCTTGAGAAGGAATAAAAAAAATCACACATGTTTGAAGAAATCTTATATTTGTTCTACAATTTAAAAACTTTGTTCCGCTGTTGTTCTCACATTTATGTTTGCAACTGTTCATAAGGGTTTTAAGGAAGTTTTCAAATAATGTTTTTTTAAGCTAGTGTGACGTAATTGTGTGTACAATTGACCAGCTAACTTGAGAGTGTCCTTACAAAAAGTTGCTTGGTTTGTGATTTAGAAACGAAGTTATGCAATTCCATTTTTGCGAAAATATTTTTCTGGGATCATGCAAGTCCATTATGGCCTTACAGACCAATCAATGTGGGCCCCCTGACCCAGTCCATGCAGGCCTAAACCAAAGAAAGAGAGGTAGAGCCCGCCCGCATTCTAATAAGGAAGTATTAAAAAAATTAGAGAATTGTGGCAAATAACATTTTTTTAAACTAATTATAACAAATAATAAGTTTTGAAAATATTTATACTAAATAAAAAATTTATAGTATAAATAATGTATTTATCCTTTTTCTACAATACAAATGATTCTTATATTTCTAGTAAATAGATTTAAAGTGCAAATAATTTATTTACTACTTTTATTTATAGTGTAAATAATTCTTATTTATACAATAAATAAATTATTTACATGACTGATTTGCTATTTAATGCAAATATTTTCAAAACCTACTATTTACTTCAAAAAGTTTTAAAAATCTACAATTCTTTCATCCTCCAAAAAATATTATAGCCTGCCCGGGCCTTTATTAATGCCGAAGATCTTGGCCTAGCACGACTCAAGAGCTTAGTTTAGGTCAGATTGGGCCGAGCATTGAGCCGAAGGTGCGGTCCTTGTGCCAGCCTAATATGCTATGGCTCAAATTAACAACTCTATGCCTTTGGCTTTAAATTTTGGATGTTTTACATATTTTGGTGCACTTGTCCGATTTTAATATTGTTAAACTAAGCCAGATATCTTCCAAACTGGTAAATGATAAAGTCTAAATAACCCACTTATATTTCACTTAATTCTCCAAAATTCTAGTATGTGTAATCTGTAACGTATATTTATCTTAAACTTACGCCGTTACACCAACGTCCAGTATCTCAGGATGGGAAGATAACACAGCCTCCAAATCTGCTGGGGCAATCTGCAAAGCAGTTGCACTTTAAATAAGAAAGAACTTTCTAAAATTTGACAGTGGGCGAATATTAATGAAAAATATTAAAGGGACAACAAGGATTGTTTGACAACACAGTTCATATAATTAAGGTGGCTTCCATGTATTTTCCGGTCTAATGAGTTTCAAGGATGTCCTCTAATATTATTTTGACAAATCATTTTTTTCTTTTTGTTAATAAAAAAGGGGTCATTGGTGTGATCATGGTCCCCTTCGTCCCTTGGAAATCTCGAGACTAGCCATCAGTGAAACAAAAGGGATCTTACCTAGTTCTACTTGAAGGATGAGTTCAATTTTCACTCATGTCACTACACACCTAAAGCCAAATAATACATTGGTCGGGCAAAGTTCTTAAAATGGGGTTGTGGAATATCAAACCTAAGTGCATCCTTTAAGGAGAAGAAAGAAAGGACATCTTTACCGCTGCACCAACCCATTGGTGATGACAAATCATCTATTTTTTCATTTAGTTATTTATTATTTGTTTTGAATTGAGTACTTATTATACGAACTACTTCTTCTGTCTCTCTCTCTCTCTTTTTTTTTTTTTTTTTAATTTACTTGAACAGATTCTTATAGTTAGTTCATGCAGCAAAGTAGCATTGAGGGGAACATTGATAAAATAGGAAATTCTGAACAGTGGATCTTGGACGTATGTCCAATAGCAGGGCTTGTAAATATATATATATATGTATATGTGTGTGTATTTTATACCTGAAAACCCTTGTATTTGATCATCTCTTTCAACCGATCGACTATATATAAATATCCATTTTGGTCAAAGTAAGCAATATCTCCTGTGCGAAGCCAACCATCTTTATCAATTGCTGAGATGGTTGTAGCTGGATTATTTAGGTATCCTGAAAACTCAACAGTAAAGCTAATCAGTCAAAATCTAGTTTGATTTCATCATTCAAAATGGAGTATAATTATACTGGTGGCAATAAATCTTGATCGAGAGTTCACCAAATTATTTGACGTCAAAAAGGATAATGAAGGACATAACAATCCAACAACAAACTAAACTGAAAAAGAAAATCTAACAACATGTGACAACATTTTGCGGAGAGTAAACAGATTTATTAACTTTTCAAAACTGTAATTCTTATTTGAGCTCCACAAATTCAACAACTTTTCGAAACTGTAATTATCATTTGGGATAATATCATACACCGTGAAGTTTGACCTAATATATTGGGTAGTTACATAATATATAGATACACACACCCCTTCTAATTTATTTTTTCTCAAATTTATCTTTATGTTTTATAAGAAATTATAATAGGGTGTTTGGGAAGCTTTGGTTAGAACACATTTTGCCAAACACCCTATCAATAAGATAATTGTTCTATTTTAAAAAAAAGTTTTAATTAGTTTTAATTTTATCTTGCAGCATTTTGTTGGTAAAAAAACGAAAAAATAACAAATATATGCTTCAATAATTTTTAAAAGATATTTTAAATATTAAAAAATATCTCAATTACAAGATATTTTTTGTTTTGGCCCCTGTAGCCGTTTTTATTTTTCATATTTTTTAAGCGTTTAATATTTTTTTATATATGTTTTAACTATTTCCTAGAAACAAACTTGCGTTTATTACGTCTTTTCGCAACTTGTTATTTGTCCCTTATTATTTATTTATTTGAAGTTCAATAGGATATAAATTTCATTGAATTTTTCCCTTACAGTTATTATTATTATTTTTTTATGTTTTTGAAGGTCTACAACTCTACAAGGTATTATACGCTATATTATTAGTATTATTATTATTATTATTATTGGTGGTTTGATTGGACAAGCATAGCAGTTGCGTAGGAGCCTTGTGGCACTGCCCTATTATTATTATTATGCTAGTAATTTGTATTATTTTTGACGTTCAAAAGGAACATCCCTTATAATCTTGAACTTTTAACAGTACGAGAAACGAGGAAAGTTTTTTATTACCTTTCATAATTCCTGGTCCCCGTAACCAAAGTTCACCGCAAGTGCCCGGAGGCAAGAAGGATCCGGTTTTCCAATCCACCACCTTGGCTTGTGTGTTTGGTGCCAAAAGTCCTGCCGAAGAGTAATCCCTGCACTTCTTTGTATTGAATCCACGGGTTCCGATTGCCGTCGATTCAGTCATGCCGTACCCCTAAAAAAAATAAACACAAACTTAATTTCTCAAATTTAAGGCAAAAGGCTTCAACTTTTTTATTCATGTTTTTTTTTTCAATTTTTTTTTGATGAGATTTAAAAAATAATTTATCAATAAGACTCTGTTTTTTAACCATCATCTATATTATAAATGTAGTTGTGATTAGATTTAATGGTTAGAAATGTGTTTTGTTATTTTGTGTCTCAACTGAGAAAAACTTCTCCAAAATAAAGGTAAAAAGTTCCACTTTTATCTTAAAGTGAAAGGTTCGGGGTGGTGGTCGTGGTTGTTTTTTATTTTTGTTTTATGCTGATGACCTAGCTGAAAAATTATGAGAGAGAGAATAAAGGAAATTGGATTCTTCTCGGTTTTTTTTTTTTTTTTAATTTAATGATGAACAAAGATGTCCTGCTCATTGCATGGATTTGTATGTGCATATGGTCAGAGACTCAGAATCTGTACTTTGTCTTTTATGTGGCTAAGCTAATCGGATCCTTTTTTTTTTATTCTTTGTGGAGATGACTTAAGCCGATTGATGTGCATGATAAACAATAAAGTTGAAGATCACAAAGTCCTTTTGTCCCCCCTCAAAATCTTAGTTTTCAGATTTAACAATAAATAATTAAAGCCAAATTAATGAACCCAAGAAGATTCTACAATTTCCCAAAAAAAAAAATTTACTAAGGAATGAATATATAAATAAATAGGAATATATATATATATATATATATATAAATGAATAGTTTACAGTCAGGTATACATGTAACTTTTTTCATTTGCAAATGTAATATTATTTATGCATCTATATATCATTCAATTTGCTCACATGTAATATTTAATAAATGAAATCCAACATATGTGATATTGAATGTCGCATTTAAACAAGTTAAATGTTACACAAATACACGAAAAATGTTACATTTGCAGATGAAAATGTTACATGTACCGAAATGGTCAAAGTATATATGTATGGGAAAAAGGTCTCAGTTTCTGCATTTATAACATTTTTTGCATACCATTTTAACATTGTTTGTGCCGTCATGCAATACTCAATTTATCTAAATGTAACAAATATAGTCTACCCCTATAGTACATAACTTGCTTCAGCGTTAACATGTGATCCCAAAAAATTACAGTTCATTACAAAAGATGTTAAAAGTGTAATGTTGACTAAAAACTTTTGCCGATACTATATGTACATATACATATATAAGCATTTTCTACCATTCTCCCCGAAGGACCATACTGTTATCATGACACATAGAGTAAAAAATATAACATGACACTTATTTAACTTGACATGGATGTTATTTTGATATATCATGACTATTATTTAACTTGATGTGGATGTTAAGAAGATGTAACGCCAAGAAATTTAGTTATCTTAAACTATTTTTACACCTTAATTTAGTTATTAAAGGTAATATAAATGTTAAAAAGGAATAAAAGTAGTCAGAAATAACTACATTTCCTGGTGTTGGATATTTTAATGTAAATGTCCGCAGAATTAATTTCAAATTTGGCTTTTTATTTCTATCAGTAGATGTATGGTCCATCGGAAGTATTATATCAATAATCTACACGTGCATATTCATGATATCTCTAAAAGGTGCATATTCATGATATCTCTAAAAGGTCTACAATTTTACTGTAACATATAAAAGTGAAAAACTTTTTATTTGACATAGCACTAATTATAGAAAACATTTAACATTGAGAAATTAAGTTATCCTATATTATTATTATTATTTCATTTCAACATTAATGTTGTGTTAAATAAATATTGTGTTATGTTTTCTAGTTCTATATGTTACATGAAAATACAGTTTTCCTGGAGCTAGTGCAACAAAATCCTACGTACGTGAAGCCATAATTAGTTCTAAAAGTTATGGAGAAATAAATTTTTTTTGAAAATAAATTTAATAATATTCCTTGTAAAGTGTACCTGAATGAAATCAATGTCAGGAAGGGTCCGGACAAGGTCCTCTATTATTTTCCTACTTGGAGGAGCAGCCCCACATGAAATCTGCTTCAAGCTCTGGAAACTTTTCCGTCCACCATTAACAATATTATTATTATCCTTGGCTGCCTTCGTCAAGGCTGTTAATATTGGTGGAACAACAGCAATGTGTGTAACCTTGTATGTTTCTATGGCCTTGACGACCTCATTCATGTCAAACTTCCTCATGACAACGACTGTAGAACTCAAAGAGAACAGCCCCATTGCGAAATAGGCCAGACCGTAAACATGGAACATCGGAAGAACGGCTAAATACACGATCTCCGAACTTGGATAGTCGTATTGCGAGGCCTCAAACCTCACAAAAAGCTCAATCATGGCTATGAAATTGCCATGACTCAATATAACACCTTTGCTCACACCCGTTGTTCCTGAAGAGTACATTATTGCTGCCGTGTCTTGTTGCCTAATTAGTGGCCTTGGAACCCAGTCATGGTCATGACATGACATAAGCTTATAAAAATAAAAAATACCATTATTTGGACTCACATTTTCGGGTACTCCAATTGAAATGATACCAAGTTTTTGAAAGAGCTCCACTTTCTCAGGCACAGTGAAAACAAGACAAGGTTTGCAATCCGCGACGCGTTTCTCGATTTCAATGACACTGCTTAAGGGATTCATGGGTGTAAAAATGGCTCCAGAGTACAACACTCCCAAAAGAATGACCGGGAAGTGAATGGAGTTCGGAAGCATGACCAAAACGACGTCGCCTTTGGCGACGCCCTTTGACCGGAGACCGGAGGCTACAGATTTGACCAAATAGTAGAGATCCGAATAAGGTATTGAAACCCCAGTTGAGGCATCAATGAGGGCTGAAACTCCATTGTGTTGGCGTGAGAAGAGGAAGGAAACGACATCAAGAAAAGGGTATGAAGGGAGGTTTATTGAAGGAAATGTGCTGTCGTAGTTTCCTGTTTCTGGTGAATACCAATGAGGATATTTTTGTTTGTTGTTATGATCATTTATGGTTTGGATGTTTAATGTCGACATTGTAGTATGTGGGAAAAGGATACAAAGGAGGTTTGAATGTGATTATAGGAGATTATCACAAGAGGCTATTTAAAAGAAAGCCAATAATTAGGGTTTTAGTTGTTGCTTTGTAATTTGGATTTAAAATAAAACAAAAGGAGGGCAATAACGTTTACACGAATGGAATGGTAAAAATATACGCCAACGTTTGGTTGGAAAGAGCGTACACACACGTAGAGTGTTCGAGATTTTTTAGGGAAACGTATTTTTAAAGTGTTTTCAGTTTATGTTTTGGCGTTTAGATTCGATTGTTATTCTAACGGATAATGAGGCAAATAACATCTTTTAAAAGTATTTTGATTATAACATGTGTTAAAGTATTCGAGATAAGTAGTAATATCGTGTAAATAAACTGTACTTATGGTGAAAATAAACTATTTACTTTAAATATTTTAAAACATAAATAACTTCTTTAAAATTTAACACTATTTGTATTGGCACATTCATATAATATGCCAATACAGATAGTGTAATATATTTATGTATGCATATACTCCATTACCCGTGCAATCTTTTCATTTTAAGTTTTATGAACTCATTTTTACTGCATGACTAACTGTTTGCATCAATTATTTACATTATATAATATAATATTGGCACATTCATAAAATATGCCAATATGCCAATAAAGATAGTGTTATATATTTATGTATGCATATGCTCCATTACCGTGCAATCTTTTCATTTTAAGTTTTATGAACTCATTTTTGTTGCGTGACCAACCGTTTGTTGTAGGGATTTGAATCATGATAGTTTAAACATTTAGGTTTGACACAAAAAATTTGAAAAATATAGTTTAAACTGGAATATGAATTGACATTTGGATGTACAATTGATTTTAAGTTTAAAAAGTAAATAAAATCTGAAAGTGTGTTTAGATATAAATTTGAGAAATACATTTAAACTAAAATGTCAAAAAAAGAAATTTGTTGAGTTTTAAATCTTTTGAAATTAGCTGAGTTTGGACCATTTCGGATTCAAATTTAGTTTCAGAATTGTACAACCAAACACCTACTTAATTCAAACTTCGGGTTCAAACTCAATGAACCCTCCTAACAAACAGGCTTTTTTTTAGGGCTAGAAAGCTAATTTTTGTTCGTGTTTGCGTTTGATCTTTAAAAAGTTATTACTGTTGATATATATATATATTAATAAAGGACTTAAAATATGATCTTCTTGCAAAGTGCCCTTCTCATTAAAGCTTTGCACCAAGAAAGGAGAAGAGACACAAAACTGCATTCTTGGTAAGAAAATGAATCATCACCCAAAAAAAAAAAGAAAAAAAAAGAGGCCATTCTCTGAAACCTGTGCTTGTTTTTCTCAACAGTTAATGAAGCCAAGTTACAGCACATTCATGTCAGCAATCTGTCTTTATTTCAATCATGTCAATGCATTGAATCTAGACCCATATTTGTTTTCTTGTTCCCTAGAATTCCAGTTATTTCATATGACTTTTTCTTAATATCCTAGCTTCTTAGTGATGCAAGAACGGGCCGGCCTGGCCCGACCCGGCCCGTTCTCCTTAGGCCCACACGGGCCGCGGGCCGGGCCGGCCCATATTAAAAATACCTTGGCCCGGCCTAGCCCGCGGGCCAATTTTACATGGGCCGTGCCGTGGGCCTTAAATGAGCTAGCCTATCTTGACCCATCATGGGTTTAAATGGGCTGGCCCATCTAAGCATGTAATTTTTAATTTTTTTAATTTTTAAATTTTTAAACAAGTTAACAAATATAAAAGTTTGAATAGTCAAGGGAAATATAAAAAGGGATATTTTATTTACGATTGCCTCATTAAAAACCTTTCCAAGGAAAACCTAGTGGGACAAAACCTTGGTAAGGAAAAAAGAGTATAATCAGGATAATTATATATAAGATGTTTACAAAATTATTAAAAACAAAAAAAAAACAAAAAAAAGATAAAAAATATTGTTCATAATTAATTACAACGTATTACTCTCAGTGGGAGTATCAGAAATGTCCTAAATTTTCAAAGTCATCAACCCAATCATCTTGAACTTCTTGGCTTCTTCTGCGAGCATCCTCCCAATCTTTGACGTACATTACTGCTTCCAAAATATTATCACTCATACGTGCACGCCGTTCATCAAGTACTCTACCACTGCAACTAAATACTTATTCACTTGCAATTGTGGACACTGGTATGGTTAGTATATCGCGAGCCATTTTAGAGAGCACAAGAAAAGTTCTTGACTGTGATCTCCAAAATGACAAAAGATCAAACTTATTGAAATCATGACCACCACCTTGCTCATTGAAAATGACTACCGCAAAATTTGTTTCCAGATAGTTTTCCAATTCACTGCATGTTGAAGATGTGGATGATGCACTGAAACCAAATCCGGTGTAACTAATCATACTTGCCCATAAAGAACCATGTGGTACAGATGTAGTATTTGCTAAAGGTGCAGGGGATACTGTTTGGTCTCCTCCATATTTTTCATTATATGCAGTATATATGTTGTTAACTTTTGCTTGCACATTTTGAATGGTTATGATGTCAGAATGCACCCTTAATTTTTCCCCTATACCCTTAAGCAAATATTCAACACCAGCTAATTTAACTCTTGGATCCAATACAGGGGCTATGCAATACAAAGGTAGAACACGCTCCTAATATTTTTTGAATTTTTGTTCCATGAACTCAACAGATTCCCTAAACATGTCAAAATCTCTATGCATATCAAAGGTTGTAGCAATGTCATACAATTTGCGTAACGCATGAGGAGAGGTGGAATAGTACATACCTAAGAGTTGGAGAGTGGTTTCATAAAAAGCCTTTAAGAAATTGTAGAAGCATGAAGCATGAGGAGAGGTGGGATAGTACACACCTAAGAGTTGGAGAGTGGCTTCATAAAAAACCTTTAAGAAATTATAGAAGCATGAAGCAACTTGCCAATCAAATTCTTGAAGTGGCTCAGTTGGATTCTTCAAGTTGTAATACGCAGTTATGACCTCTTTGTATGGTAGGCATGCATTCAGCATCAAATATGTTGAATTCCTCCAGTGTCCTATGTCAGTTGGAAGTTTTCTAGGTTTCATGCTTGCTCTCATGCAAAGTTTGATAAACTCTTCAATTCGAGAGTCAGAACTTGCTATGTAACCCAAGGCCGTTCAAATATTTTCCAAATAACCTTGAAAAAATTTCATGCCATCTTGAACACACAAGTTAATAATATGACAAGCACATCTTTGGTGAAAAAGTGTTTCGCCATGTTGTGGTCTCAATGTTGTTTTGAAAAGGTTAATAGCAACAGTATTAGCATATGCATTATCACATGTGATGCTCAAAACCTTTTCTTTAATGCCATAAAAATAAAAAACTTCCATGATGACATCATGAATGGCCTTGGTATCATGCGGATAAGGCATTGGTCGAAAAGCAATTAACCTTTTTTGAAAAGACCAATCTTTATCCACATAATGTGCAGTTACATAGATATAACTAGTTTTGGTACGACCTTCCCACAAATAAGATGTGCATGCAACAGATGCAGTGAATGAACTAAATTTAGTTACTAACTTTTCCCTCATTGAATGAAAAACTTTCATGGTGTCAGCTCTTATGGTAGTTCTTGAAACACACCTATATTGTGGATTATAAGCATTTTGAATGTACTCCTCAAAGGCTGGATCATCAGCAAGACTAATTGGTTGTTGAGCACTAGCCAAATATATAGCATGCCATTCTCTAGCTCTTTGTTGGTCATATAACCAATTGGTAACACTACCATCAGGGCTAAATTGAAGTGTTTGTTGACAACAATCAACACCACCTACACCATGCTTAGCTTCACATTTTTTGTGATGCCTCTCTAAGTGACCAGTGCCAGAAGAGGATTTAACTGTGTAGTCTTGTTTGCATACTTTGCAAATTACGCGCTCTTCTGTTACACCATTCTCATTTGTACGTGTTACAAGATCAAAGTAACTCCACACTGGTGAAGTTCGTTGAACTTTCCTTTTGCCCTTTCGAGTGACTTCAGAGGAGCCATCAACTTGAGATAGTAAGTCAACTCTAATTTCTTCTAGTGGATCATTAAATTGTTCTTCTTCGTTGATCACCAAATGTGAAACGTTGGCTCTCCCTCTATGTGATGATGCCCTAGCTTCAATAAAAAATAACAATAAATTAACGTAATATAAAAATAAAATAAAATAATTACACAATAAAATTAACTTATAACAATACAAAATTAATGAACAACAAATGAAATAAATTATACCTTCAAGTTTTTTTTTCCTTTCTGAAGAACTCTAAGTAATCTAAAAAAAATATATAATACATAAGATCTTAGAAGTTTGTTGAATGAGTATCTCTGTGAATGTTCTATGTTTATTTATAGGTAAAAAAGTTTATTTTTTTATTTTATTTTTATTTTTTTCTTTCAAGTGTGATTTGATTAAATAATTCGCTAAAGACTTAACATCTCAGCTTTGCACATTGCAGGCCTTCCTTCTGAGCGTCTATGTTAGGCCTGCCCCTTTATAATTGCATAGGGGAATCTAATGCCTTGTTCACTCAGGGGTGAATATGGCATGTATTGATTATATAATATTTAATTCTTATATGTATTAAATAATATATATATTAAATGTATAGTATTTTGATGTGATAATACATAACCTATAGACTCAGTATCTGATTCTTAGCTTTGCTTCTCAAAAGCAAAGCATGCCTTATGTAAAAAACCCAAACTACCCTTATGTAAAATAAACTTGCATATAGAATTTTTACCTAAGGGGCTCCACCCTCTACAACCCCCAGAAGGGGGATTTACCACCTCCCTTCCAACCGCCACATCGACCTTACCGTGAAGGTTGATCTGTGTACAACCTCTACATAGAGGCAATCTGCGTCAGGGTAATAATTAAGCTCCACACATACTAACAATGCCTACAAGAAAAAAAATTAAAAAAATGCAAAGAAAAGAAGAAGAGCTTGTCAAGCCTATTGCAATGTGATGTGTATCAAATAATATATATATTAAATGTATAGTATTTTGATGTGATAATACATGACTTACAGATTCAACATCTGATTCTCAACTTTACTTCTCAAAAGCAATGCATGCCTACAAGAAAAAAAATAAAAAAATAAAAAGAAATGAAAAGAAAAGAAAAAGAACATGCCAGGCCTATTGTGATATGATATGCATTGGAGAAATGTAATGCCATATTCACTCGCGGGTGAATATGGCATTTATATATATTATATAATATTTAATTCTTATATGTATTAAATAATATATATTAAATGTATAGTCTTTTGATGTGATAATACATGACTTATAATGGGCCTTACATGACTTACTAAGAAGACCATACTCAGTCATGTTCACTCGTGAATGAACATAGAAAAATATATATAAATATATAAAATTGGGCCACAATGGACTGGCCCATTGTGGGCCTGTATGGGCCTTACATTGTGAGCCTAGATGGGCTGGCCTGGTGGGCTGGCCCATTGTGGGCCAGGATGGGCCAGCCCGACCAGGCCTAGGCCCAGCCAAGCCCAGCCCAACCCAGCCGAGCCAAGCCCAGCCCAACCCAGCCCAGCCAAGCCCAGCCCAACCCAGGCCCAGCCCAGCCCGGCCCATGATTTTTCATGGGCCATGCCGGGCCAGCCCATGGGCCGATATATATTAGCCCAGCCTAGCCCACCAGTATTTATGGGCCATGCCAGGCCGTGAACAGCATGGCCTAGCCCATCACTGTAGCAGGACAGGCTCGGGCCGGCCCACGGGCCCCGGCCCATTGTTGCATCTCTATAGCTTCTCCAAAGATGAGCCATTCTGCAGCCTATTATGCTTGCAGTGCAAGTTTATCCTTCCATACAAGTTGTGTTTGTATTTAAGAAAAGACGTGAAAATAAAAAATGATAATGCATGTAGATTTCAGAATTTCTTAGAAGGCCCTACTGATCTTGTTTCAACATGATGAAAAGATAGATTTTCTCGCTGCTTCTTCATCGTAGTGAATTATTGCAAGACTGAGAGTAGACATAACTATCATATTAAAAGTAATTCATCACAAATTGTGTATTTTCTTATTTTTTTGGTCTTCTTTTTTGCGATTTTATTGCTCTGGGTGGTGAAGAATTTAAGCTTAGTCTAATTCTTAGCACAAGATAGAGTTGATTGTGTAACATAAATTTAGCAAAGAAAATGTGTCAATATGTGTGGCATCTCTGAAAAGTAATTTTCAAAGGATGAAAGTTTATGTTACTTTTAGTAATATCGATAAACGCCTGTTTAGCATTGCTCTTAGGTTTTTATCTAGTAAATTTGACAAATTCAAATTATCTAGCATTGTTTTTTAATTTTCTACTTCTATAAAAAAAAGTTTGAAATATACTACTTTCAAAGAATTCAAAGACATAATTGACTACAAGAATTATGGGTTAGGGATACACAAACATATATTACCTAAAGGAAGTTAATGAGACTATGAAAATGCAAATTTCTTAAGGCTAAATATTATCATTTTGCATTCACATTTCTCATTAAATTCCTTTATAATAGCATTTGTATGATAATTAGTATTTTAGTGTGTTTGTGTAAGAATATGCTAAAAATATGTTTTTAGTGTGTTTTATGTTTAAAAATATTTTTAGTAATTTATAGAATCATTTCTATTTGTTTTATAATTAATTAGTTTGAAAATAATCAAAACCATAAAAATTATATTGTGTGCTTTTATTTTGAGTCATAAAATGTTTATAAATAAGTTTTGAGTTTGTAAGTATATTTTATTATATTTCTAGTGATTTCTAAAAATATTCTGAGTTCGAAATAGTATATTTGTTAAGGTTTGTTAATTTTAGAAGTTTTTATCTATTTTAATTACTTTTTATGTGTTTTGTTGAAAAATAAGTATTTTAATTATAGTAAAAATTATGTTCATAAAATAATTAATTTTAGTTTGCTTATTTTATTTTAGATTTAAAATCTATAAGAAAAACAGAGAACACTAGATGAGGAAAGGGTTTCGATCGAAGCTCTCGAACCTGTTCCGAAGTCAGTTTAGGAATCGGTTTCCGATCCGGTTGGTGTTCCGACATCCCGAATCGAGGTGGCTCTAAACTCAGGGTTGCCTACCTCTCTAGTTACAGAGAGAGGAGATGGCTTCGAACCACGGCCCAAAAATGGGTAAAAATGGACCTCAAATGGATGAAAAATCAAAAAAGAAAATAAAAATTGAAGAAGTGCCATGTGGCAAGCTTAGGACTGCCGAATCAAACCGCCCAACCCATCTAGGTAGTCTGCTTGTCTAGCCCCTCCCCACAGAATTCGCTGTAGCGCATTCCACATGCACCTATCTTCTCGTCCGTGCGATTAGCTTAATAGAGACTCATCAAATGGTCGTCAGAAATGTAGCGGCCCTAGCTCTCTCTAGTGGCCAGATGCATCAACAATCTGCGCAATCTACGCTCCATCTTCGTTTGGCTAGTACACAAGATTAGAGAGTAAATCTCTGCTTCTCAAACCTGATTCACCAGAGAAAAAAAAAAAAGAAAAAACGTAAAAAAAATCCCAAAATATTCTAAATTGCATCCTACTCATTTTCACTCTAAAAATATCCTAATGAAATAACAAAAATAATAAAAAAAATAAACACAAAATCCAAAAATTCATGTAAATGGAGGATTTTCCTTTCTTAGGTTAGTTTTCTCTTAGTTTCTAGTTTTATGTTTTTATAGATAGTCCTAGTTTATATTGTAAAATAGTTATGCTTAGTAAAATTGTGGTGTTTTTACTTTTAATATGTCTTTCAAAATTTCCTTTTTGCTAAGGAGAGAGGTAAGAATTCTAGCAAAATTAAGGTAAATATTTTTAGTTTTTCAACATTTTTTAAGTTGTTATAACGTCAAATTATTTTTAGAAAACTTAAAATTTTCATATTAACTTAGCTAAAATTCTAACAAAAATAAGTTTTGATTTTTCGTAAAGATAGGCTGTCAAGGGTAATGCTTAGAAATACTATGATAATGCATAAACAAGGAATAACACAGTAAATACTTAACCACAATTTTTTTATTAAATTTAGTTAGTTAATTTTGAAATCATACATATTTATTAAAAATGAGTTTTTGATGCATATAGACATAAATTGGCATATTCAATGCATGGCAACTCTTAATTTATTGTAGACAAAAAATGACATATTATGTACTTAAACCATTTTATTAAATAATTTTATAAAAACTAAAACATATTTAAGTTAATTACCAGAATAGAACTTTTAATGCTCAACGTTGTTAAAATTGTTGTTTCTTCCAAGTTAGTTTGCACTTATAATTAAAGTTCTATTTACCATTCCAAGTCATTTTTCTTGTTGTTAAAGTTCCAAAAATCACAAAAAAAAAAAATCTAAAAATAGAAAAAGTAAAAAAAGTGTAAATATTATAAATAAATTGTAAATAATTAACTTTAATCCTCAAAATTTTCAACTATAACTAATATAATTGATATATGGGACCTTTGAATACTTTTTCCTGTAGGATCGAACTCGGATTCATCGGGTTTTATTACCTAGACAACCTTATACTTGAAGTTATATCGGACTTATACTTTTAGTGTAACGCCCCCATACGGACGTCACAAATATAGTTACATTCATTCCCTAATACTTTTAAGTTAAGATATATTATTTGTTCAAACATTAATGGAAACATACCCCAGGATCCTAGCATACATTTTTTTTATAATAATATTTAATAAAATACTTGATTAAAAACATCCCTTGAATAATTTATTAATACTAATGTAAGTTGAACAAACTTTTAAAACAACTTTGAAAATCTTCATACACAGTTTGGTAGGCTAAACTTGTAACCTCGGCAGGCCGAACTTGACCGGCAGGCCGAAGTTCAACCTTCGGCAGGCTGCCCAAGGCTCCACAAAACAAGGTTTCAAAATCAATAAGATCGGCAGGTCGGTACAAGGCAATCAACAGGCCGATCATTTCTTCTGTAGTTCGACTAGTAATGGTCGGCAGGCCAACTATATAAAAAAAATTTACTTGAAACAAATTCCAAAGTCTCAAGGTGCTTAAAATAATTATACTAAAAAAATAAAACATAGTTCATAAATTTAAAACTTTTTCTTCTTGGCGTCTTCTGTTTTCAATCCATCGTTCATGATTCACACACCCGTCTTTATCCTCCGCCTATTCTATAGCTTTCTTACCCTATCTGCAACATGATTCAAAACTGAATAAGCTAAAGCTTAGTAAGTACATTTCATGTCTCACAAATTAAAACATTTAATGAACAACTTCACTGTAATTATCATCATAATAGTGCTCTAAGCACAATTTCATATAAAACATATCTTTCATTACATGATCCATATTAAAACTTTGTTCATTTTATCTTAAGGGCCCAAGTGTTGCATCATAATCATCATTTTAGGCGCGCCGTCATGAGAAGAGAAGGGTAGCTAGTCCTAATCCAATCATGACATCGTATCATAAACATAACATAAACATGGGTATGCAACACTTATTTAGGTGATACATATATACTTATATACTTACATATTTATATACTTTTATACTTTGAAATACGTCAACATCAAACATGCATAACTTTTGAACATCAAATCTTTCATAAATAACATTAAATGAAACCATCATAGAAACATCTTAGATATCATCATGAACATAATTTCAAACTTTTACCAAACCATATCATGTTGCAGGTGAGAATGTACTTACTTGTGTAGCTTACTTAACTTTAATTGAAATGGTAGGTGACGTCACCGCGGTCTTGATGTGCTCACTCTTTAGTGTGTTCATGTCATACATTCATTTAAAATGGAATTAACATAAATTTTCATGAAATCATTCAACACCACAAAACATTTTCCAATACCATATTACATCACTCATACATTTTTCTCTTGAAAACATACATTTGAACAAAACTGTCAACACAAAAGCTAACTGACCTTTATGAATTCATAACTCAATAACTTGAAATGCATACATAATTTGGGCACCAAACTTGGTAGGGACATAGTTAACATATAAACATATTACCATGATTTTTCGTTGGCCATAAAAATTTCACATGACAACTTTAACAAGCCTCATAACTTACACTTCCAAAATTGCTAGCAATAACAAAACAGTGAGCAGTCCATACTTGCATTCTTATAATAAATTATTTATGTCCTAAAATAATTCCATAAAAATACTACATATAATAGACACCAAGAACTTCAACATATCCAAAAATCACCTTTAAATAAATTCTAAACAGTCCAAAACGTGCATGAAAAGTAGTAGCAAAACAACTTCCATCATATTAAGCAATGAGTTTCATAAAATTATCATAATCCAATAAATTAAAACCCTAAAATTCATATGACAACCTATTAACATATAGCTACAAAAGCAAAAGAAATTTATCACCATTTAAATTCATCTAATCATAAAAAAAATGTCACACAACACAAGTCCGAAAATCCATTGATAAAGCAGTCTCATGACCTAGTCTTAATGAAAATTCCATAACACATAAAATATTCATCAAATCATCACCAAACTTTCCAGTCAATAAGTTAACATATACATGAACATATTTGTAAAATTTTGTGGGAAATAACACTCATTTGCATTATGAACAAAACCTATATTTTTGTGCAACACAACCAATCAGCATCAATTTTCTAAGAGTGACAGAGAGAAGAAAAGTCATATCTCAATATAGAAAAATCCAATGAACGTGAAATTTGGAGGAACATCACATAACACTATACATGGATAACATATTAAAATTTCAGAGCAAACAGAAATTCCTAAAAAATGTTATAGTAGTCAGACTATAGGAGAACATTACATTTCAAAAACACTAAGAACAAATTCTTACCGTAAAACAAATTCTTCTCAATTTCCCCTCGAATTCGCCCAAGGAAAATCCCAATATTTCTTTCTATTGTTTGAAGGAGAATAATGGAGAGAAGAAGGAGAAGAAGCGTGGAGAAGGAAAAGAAAAGTCTGAGAGAGTTTTTCAGAAAGAGAAAGAGAGAGAGTTACGTTATCGTAAAAATTTGAAAATGGCATAAAAGGAGAAGTTATACTTCCCTATACTATCAGAAATTTTCTGACTAAAATTTGGCAAAATTCATGTGGGGGATTGGGGAGGATTGGGGAAAGTCATCAAATTTATTCCCACTTACCATATATCAACTCTCAAAAATAGGAAACCTCATCTAAGAGTCCAATCAATCTAAAAGTCAAACCTTTTTATTACCTAAAATAAGGAATCAAACCAAAAATATGCTAATTAATCAAAATATAATCATCCAATTATATCCAATCACATAATCATTCTTGTCACAAATTTTGGGAGAGATTTCTGCTGACTGCTTGTCAGCAGTCTTCGGCAGGCTAAACTAAACTTTCGGCTTGCTGATTGCGTAGTTCGGCCTGCCGAAGGCTTGAGGTCTGACCTGCCAATGAAATTCCATCAGCCTACCATTCCGTGAGGTATAATTCGGTCTACCAAACTTGAAAGATCGACCTGTTGAACTACCATAAACATTAAATCATAACAAACATTAATTTATTGCTGAATAATTATAAAACATGCGACATAAATAACATGAACATCTAGAGCACACCTATTCCACATGACTTGTCACCTGTCATAATACTCAAATAAAAATAGTTAGTAACATTATATCATATAGGAAATATATTATGTGGTTAAATATCTATCATAATCCATTACGTAAAAATTATCGGGTGTTACAATTCTCCCCACCTTATAAGAGTTTCGTAACTCAAAATAATTACGGATACATGGTTCTCATGTAATCTTCACGTTCCCATGTAGCTTCTTCCACTTGGTGATTTTGCCATAAAACCTTGACCAATGGAATTTCTTTACTCCTCAAGGTCTTGGTTTTCTGATCTAGAATCTCCACTGGCTTTTCTTCATAACTTAAGTCATCTCGAATCTCGATCACTTGTGGCTTAATCACTTGCATATGATCTGGGACATATTTCTTGAGCATCGAAAGCATGAAACACATCGTGCATTGTTGACATTTCTGATGGTAATCTTAGCTGATAAGCTACCTTGCCTATCCGCTTCATAATTTCATAAGGTCCAACAAACCTCAGGTTTAACTTGCCTTTCTTTCCAAACCTCATGACTCCTTTCATTGGTGTAACTTTTAAGAACACTGAGTCACCTACAATGAATTCCAAGGGTCTTCTTCTCTTATCAACATAACTCTTATGACGGCTTTGAGCGGTCTCTATCCTTCTTCTTATTAACTTTATCATCTAAGAGGTTTCACTAACAAAATCGGTCTTTTCATCGTCAATGCTTTCTATCAACTTCTTTTCACTAGCTCATGCCAACATATAGGCAACTTGCATTTCTACCCATACAGGGCTTCATAAGGTGCCATTCCAAATGTCGTTTGATAGCTGTTGTTATATGCAGACTCTGCTAATGGCAACATTTTACACCAGCTAGTCTTGAAGTCGAGAGTATAGGCCCAAAGTATATCCTCTAAGATCATGTTTGTTCTCTCCGTTTGGCCATCTATCTGAGGATGAAAAGCTGTACTAAAATACAACTTGGTGCCCATTGCAGCCTGTATACTTTTCGAGAACTTGGATGTGAACTTGCCATCACAGTCGGAGATGATAGACTTAGGAATTCCATGAAGTGGCACGATCTCCTTGACATAGAGTTTCGCTAACCGCTCCATAGAGTAAGTGATCTTGATGGGAATGAAATGCACCATCTTCATTAGTCGATCGACAACAACCCATATAGCATCATATCCATTCATAGTCCTTGGCAACCTAGTAATGAAATCCATTGTAATATCCTTCCATTTCTATTCTGGTATCTGGATTGACTGTTAATCGCCGCCAGGTCTCTGGTGCTCAGCTTTGACTTGTTGGCATGTCAAGCATTTCTTTACATACATGGCAATATCATGTTTCATTCCAAACCACCAGAAGTTATCCCTTAGATCGTTATACATCTTTGTTGCACCTAGATGAATTGAATAAGGAGTATCATGTGTTTCCGCTAAGATTCTTTCCCTTAAGCCATCAACGTTGGGAACACATAAGCAGTCCTTGAGATACAGAGTTCCATCATCAGTAATTCGAAACCTTCACATTTCCCTTCCTTTATCTCATGCTAAATCCTTGCGAGACTTACATCTTCGTCTTACTTGCTCCGAATCTCATCGAATAGCGTTGGAGCAAGAGTGAGTGCTGAAAGCTGCCCCGTTATGAGTTCCAAACCGAAGTCTAGAATTTCTTTCCTTAAAGGTTGAGACATTGCTTGCAATGACATCAATGTGGCAACAGTCTTTCTACTCAAAGCATAAACCACTCGATTAGCCTTTCCTGGATGATAAAGGATTTCACAGTCATAATCCTTCACCAACTCTAGCCATCTTCGCTGTCTCATGTTTAGGTCCTTCTACGTGAAGAAGTACTTTAAACTTTGATGATCAGTGAAGATCTTGCATTGGACTCGATATAAATAACGTCTCCATATCTTTAGTGCAAAAACAATAGCCGTTAACTCGAGGTCATGAGTAGGATAGTTCTTTTCATAATCCTTTAGTTGTCTTGACACGTAAGCGATCACTCTATCATTCTGCATCAAAACAACGCCAAGGCCCATCTTAGAAGTGTCATTGTAAATTACAAATCCGTCGCTCCCTTCAAGAATTGCCAATATCGGAGCTGTAGTTAACCTCTTCTTCAGTTCATGGAAACTCTTCTCGCATAAATCTATCTATTCAAACTTCTTTCCCTTGCGAGTTAAATTTGTGAGTGGCACTGCTATTTTGGAGAAGTCTTCTACGAATCTCCGGTAATAACCCGCTAGGCCCAAAAAGCTTCTTATTTCACTTGCATTCATCGGTTGTTTCCAGTTGAGAACAGCCTCTACTTTAGCAGGATCTACCATTATCCCTTCTTTTGTTACTACATGCCCCAAGAAGGACATTCTGTCAAGCCAGAACTCACACTTGGAGAACTTTGCATATAACTTGTGTCTCCTTAATGTCTCCAGCACAATTCTCAAATGCTCAGCGTGTTCTTCTTGACTCTTTGAATAAACAAGAATATCGTCGATAAACACAACAATAAATTTATCAAGGAAATCCTTAAATACTCGATTCATCAGATCCATGAAGGTTGTAGGTGCATTCGTTAGACTGAAGGGCATAACCACAAATTTATAGTGACCATACCTCGATCTAAAGGCTGTTTTTGGGATGTCTCCTTCTTTGATCATTAACTGGTGGTATCCCGACCGCAGGTCAATCTTTGAGAACACATATACACCTTTTAGTTGATCAAACAAGTCATCGATTCGAGGCAACGGGTACTTGTTCTTGATCGTCACATTGTTCAACTCTCTATAGTCAACACATAGTCTAATAGAGCCATCCTTCTTCTTAACAAATAAGACTAGGGCTCCCCAAGGTGAGTGACTAGGTCTGATGAAGCCTTTGTCGAGAAGTTCCTTTAGTTGAGAATGAAGCTCCTTCAACTCAGCTGGGGCCATTCTGTAAGGTGCCTTTGAGTCAAGTCGGTGCCTAGAGCGAGCTTGATCTCGAATTCAATTTCTCTATTAGGGGGTAGGCTTGACAGATCATCTGGAAACACCTCTGGAAATTCTTGCACTATTGCCACATCCTCAATCCTTGTCTTTTCTTCTTGACTTTTGTCTACAATGTTTGCCAAGTAACCTATACAGCCGCTTGCTAACAACTTCCTTGCTTTCATGGCTGACAAAAACATGCTTGGTTTCTTTTTGGACTCGCCCATATACACGAACTTTTGTCCACCTTCTGGATGGAAGATTACCTTTCATTTTTGGCAGTTGATGGAAGCATTGTACTTGCATAGAAAATCCATCCCAAGAATCATGTCATAATCATACATATCGATCACAATAAGATCGACAAAGAGTTCCCTTTTAGAAATCCATAGAGGAACATTACGCAAATAGTGCATAGATATCATTACTTCCCCAGAGGGTAGTGTCGTAGTGGTTCTAAATGAACCCCTAACTTTTTAGCAAAGGTCGATGATACAAAAGAATATGTGGCACCCGTATCAATGAGAACATGTGCATTAATAGAAAGACTTGAAATCTGACATGTGACCACATTAGAGGCTTCAGCAGCCAACTGTTCTTTTGTCATGGCGTAGATGCGAGCATTAGTAGGTGGGGCTTTAAGTCTTCCCTGGCTAATTAATGGCCCTTCTAAGGTAGCTTGCATCTAATGGAGTTGAGCTTGAGGAGCTCTCTAAGGGGCTTGAGCGTTAGTCTGGTTGGGGCAGTTCTTGGCAAAATGATCTTCTCGCCCACAGATGAAACACTGGTTTGTCCCCAGACGGCATTCTCTAGGATGTTTCTTCCCACATTTAGTGCATGGTTGAATTTGTCTATTATTGTTGTTGGGCTGGCCGCCATTATACCTCTTATTGCCTTGGCTTTGTTGGTTCTGAGAATTGCCCTTTCTTTTGTTGTTTCTCTAGTTCTGGTTGTGGTTGCTGTTGTTGCTGTTGTTGTTGTTTCTATGTTGAGGGCTGTTTTGGGTGCTTGCATTGTTTGTTGGCTGACCCGACTGAGGCTGGTTTCTTCTTAGCTTTGACAAATGAGATTCAACACATTGGGCCCTTATAACAACCTGCTCTTGGCTTCTGGGTGGACTTGCCCCATCAACAATTGCAGCAATCTCTGGCCTGAGAACTCTGATCAGTCTTCTAACCCTTTCATTCTCATCAATAACCATCCCTGGACAAAGGCAAGCTAACCGATCAAATTTTGCCACCACATCTGTTACTGACATATCTCCCTGGCGTAGGTTCTCGAACTCATCATAATGCTTCCTGGTAATGTTCATGTGGAAGAACTTTGTGTTGAATTCATGAACGAAGTCAGCCCATGTCATTTCATCAACATCCCTGCTCTATTCTATTTCGTCCCACCAAATCCTGGCCTCCATAGTGAGGCAGTACTAAGCACCAAGAACCTTTTCATTATCCGAGAAGCCCATGAGTCTTAGAGTGGCCTCAATTGTCTTTAGCCATTCTTGAGCTACTAACAGATCCTTAGAACCTTCAAAATCTATTGGCTTAAACCTCTTCCATCTGACAAAGAGTGGTTCCTGATAGGCTGGTCTAGGTTCAGCAGCAGGAGCTAGGACTTCATTCACTTGTGGCTGAGGAGGAGGAGGAGGCAGCACGTCATTGCCTCGTTGTTCGCCATCATGACCATTGGCCCTCAGCTTTGCAATCTCCCTTCTCTATTCCTCGAGTTGCCTTTGTACATCAACGATCATGGTCATCAACCTTTCGTTGGTCTAGGTCCTGGTTTGCATTCTTCTGTGGCCGTCCATTATCGATTTCCTAAAAGAGTTATGAATTTAGGAACAATCTTCTAATTTATTAGACAGGATTTCACTACTATATCATGTACTAGGGCCTTATTCATCATACAACTAAATATCATAGTTATCATCAAACTTGCATCTCAACATTTAACTTAAAACATACTTATTGGGAGGACTTGGACTGACGTGCGGTGATATGAAATGAAAACGGAAGTTGGCTCTGATATCAAAGCCCATAACGCCCCCTTACGGACGTCACAGATATCGTTACATTCATTCCTTAATACTTTTAAGTTAAGATATATTATTTGTTCAAACATTAATGGAAACATACCCCAAGATCCTAGCATACATTTTTTTATAATAATATTTAATAAAATACTTGATTATAAACATCCATTGAAAAATTTATTAATACTAATGTAAGTTGAATAAACTTTTAAAACATCTTTGAAAATCTTCATACATAGTTTGGCAGGCCGAACTTGTGACCTCGGCAGGCCGAACTCAACCAGTAGGCTGAAGTTCAACCTTCGGCAGGCCGCTCGAGGCTCTACAAAACAGGGTTTCAAAATCAATAAGATCGGTAGGCCGATACAGGGCAATCGGTAGTCTGACCAGTAATGGTCGGTAGGGCGAACTATATAAAAACAATTCACTTAAAACAAATTCCAATATCTCAAGGTGCGGAAATTCAAAAAAAATAAAACATAGTTCATAAATTTAAAACTTTTTCTTCTTGGCGTCTTCTATTTTCAATCCATCGTTCATGATTCACACGCCCGTCTTTGTCCTCCGCCTATTCTATAGCTTTCTTACCCTATCTGCAACATGATTCAAAACTGAATAAGCTAAAGCTTAGTAAGTACATTTCATATCTCACAAATTAAAACATTTAATGAACAACTTCACTGTAATTATCATCATAATAGTGCTCTAAGCACAATTTCATATAAAACATATCTTTCATTACATGATCCATATTAGAACTTTGTTCATTTTATCTTAAGGGCCCAAGTGTTGCATCATAATCATCATTTTAGATGCGCCATCATGAGAAGAGAAGGGTAGCTAGTCCTAATCCAATCATGACATCGTATCATAAACATAACATAAACATGGGCATGCAACACTTATTTAGGTGATACATATATATATACTTTTATACTTTGAAATACGTCATCATGAAACATGCATAACTTTTGAACATCAAATCTTTCATAAATAACATTAAATGAAACCATCATAGAAACATCTTAGATATCATCATGAACATAATTTCAAACTTTTACCAAACCATATCATGTTGCAGGTGACAATGTACTTACTTGTGTAGCTTACTTAACCTTAATTGAAATGGTAGGTGACGTCACCGCAGTCTTGATGTGCTCACTCCTTAGCATGTTCATGTCATACATTCATTTTAAATGGAATTAACATAAATTTTCATGAAATAATTCAACACCACAAAACATTTTCCAACACCATATTACATCACTCATACATTTTTCTCTTGAAAACATACATTGGAACAAAACTGTCAACACAAAAGCTAACTGACCTTTATGAATTCATAACTCAATAAATTGAAATGCATACATAATTTGGGCACCAAACTTGGCAGGGAAAAAGTTAACATATAAACATATTACCATGATTTTTCGTTGGCCATAAAAATTTCACATGACAACTTAAACAAGCCTCATAACTTACACTTCCAAAACTGCCAACGATAACAAAATAGTGAGCAGTCCATACTTGCATTCTTATAATAAATTATTTATGTCCTAAAATAATAGACACCAAGAACTTCAACATATCCAAAAATAACCTTTAAATAAATCCTAAACAGTCCAAAACGTGAATGGAAAATAGTAGCAAAACAACTTCCATCATATTAAGCAGTGAGTTTCGTACAATTATCATAATCTAATAAATTAAAACCCTAAAATTCAAATGACAACCTATTAACATATAGCTACAAAAGCACAAGAAATTTCATCACCATTTAAATTCATCTAATCATAAAAAAAAAATGTCACACAACACAAGTCCAAAAATCCATTGATATAGTAGTCTCATGACCTACTCTTAATGAAAATTCCATAACACATAAAATATTCATCAAATCATCACCAAACTTTCCAGTCAATAAGTTAACATATACATGAGCATATTTGTAAAATTTTGTGGGAAATAACACTCATTTGCATTATGAACAAAGCCTATATTTTTGTGCAACACAACCAATCAACATCAATTTTCTAAGAGTGACAGAGAGAAGAAAATTCATATCTAAATATAGAAAAATCCAATGAACGTGAAATTTGGTGGAACATCACATAACACATACATGGATAACATATTAAAATTTCAGAGCAAACAAAAATTCTTGAAAAAAGTTATAGCCGTCGGATTACAAGGGAACATTACATTTTAGAAACACTAAGAACAAATTATTACCGTAAAACAAATTCTTCTCAATTTCCCCTCGAATTCGCCCAAGGAAAAACCCAATATTTCTTTCTATTGTTTGAAAGAGAATAATGGAGAGAAGAAGGAGAAGAAACGTGGAGAAGGAAAAGAAAAGTCTGAGAGAGTTTTTTAGAAAGAGAAAGAGAGAGAGAGAGTGAAGTTATCGTAAAAATTTGAAAATGGCATAAAAGGAGAAGTTATACTTCCCTATAATATCAGAAATTTTCTAACTAAAATTGGGCAAAATTCACATGGGGGATTGGAGAGGATTAGGGAAAGCCATCAAATTTGTTCCCACTTACCATATGTCAACTCTCAAAAATTGGAAACCTCATCTAAGAGTCCAATCAATCTAAAAGTCAAACCTTTTTATTACCTAAAATAAGGAATCAAACCAAAAATATGCTAATCAATCAAAATATAATCATCCAATTATATCCAATCACATAATCATTCTTGTCACAAATTTTGGGAGAGATTTTTGCTGACTGCTCGTCAGCAGTCTTCAACATGCCGACTGCTTAGTTCGGCCTGCCGAAGGCTTGAGGTCCAGCCTGTCGTTCCGTGAGGTACAATTCGGCCTGCTGAACTACCATAAACATTAAATCATAACAAGCATTAATTTATTGCTGAATAATTATAAAACATGCGACATAAATGACATAAACATCTAGAGCACACCAATTCTACATGACTGTCACCTGTCATAATACTCAAATAAAAATAGTCAGTAACATTATATCATATGGGAAATATATTATGTGGTTAAATATCTATCATAAACCATTACGTAAAAATTAGCAGGTGTTACATTTAGATCCGAACAAGTCTTTTGTGCCGTTGCTGGGGAGCAGACAGACATAAGGACAATAAATTAGTATAGTATATTATATATAAGGCTAGATAAACTGTCTTCTTCTTATTATATATCTATATTTCTGCTTTTTTTTTTTCTGTACTTTATTTTTTTTCTAACTTTCTAGCATTAAACTTTTATATTTCTAG
Source organism: Artocarpus heterophyllus (assembly GCA_025403435.1). Lineage (NCBI taxonomy): Eukaryota > Viridiplantae > Streptophyta > Magnoliopsida > Rosales > Moraceae > Artocarpus > Artocarpus heterophyllus. The sequence continues at coordinate 3,144,986 of CM046331.1, read as the reverse complement.
TACTTCTAACTTTCTAATTATCTAATATAACTTCTAAGTTCTAACTTTTTACTTTTTCAGCACTTTTTAGTTTTTCTTTTATCTTAAAGGGACAGTTGTACCGTCCGATTCTGTTAATATTTTTGTTATTAATTTTTGCTGTTTTGTACATACCAAAAATAGCAAAAATAAAAAGCCAAAAAAACTTTTTGTTCACGTAATTTGCATATTAGTATTTGTATTACTATTCACATAGACAAAATTTTGTTTCCTTTTATTTTTGTAACTATCTTAGTTTTGCATGTGTGCTTGGTCTCATATGTTAAAATCTTGTCGTCTAGTTAGGAAAAATCTAGGACTTGTTATACCACCTGTTTTGTTTGTTGCATCTTCATATTTAAACAAAATGGCTAGTGATGAAAGTGTTAATCCTGTTGTTTGTTCAATGCATGATTATTTGCAACCACCTCATGAATCCACTTTATCATATCTAGATTTTCCTCTTAATGCTCATAATTTTAGACTAAAGCCGGGCATGATTAACTTACTTCCAACTTTTCATGGTGTAGAAAATGAGAATCTATATTTACATCTTTAGGAGTTTGAAGATGTTTGTGCTACTTTTACTAATCAAAATGTTTCAAACAAAGTTGTTAAGCTTAAACTTTTCCTTTTTTTCTCTAAAAGATAAAGCTAAAACTTAGCTTACTTCTTTAAAACCAAGATTAATTGGCACATGGTAAGAAATACAAACTGAGTTTTTGAAGAAATTATTTTGAACTCATAAAACCAATGCTCTAAAGATACAAATTCAAATTTTTCCCAAAATGTAAAGGAAGTCTATTTTTAATGTTGCGAACATTTTAAGGATTTGTTGAACTCTTACCCACATCATTGTTTTGAAAAAAGGCATTATATTAGTTTCTTTTATGAAAGCTTAATTCTTAAACATTAATTCATTGAAACAATGTGTAATTAAGAATTTCTTGATAAAGAACCTGATAAAGCGTTGGACTTTCTAGATAATTTACCTGATAACTCTCAATATTGGCAACATGGTAATTCTAAACGCTCAATTAAGTCTAATCTTGCTAATGCTCAAAGAGGTGTCCATCAACTTAGTCAAGAAAATTATCTAAATGTTAGGATTACATGTTTGACTAAAAAGATTGAAGCCATGAAACATAGGAATGTTCAAGACCAAAATTGAAACTTTGTACAGTGTTAGCCAAACTCTAGGACACTCAACTTATGAATGCCTATTTTTAAAAGAAGAGTCCTATGAATATGTAAATTATAAAACTCAATTGGACCTAGTTAGGAAGCTATTTCCATCTTCATATTCTGACACATAAAATTCACAATGGAGAAATTATCCTAATTTCAGTTGGAGAAATAATCAACCACAACAATAAATTCAACCATCTCTGCCACTTCTACCTCAAAATTCTCAAAGTTGTTCACCATTTCTACAAGAATCTCAAACTCCACAATTTCCATCATATTCACAAAATTTTTGAAGGCCTCCTCAAAAGTTTCCACCTTTTGAAAATCTTCATTCTTGAGTCAAAACTCTTGAAGACACTTTGCAATCATTCATGCAAGCTCAAAAAGCTTTCATTTAGAAACATAAAGTTCACAACACTTGCACTTCACAAGACATTCATGAAATTAAAGAGTCCATTTCTAAGCTCACTTCTTCAGTTTGCTTTCAAGAAAAAGGCAAATTTCCTGCTTAATCTGTACATTATACATCTATTAATGAAATTGCCTCTTTTAGTTTACCATCACAACAAGAAACTGTTAATTTTATCACAACTCTTTGAAGTGAAAAGGCTGTTGATAAAACCATTCTTTCAAAAGATTAAAAGGTTAGTTCAACTTTGAAAAGTGATAATAAAGTTAATAGTGATGAAGAAAATTCTGAAAAAGAAAAGATTGTTTCAAAAGAAAAATGTATTCCAAAGGTTCTATTTCCCCAAGCTTCCTACTTAAAAGAGAAGTCTGATAAAAATGCTGAAATTTTTAAACTTTTCAAACAAGTCAAAATTAATATCCCACTTTTAGATGCAATCAAACAAGTCCCTTCTTATGCTAAATTTTTGAAAGATTTGTACATAATTAAAAGGAAGCATAACGTGACTAAGACTGCATTTTTAACTGAGAATGTTAGTTCCATCATTCAATATGACTCACCAACTAAGTTCAAAGATCTAGGTTATCCCATAATTTCTTGTATCATAGGAAATACTTAAAATGAATATGCATTGTTAGATCTTGGTGCTAGTGTCAACCTTTTGCCTTATTATGTTTACCAACAGTTAGGTTTAGGTGAACTTAAGCTAACATCTATCACACTTCAATGTTCAAAGATCTAGGTTGCCCCATAATTTCTTGTATCATAGGAAATACTCAAAATGAATATGCATTGTTAGATCTTGGTGCTAGTGTCAACCTTTTGCCTTATTATGTTTACCAACAATTAGGTTTAGGTGAACTTAAGCCAACATCTATCACACTTCAATGTTCAAATTCCAAGAGGTATTATTGAGGATGTGTTCGTTTAAATTAATAAATTTTACTACCAAGTAGATTTTATTGTTTTGGATACATAACCTATTGCAAATTTAATGTTCAAATTCCTATCATTTTAGGCTGTCCATTTCTTACAACTTCCAATGCTTAGATTAATTATAGAAATGAAGTACTAAAATTGTATTTTGGAAATGCAATGTAATGCCCACCAATTTTCATGTAACAGATATTGTTAGAAAAATAACACGTTAAGTATTTTCCCTTATGATATAATGTTACTGACTATTTTATTTTAAATTTGATGACAAGTGACAGTCATGTGGAATTGGTGTGCTCAAGGTGTTCATGTCAGATATAATGTGTGCATAATAATTAATTATGTTTAGTGGTATTTTAGTGTATACGTGTAACACCCGAGATTTTTAATGCATTAAAAATGTATTAAGTTGATGATTATATTAAGACAAAGCACAGTTTAAAGAAAAATACTGTATAATAACATGAAAAATTATACAGTATTAGAGCAATGCAGTATAAGAATTGAATTGTGTGGACTACAATTTCTTTTTATACTTTTATAAAAGAAAAGAAAAGAAAAAAATCAAAAAAATCTCTCATGACTCGACACTTTCTCTCTCTAGAATTTTCTCTCTCTCTCCTCAAATCTCGTTCGAGATTCTAGCATCCACTTTCGACACCTCCCGTACCAATGGAAAGCTCTTGACGAGCTGAGTCCAACGAGGTGCCATGCCACCCAAAACACCGCCGGAGGAAGGCTCACGCGCCGCCCAAAGTGGCGGCGAAACCCATTTCTTTTCGACGAGATATCTTCGCCGTCTGACGTCTGATCTACGTGATTTTTGTTCCTACACGACCACTGTGATGAGAGGAACAAAACCACCCTTGGTGGCAGCTCAACAACAGCCGGATTGCTCCGCCCGCCTATCGCTGCCGTGCGCCGTCGCCCCCATGGTGGAACTCTGCCTTTCCGGAGGAGGTGGCCGACACCACCCCTCCCAATGGGTTCAAAGGATCAAGGGGAGTAAAACCCCTCGATCAATTTCACGAAACGATGGCCGGTCGCCGGAGAACGGCTTCCGTCGCCTACCGCCTCCGTGAGCACTTCGGGTTCTCCATCCCTGATGCTTTCGTGCCAAATTGATGGCATGAAAACACTCAGAGGAGGTCGGGGAACAAATCCCCCACCTCAATTGCACGGTATCTCCGCCGGAGATAGGAGATCGAAATCTCCTCTTTTGGCCACCGACTTTGATCCTCGATTGGAGCAGATGGAGGCTGAATTGGGTGAAATTGACCTCACCAATCGACTCAGGAGGGTCGAATTAGGGGGGTAGGCTCGAGCTCAGCCCTCAACGGAGCCAACCGCCGTCGGTCAACGGCTGGTCAACGCCAAGTTGGGATTTTGTGATCCGGACCTCCGATCGAAGATCCGAGACTGCCTCCCGACTCATTTTGACGCTCTGAACGCAATGGTGACCTCCATTTAAGCTAATTACACTTTGATGAAAATCGTCTGGTACCGATTACACGTAGATCGAGGCGATTCAAACTGTAGTATCGGAGTCCAGAATGACGTTTTTAAGAATGTATGATCTCCAGAAAGCATTCCTAGCCATTCATGGTCACTCGAGGAGCACTGCAGAGGATGCTTCGCATACTGTAGATGCAGCGAGATACAACTGGATCTGCTTATCTTGGAGTTCAAGTAAGTAGGAATCTCACTTACAGTATGAACTGTTTTAGAATAAATTGTTTTAGATGCTTTCATAGAAATTTATGAAATGCATGATCAGTGATTGTTACACCGTTTTATGTGAGAATGAGTTTTATAACGTTACAAGGTGACGAAAAACCTGTTAAGGGTAAAATCGTCATTATCAAGGAAACGGCTAGAACGGAGTCGAACACTCTGATTTAGCATAACGTTATTAGACGAAAAATGTTCCGTAATACGTTAAGTAACGTAACGGTCATGTGAGACCAGAGATTTAATAAGAGATGTTTTAAGTAAACGAGAGGTAAACCGATGGGTTACGAAGTTAAAAGGAATGAATAGTTAATGTTTGTGTTTTATTATCAATCAAGTGGATTGATAAAAAGAAAGTTAATTAATGAGTCGGCTGTCGTATGATCAAGACACAAAAGCCAACCAATGGAAGGAAAAGGAACGAAATAGAGAACGCTAGGGCATAGTCCGGGTAAGTTCAGATTTCACCTACAGCATGAAGTAAATAGTTTTTAATGCATCCATATGCATTTGTAAATGAGTTTGCAATGGTTATGCAAGTTGTTTTTAAAGTATATTTGCATTTATTATGCAAAAAAAAAGTTCTAAAGTACAAAATAAGGTTTGCAATGAATTTGCAACCGTTATGTTTGAAGCCTATTTGCATATTGATATGCATGAACGTTATGAACTATGATTGGTGTGTGTATTATACATGTGACATGATTTAAAGTATTATATGGATATAATATGAAATAGTTGCTATTCAAAGAAGAAAAATGTATAGCAACTCCACGATATGAAAGTATGAACGACAAATGGATGTATGATATGAATGACATGAGTATGAATAATATGTGAAAGCATAAAATGTGAAAGTATGATATGAACGACATGAATATGAGTAATATATGAAAGCATAAAATGTGGAAGTATGGTATGAATGACATGTATATGTATGATATATTTATGAATATGATATGCAAGTATAATACTTATACGAGCAAATAATATGGATAAGAATGTTATGATTAATGCTTGTTATTTATAGTGTAACAAGATATAGTATATAAGTACAATACCATGTAGTGCATAACGGATATGCACAATAAGGTCCATAAGAAATCCATTAAGGATATAATCTTCAATTTGCCTATAGGAAACTAGAAAAAATTACTATAAGATACCCTAGGTTCGATTAGAAATCGTGAGAACGATTTAGATAATCAAGTAAAATTTAGAAAATTTCTCGTGACCGACAGCGAGGTCACAAAAGCAGAGCCAAGATAGAGACTTTATGAATACAAAAAAAAAAAGAAGATAAAAGCTAGTTTTTCCTTTTACTGCACCCCCAGGAAAGGCTAGACATGTTCAAGAGAGATATAAAAAGTTAAGCGCTGTTATGACCCTTAGAAGTTTTCAGACAGGTACGTAAACATGTTTTAAATCAACATTGTCACTAGTCTAGAACGACTAGATGATAAAAGGCCTATAGACTGAACAATAAAAAGATGAACTTACTGACCAGTTTTTACGTACCAAATTATGATCTAGATGCAGATGTGCAACATAGATACGAAATAGGATTAGTATAAATCCTGCATTTCGACAATGCATAATGTGTTATAATGTAAGTTATAAGTTTTCTGAAGCATTGCTATGTAATATATTGCATTTGTATGCAATATGTTTTAGGATAAAAGTTATGATATGCAATATGTGATTGCGTAATATATTGCATTTGTATGCAATATGTTTTAGGATAAGAATTATGATATGCAATATGTGATTGCGTAATATATTGCATTGTATGCAATATGTTTTAGGATAAGAGTTATGATATGCAATATGTGATTTCGTAATATATTGCATTTGTATGCAATATGTTTTAGGATAAAAGTTATGATATGCAATATGTCATTGCATAATATATTGCATTGTATGCAATATGTTTTAGGATAAGAGTTATGATATGCAATATGTGATTGCGTAATATATTGCATTTGTTTGCAGTATGTTTTAGGATAAAAGTTATGATATGCAATATGTGATTGCGTAATATATTGCGTTTGTATGCAATATGTTTTAGGATAAAAGTTATAATATGCAATATGTGATTGTGATATATATTACATTGTATGCAATATGTTTCAAAGAAAAGTTATGATTCGCAAAATGTGATTGCGTTATATGATGCATTTGTTATGCAATAAGTTTCAGAATAAAAGTTATGATTCGCAAAATGTGATTGCGTTATATGATGCATTTGTTATGCAATAGGTTGCATTTGTTATGCAATAAGTTTCAGAATAAAAATGTGATTGCGTTATATGATGCATTTGTTATGCAATATGTTGCATTTGTTATGCAATAAGTTTCAGAATAAAAGTTATGATTTGCAAAATATGATTGCGTTATATGATGCATTTGTTATGCAATAAGTTGCATTTGTTATGCAATAAGTTTCAGAATAAAAATGTGATTGCGTTATATGATGCATTTGTTATGCAATAAGTTTTAGAGTACAAATTATGATTATCAAAATGTGTTTGCATTTTAAGTTGCATTTGTTATGCAATAGATTTTATAGTACAAGCAATGATTTGCAAGTGTATTTGCATATGATGTGGTTGCATTTGATGTGCTCACTAAGGTTAATAAGAAGGTAACGTAAAGTTGAAAAGAAAGTGTCGTACCAACCTCCTCGTTGTGAGGTAATAAAAGTATAGTTAAAGTTTGACCTCCCAGATGTGAGGTATATGACCTCGAAGTTCGATGGTCTTAAGTCTTCCACAAGGGAAGCATTGCGTTTATGATCTCATGATTAAAGATGTTGGTACGAACACTAAAAGTTATAAGATAAAGAAAGTTAAGGAACAAAAGGTGGAAAGTTAAAGTGTAAGATAAGAAAATAAAAGGAACAAGGATAGAAAGTGAAAGTAAGAAAGAATGGTCATAAGATGCTCATAATCGAAAGTTCATAATTGAGCATAAATTAAAACATGCATTGTGATTGTATTTGATTTGTTTATTGTGAAACATTTATATGTTATGAAAAACATTCTGAGGAATGTTTTATATTAAATGTTTATGAAAACATGAATGACATTATGAAAAGCAATCTGATGATTATTTTATGTTAGATATTTTGTGAAAAGCGTTTATGAAAAACGTTATAGCAATTGCTTTAGGAAAACGTTTATGAGAAACGTTCTAGGAAGGTTTTTTTTTAAAAGCGTGTTACTTTGTGAGATTTTGTTTGAACTTACTGAGCGAAAGCTCATAAAAAGTTTCTTCATGCTGTAGGTAGTTTTATGGATGACCAGTAGGACCCGTTAAAAGAGCTGGGTGCTGCGAAGGACAGATGCGAAGATTTGGGTATGGATACCATCACTATTTGCTTCCGCTATGCAAAGAAAAGGTTTTCTATTGTTTAATGTAGTGTTTGTGAAGTTTTAAGAAAATCAGAGTTCTAAGAATTGTATTCAAAGTTTTACGATGCAGTTTACGAATTGTTTTATGTAATTATAAAGTAAAGTTTGAAGTTATGATTTAATAATGGTTTCTTAGTAAGTTTTAAGAAACGATTTGAAATGATTTTAAGGACAAGTGTTGAGCGATGTCTCAACTTGAATGGCGACAGAGGTCGCATCAGTTTTAAGAAACGTTTAAAGAAAAAAAAATCAGTATTTTTCTTACTAAGTAAGATTACTATTTATGAAATGATGTTTAAGAAAGTAAAGTGACTGCCCAAAAAGACGGGTCGTCACAATACGATAGTTCAGTAGGCCGATCCTTTAAGATCGGCAGGCTGAATTGTCTCTCATGAAACAACAGGCCAATGGATTTCATCGGTAGGCCGTACCTCACATCTTCGGCAGGCCGGACTAAGCAGATGGCAGGTCGAAGACTGCTGATGAGCCGTCAGTAGACAAACTCCCAAATTTGTGATATCAATGATTATTGTGATTGGATGAGATGTGCTAAATGATTAGCTTAATTTGGTCTATTTCCTTATTTTATGTGATGGAATAAATTGACTTTTCTTATGATGATTGATATATGATAAGTTTCTCGTTTTTAAAGTTTGAAAATTGGTAAGTAGAAGAAATAATTTTGAACGTCCCTTAATATCCTTCATCTCACATGTAATTCTTTTAGCATTTTTAAAAAAAAAATTCTTGCCATAAAGAAAATTATTCCCCTTCTTCGATTATTTTTCACGCATATTTTCTCACTCCCATAGAGTTTTCTTAGACACTCTCCCTTTTCTCTCACGCTCTCTCTCCTTCTTCTCCTTTTCTCCACCATTTCTTCCTCTTTTCTCCTTCAATTTTTGTTGCTAATATTTGACTGAAATATTGGGTTTTATCTTGGGTGAATTCAAGGAAAGCTTGAGAAGAATTGTTTTGAGTTAAGAAACTCATTTTAAATATTTCTGAAATTTTGATTACCCTATAGTCCAACCCCCATAACTCTACCTATGAATTTCCATTTGCTCTAAAATTTTAATATGATATTCATGTATGTGTTATGTAATGTCCCTCAAAATTTCATGTTATCTAAAATTTTCTATGTTGAAATATGAAATTTTTACTTTTTGCCACTCACTATTTTATGATTGCTAATTGGTAAAATTTCTCAAAAGGCAGTCTTTGTTCCTAAGGCAAATGAATGCTATTTTGCACAAAATTTGGTAGATATGCTCATGTATATATTATGTGTTGAACCAGAAAGTCTCATGGTGAAATGATAAATATTTTATGCGTTATTGAATTTTCATTAAGACTAGGTTTATGACTATTTGTCAGTGAATTTTTGGACTTCTTGTTGTATGACATTTTTGGGTGACTAACTGAATTTATTCGGTGTTGAAACTTTTTATGCTTCTGTATTTATATGTTAATAGGTTGTCATAAAAATTTTCGAGTCTAAGTAATTTTATTTTGATTATTTGAATATAATGATTATGTGTAACTCACTGCCTGATATGTTTGAAGTTATTTTTGTATCTGACTTCTAATACACATTTTTTATTGTATTGAATTTATTTAAAGGTAATTTTGGGGTATGTTATAGTTTTAGGTATCTATTACATGTAGGATTTTTGTGGAACTATTTTGTGATATAAATACTTTATTATATAATGTAAGATAAGGCTGCTCATTATTTTGTTTGTACTAGTAGATTTCATGTTTTGATATGTGTGACTTGTTTTGGTTATCAAATGGAATTTTTATGACCAACGAAAAATTGTGATAGTATGCTTATATGTAAGCTTTGCCCCTCTTGAGTCTCATGCTTTAATTGTGTATGATTTCTAAGTCATTGAGCTATGAATTCGTAAGGGTCAGGTGGCATTCTCTATTGGCAGTTTTGTTCTAGTGTTTTAAAGGCTGATAAAATGTATTATGGATTAATGTTTTCAAGAGAAGACTATATGTGTGATGTAATATGGTATTAGATGATGTCATGTGGTATTGAATGATTTCATGAAAATGAAAATTAATTTTATTGTATATGGATGTATGACATGAACATTCCAAGAAGTAAGCACATCAAGACCGCGACGACGTTATCTTCAATTAGGGTTTAGTAAGCTAATCAGGTAAGTACATTCTCACCTGCAACATGATCAGTTTATGAAGAGTTTGAAATCTATGTTCATGATGGTTTTATAATGATTTCCATGATGATTACACATGATGTTTTATTATGAAAGTTTTGATGTATAAAAGTTTATGCATGTTTTGATGATGATGTTTTTCAAAGCATATAAGTATATATATGTGTGTATATATATATATGTATCACCTAAATAAGTGTTGCACACCCTATGTTATGTTATGTTTATGTTATGATGTCATGTTTAGTTTGGCATTAGCTACCCCTCTTCTCTCATGGCGGCACGCCTACAATGATGAAAATGGTGCAACACTTGAGCCTTTAAAGATAAAATGAATAAAGTTTTAATATGGTTATGTTAATGAAAGATATGTTCTATATGAAATTGTGCCTAGTGCACTATTATGATGATGATGGTTATAGTTATAATGTTTCACAAGATGTTCATAAAATGTTTTACGTTGTGAGATAGAAAATGTACTTACTAAGCTTTCGCTTAGTTTACATCATGTTGCAGATAAGGGTAAGAGGATTATGGAATAGGTAGAGGGCGGGGATAGGCGTGTGAGCATGAAAGAATGGATTGAAAGTGGAAGAACGCCAAGCAAGAGTTTTAAAGTTTTTGAACAATGATTTTATTTATTGTGTGTTGAGATTTTTTCTGCACTATGTTAAATTAGGATATTTTTTTTATTTTGTTTGCTATTGTTTTTGCAATAGATCAGCCTGCCGATTATTATTGATCGGCCCGCCGATTACCTTATGTCAGCCTACTGGTTTATGAGATTTTAAAACCCTGTTTTGCAGAGCCTCGAACAGCCTGCCAGTAGTTGAAGTTTGGACTGCCGATCATGTCGGCCTATCGGTGTCCGGAGTTCGGCCTACCGAATTATGAACAAAATTGAATGATGATTTCAAATTTTATTTGCATTATGGCTTCATTAAATTGGTATTGATAAACTATTTAAGTAAATATAAAAAGGTTTCGAAATATTAATATTTTTAAAAAATATGTATGTATGGATCCTGGGATATGTTTGCAAACTATGTTTTAAATTTAAATAGTTTATCTAAATTAATAGTAACATGGATGAATGTAACGACATCTGTGATGTTCGTATGGGGGCGTTACATACGATTTCAGAATTCAACGTATTTAACATGGCGCAATCTCCTTCTAGAAAGTGTGAAGTGAACTTTGTTTAAAGATATGTCTTTAGTGTCTTTTTATGTTTGTAGAATATAACTTATATATTGGAATTTTGCAATATATTTTCTCTATAAGAACGACCTCAGATTCACCGAGTTTTATTAATTGGACAACCTTATACATGAGGTTATATTGAACTTATACTTTATGAGAACGACCTCAGATTCACCGAATTTTATTAATTGGACAATCTTATACATGAGATTACATTGAACGTATACTTTAAGACTCGAAAAAGTTGTTTAGTCTATTTGACTAAGAGAAATAATATTAATAAAGGACTGAAAAAATAAGAGAATGAAATAATGCCGGTAAAAAAGTAGTATCCTGCCTAATTTATGCCTTATCACCGCTTATAGCAGGTTAGAGCGTTTGGTAAATACCGCACAACTTCTAAAACTGTTGCATTAACAATAGAATTTGAAAAAGAATTCAGAAATTGTTTTTCCAAACCTTAGGTGGCTTCCGTGTATTTCAATTTGTCGTCGTTTCCTTCTCCTTGGTGTGGCAGTTGATGGATATCCACTCATATTTCTTCTTGGTTTGACTTGGGACCAGCCAGCACATGACCACGTGACACACTTGATTGATTCCCAGAAGAATATTTGCGTGTTTCCATGCAAGTCATCAGCCCTCAATAATAACGTAATGAGAAAATGACAACCATTTTAATAAGGCAATTTAAAGCTGAACCACAAGATACTTGTCCTGGACGTGTCATTCATATATAAAATACAAAACCATTACAAAATAAACGATAAAATAAACGCTATAAAATATGTGAGTAGCAAAGATGTTCTTTTTTTTTTTTATATAATCCAGCAGCAAAAAATCTGTTCTATCAAAATTATAAATTTTTTTAATAGGAAATGAAAAAATTATAATATATATCTGTATTTTAGTTATCAAATCTGCTAAAAAATTTTAATTAGATTTAAAAATTCTAAAAATGTGCATCACCGTCGGAGATATATCTAAATATTATAATGAAAAATCTACAGGTGTGTGCCATTACTCGTAACTCATGTTAATATTTTAGCCTAAAAGCTTGTCACACTTACCAAGGATTTTCATGCCTAAAATCTTGTCACACTTACCAAGGATTTTCATGATCAAAAAGGCAAGGATTCAGAGTCACATGGGTGAGTAGTGAGCAAATACGGTAATGGTTTGAAAAAAAAATAAAAAATAAAAAATAAAAAATACGGTGCATATAATGTCAGAAATCTCCTCATAATATAGGTTCCCAACAATGTTGCATCAGTATATGGTACATACTGCCTCGTTGGAGAAGTTGGTGAACAGGTGCCTACCTTTCTTTCTTTTTCTTTTTTTTTTTTTTTTCTTTAAGGACACGTGCCCACTTTCATGCTAAAATTCCAACTATTGATTTTACTAACATTAATTTGTGTTTTTCATGCAGGATCTTATAGAATATTCTTTTTTCATTTTACTGAAGCTCTAAAAATCGAGTACACCAAGAAAGATCTCTTTTATAATCGAGTACACCAAGAAAGATCTCTTTTATAAGCAAAGTATAAAGGTATCTTACATACATTTTATTTTATCTAGGTTCTTAATGTGACAATTTTGAAATTTTATTGCATAAATTTTTCAATTTGAACTCAGTTCGAATATCATGCTATCAACTTCTAACATCGTCTTGATGGACGGTTTTAACTTCACAACCTAATTATACTTCTATTCATATAAATTCAAACTGCAAAAACATTATCAGTTAGAGATTAACCAAGATTATTGTATTCAAATACCAATCTTATCTGTAAAAGTTTCCTTAAATCTATTAGATAACTTCGAAAACAGAGTTGACTTTGAATGTACAAGATCAACTCCTTAAAGTTGAAATTAACCACAAACTCGAATTTAAAACAATCTTTCCGAAACATATTTTAAATTTACATAACCAAACTTGAAAAACAAAATTCAAATTAAATAAACATAATCAGCCCAAGAAACAAGATTAAAAACAAACTCATTAATTCAAACTGAAATATGGATTTTAAAAAAAATGAGCAGCATATTATAAAATAAGTAAATAAATAATAATTTTCGAGAACCAAAATTTGACAAAAATCTTAGGATTTAAAAGCCTAGCTATTATTAAAAAAATTTAGATATAACATTTGAAATAACATCGAACGAAGAAAAGCAATTGATGCATATGTATGATAAACTACTGGTCCAAAGAAAAAAATTACATGTATATTCTACTCAACTTTCCTAACCCGTTTTTGTTTTTTGGTCCTTTCTCGGAGGGTATTTCCACCCGTAGAAAATGTTTTCAAACTCTCATATTCAATCAAAATTATATTTTTCTACATATCTAATAACTAAAAAATAGAAAACCTACAAATAGATTACTTTTTTATTACATATTAGAGAAACTTTGTTTTTTCTTTAGAATTTTTGTTTTGCAATCTTAAAAAAGATTCATAGTTTCTCAAATGCAATAGGTTATTAGGGTCCTTTTCCAATAGCTACTCTTATGTATAGAGCATGCTTTTAAATTATAATTGAATCTGATTAAAATTATATTTTCTACAAATCTAATGGTTTAAAAACAAATATCTACCAATAAACTTTTTTTTTACCCATCAAAAATGCCTTACAATAAAGGGTCCCAATAAGTTGCATCAGTATATGGTACATACTTTCTCATTGGAGAGGTTGGTGAACACGTGCCTACCTTTTCTTTTTCTTTTTTTTTTTAGGGACACATGCGCACTTTCATGCTAAAATTCCTATTGGAGGTGAAGCCAAATCAAAACCCAGCAAAAGAAGAACAAAGAGAGAAACAGGTAGAGCCTGGGCGCCGTAGCTCCAGGTTTGGATGTAGCGGTGCCATCCCAAATCAAACCAGCGCCGCAGCATTGGTTTCAAGTGCCGCGGCACTAAGGCGCTGTTCTATGCGTTTTTTTAAAGCTTCCAATCAGTATTTTCGGGCAACAACACAAAAGGGAAACATGTGATTGCTAGGGTTTCTTAATAGTTGCTATTTTTCACTCTTTTTTGAGGGTATTTAAATAGAGATAAGATGGCTAGGGTTGTGTGGCATTATTTTGTGTGTGTGAGAGCTCTATTGTTGAGAGAGTTGAAGAAAATTCCCACAGAGGGTGCTAGGTAGAAGAGAGATTTAGGAAAACAATTGAGTGTGTGTGATAGAAATCTCTCTTATAATCTATAATCATCTCCTTTATCATAATAGAATCTATAGCGGTAGAAACATGACGTAGTCTCAAACTTGGACGAACCTGTATAAAAATTTGTTGTTCATTTTCTTCTTTTCCTTTTCTACAATCATTCATTCTACGTGTTCTTAGAATTAGGAGGCACCTAATTCCTGGCAACTAGTATCAGAGGGAAGGTTTGGGTCAAGAACGATCACGGGAGAAGAAGGGTTGACTGCCAGTATCACCAATTTGATGGTTCCGATTTTTCCTATGGGAGAATGCAAGTGGAAGACTACCTCTATAGCAAAAAACTGCACTTGTCCTTGGGTAATAATCATGAAGGCACGAAGGATGAGGAGTGGACTCTTCTTGATAGACAGGTATTGGGTATGATCTGTTTAACCTTATTAAAGAACATGGCCCACAACGTAGCAAAGGAGAGAACCATAGCAGGGAGATGAAAGCTTTGTCAGACATGTATGAGAAGCCCTCGGCCAATAACAAGGTACACCTCATGAAGAAGCTCTTTAATTTAAAAATGCCTAAAGGTGCCTCGGTGATAGAGCATCTAAATAATTTCAATACCGTTCTGAGTCAATTGGTCTTGGTGGAGATTAAATTTGATGATGAGATTAATGCCCTAATCCTTTTGGCCTCGTTACTAAATAGTTGAGAACCCATGAGGGTGGCCATTACCAATTCGATTGAGAATACAAAACTGAAATTTGTTGATATCAGAAATTCTATTTTGGTGGAAGAAGTTCGTAGAAAGGATTTTGATGAAGCTTCAATGTCGAACTCAGCCCGTAATGTTGAGAATAGGGGCAAGAAACTTGAGAGGCATTCCAACAAGGATAATGACAAAAGAGGTAAGTCGAGGAATGGGAGAAGCAAGTCGAGGAACGACAGGAATGTGGAGTATTGGAACTATGAAAAGACCAGCCACTTGAAAAAGAATTGCAGGGCTTCGAAGAAAAACGAAGACAAGAACAATGACGCCACAAACGCTGCCACTAAAGAGGCACAGAATGCCTTACTCTTGTCTGTTGACAATTCTTTTGATTCATGGGTGATAGACTCAGGAGCATCGTTTCACACTACTGCACATTGTGAAGTCTTAGAGAATTATGTTGCCAGAAATCATGGTAAAGTTTACCTTGTTGATGGTGAACCTTTGGATATTATTGGCATTGGAGATGTCAGTTTGAAAATGCCTAATAGGTCTATATGAAAGATTTATAAGGTGAGACATGTATTGAAATTAATGCAGTAACTTGATTTCGGTAGGACAACTTGACGATGAAGGACATAATGTGACCTTCAATTGTGGATGTTGGAAAGTCACAAAGGGAGCCATGGTCATTGCTTGGGGAAGTAAAGCTGGAACTCTCTACATTAATTCCAGTTGCAAAGATACCATAGCAGTTGCTGACTCTACTGCTAATATTGAGCTATGGCATCATAGACTTGGACATATGAGTGAGAAGGGAATGAAGGTGCTACACTCTAATGAAAAACTACTAGGATTGAAAACTGTTGATCGTAGTTTGTGTGAGGGCTGCATCTTTGGCAAGTAGAAGAAAGTCAGTTTCTTAAAGACAGGTAGAGAGCCTAAGTTCAAGAAGTTGGAGCTAGTTCACACTGATGTGTAGGGACCTTCGACAGTGACTTCTCTTGGTGGTTTAAATTACTAATGTGACGTTTATTGATGACTCAAGCAGGAAGGTATGGGTTTACTTTTTGAAAAACAAATCTGATGTCTTTAATGCTTTCAAGAGATAGAGAGCTCTAGTGGAGAATGAGGCAGATTTGAAAGTGAAGTGCTTGTAGTTTGACAATAGGAGAGAGTACATAGATGATGATTTCAAGTGGTACTATGCGAAGAATGGAATAAAGATGAAGCAAACTATTCTAGGGAAACCACAAGAGAATGGTGTAGCTAAGAGGATGAAAATGACTCTAAACGAGTATGCCAGAAGTATAAGGTTGCATGCAGGGCTACCCAAGTCATTTTGGGCTGAGGCAATTAACATTGCAGCTCATCTGATCAACAGAAGTCCATCCACACCATTGAAGTTCAAGCTACTAGAAGAACTTTGGAGCGGTAAAAAGGTTAACCTCTCTTACTTGAAAGTATTTGGTTATGTTTCCTATGTTCATATTGATTCCATTGCTAGAAGTAAACTCGATAGCAAAATCTAAAAAATGTTTTCTAGTTGGCTATGGTGGACTTAAGCTTGATTATCATTTCTGGGATGACCAAAATAGGAAGAATATCAGGAGCAAGGATGTGATCTTCAATGAAGGTGTTCTAGATAAGGACAGATATAGCACTGACTCCAAAAGTACAGGTTCTGAAGATAAGAAGCCTGAGGTGACTCCATTGAAGGATCTTTCTAAAGTAGAGGTGCAAAATCCAGAGGTTGAAGATCAAGAGAATGTAGCTCCAGAAGCAAACTAGAGCACTCCTGTAACTATAGTCAAGAGATCTAGCAGGACCATCAGACTGCCGTAGAGATACTCCTCTTCATTACATTGCATCTTGTTGACCGACGGAGGTAAGCCGGAGAGTTATGATGAAGCTGTGTAGGCTAAAGAATCGGTCAAGTAGGAGTCAGCCATGAGGGATGAGATGGATTCCTTAATGTCTAATCAGACATGGGAACTAGTAGAGTTACCAAAGGGCAAGAAGGCCTTGCACAACAAATGGGTATATCGGATAAAAGATGAAAATGATGGCAGCAAATGCTATAAGGCAAGGGTGGTGGTAAAAGGATTCCAACAAAAAGAAGGCATTGACTTCAATGAGATCTTTTCTCTAGTGGTGAAACTAACCGCGATTAGAATGGTACTCGCGCTAGTGGCAAACGAAGACTTGTTCTTGGAACAATTGGATATTAAGACAGCCTTTCTCCATGGTGATTTGGAGGAGGAGATCTACATGAAGCAGCCACAAAGTTGCAAAGTATGGGGTAAAGAGAACATGGTGTGCAAACTTCAGAAGATCTTATATGGCCTTAAACAAGCTCCCAGGCAGTGGTACAAGAAGTTTAACAATTTTATGTGTAGCAATGGTTTCTTGAGATGTCAAGGAGATCACTGTTGTTATGTGAAGAACTTTGGTGACTCCTACATTATATTGTTGCTATATGTTGATGACATGTTGATAGCAGGAGGATGCAAACAGGAGATTGACAAGCTGAAGAAGGAGTTGTCTAAGGAGTTTGCAATGAAGGTTTTGGATGCTATAAACCAAATCCTTAGGATGAGAATAACAAGGAACAGTAGTGGTTTGAAACTATCACAGGAAGAATATGTTGCAAAAGTTCTTAATAGATTCAACATGAGTAATGCGAAGCCTGTGAGGACTCCTTTGGCTAGTCACTTGAAGTTGTCAAAGGAGCAATCACCGACCACAGAGCAGGAGCAAGAGCACATGGCCAAGGTGCCTTATGCTTCCGTAATAGGTAGTCTTATGTATGCCATGGTTTGTACCAGATCGGGCATTGCACATGCAGTAGGAGTTGTGAGCAAGTACATGAACAATCCAGGCAAGTAGCATTGGGAGGCAGTGAAATGGATTTTCAAATATCTGAGAGGTACTGCAAGTTTAGCTTTGTGTTTCAAGAAGTCAGACTTAGGATTACAGGGTTATGTAGATGCTGATATAGCTAGAGACATTGATGGCAGAAAGAGTACTACCGGTTATGTTTATACTATGGGTGGCACAGTAGTTAGTTGGGTCTTGAAGCTACAAAAGATAGTTGCACTCTCTACAACTGAAGCAGAGTATATGGCAATGACTGAAGCAAGCAAGGAGATGATTTGGTTGTAGTTGTTTCTAGAAGAACTGCGCCACAAGCAAGAAAGGAGTGTGCTATATAGTGACAGTCAAAGCACCATTCACTTAGCGAAAAATCCCGCATTTCATGTTAGGACAAAGCTTATACAGTTGCTTTATCACTTCATTAGAGCGGCTTTGAAAAATGGGGTGTTAAAGCTTGAGAAGATTCTTGGAAGTCAGAATCCAGCAGATATGCTTACCAAAACTATTCCGATCGAGAAACTAAAGTTGTGTGCAACTTTAGTTGGACTTCTCCTTGAGGCATGAGAAGTTGTTGCCGCTACAGTTCGAGACATGGTGATTGATTAGTCTCCAAGTGGGAGATTGTTGGAGGTGGAGCCAAATCAAAACCCAGCAAAAGAAGAAAAAAGAAAGAAACGGGCAGAGCCCGGGCGCCGCAGCGCTGGTTTCAAGTGCCACGGTGCTAAGGCACTATTTTGCATGTTTTTTTAAAGCTTCCAATTAGTATTTTTGGGCAACAACACAAAAGGGAAACATGTGATTGCTACGGTTTCTCAAAAGTTGCTATTTTTCACTCTTTGAGGGTATTTAAATAGAGATAAGACGGCTAGGGTTGTGTGGCATTATTTTGTGTGTAAGAGCTCTATTGTTGAGAGAGTTGAAGAAAATTCCCACAGAGGGTGCTAGGTAGAAGAGAGATTTGGGAAACACAATTGAGTGTGTGTGATAGAAACTTCTCTTGTAATCTATAATCATCTTTTTCATCATAGTAGAATCTACAGCGGTAGAAACAAGACGTAGTGTCAAATTTGGATGAATCTGTATAAAAATTTGGTGTTCTTTTTCTTCTTTTGTTTTTCTGCAATCATTTGTTCTTGGTGTTCTTAGAATTAGGAGGCACCTAATTCCCAACAATTCCAACTACTGATTTTACTAACATTAATTTTTGTTTTTCATGCAGGATCTTAGAGAATATTCTTTTTTAAGTTTATTGAAATTTGGAGATTCGAAATCTACATGATAATTAATTAAACATTTCTCCCCCAAATATTTAGTACTATCTTCAATGCTTTTGGACATGCTCTATCGACAAACATAATGCCAAAAGAACTAATTTTCATCCCAAAATTAAAATATTCTAATGCACTGAATGTCATGTCTTTGGATCTCTCATAAAAGTTTCTTCCAAAGTTTTAGCAAAAAGAAAAAAAAAAAGAAAAAACGCATCAGACTAGTATAAGCAGCTATTCTTGCATGCCCCTGAACTACACTTAGTGTTGCTTAATGACAAGATGGAGACAAAAATACTTAACCAGGAGAAACATGAACGAGAGGAAACTAATAAAACATGAAGAGATATAAAATTTTAGAGAGGTAAATTTCAGTTTTATAAAATTCCATATAATATTAAAAGGAAAATAAGTCGACATAGGATGCGTTGCTGCTAGGGGTGGCAATTCGTATCGGCAGGTCGAGTTGATAGTCAATTTTTACATAAACTAGCTCGACACTAATTCAACCTATGACAAGAATGAGTTGAAAAGTTTCAACACTAACACGAGCTGTTTTGACACAGGTTAACATGAATATGACCCAAACTATCTTATTACCTATGCAACCTATGAAAAGCTAATAACTCGCAACCCACCAATGACCCTCAACCTGTCAGTGACCTACAGTAACCCGTGCTAATTCGTGATGTTTTTAGCTTTGAATTTATACTAATATAACATAAGAACAAACATAACACAAATTTTTTGAAAATCAAATGAGTTTTTGTAACACCCTTGAATTTTAAAGTGGGATTTATTACGTTAAGTTTAATTATTAAGAGTGCCAAGAGTGAATTTAATGTTAATTTGGGTCATTTAAGATTTTATTTCATCTGTTACATTTCAAAATTTGGTTTTTAGTTTTTAAAATACCAAATGATATTTTTACACCACACTTTTTCTCATATTTACAAAAATGCCCTTGACCCCTTTATTTTCCCCTCTCTCTTTCTTTCTTTATTTTCCCGTCTCTCTCTCGTCTCATTTTCTCTCTCTCTGCACACTCTCTTTCCTTCTTTTCTTCCCTGATTTTCACACAGATTTGAGCAAGAATTGAAGTTCAAATCATCAAGTTTTTCATCCAAAAACGCCATTGAGGTTAGCTTCTCTTTCTCTTTAAAATTTCAAAGTTTTATTTCCAATTTTTCAATTTTTTTGAATGTTGCATCTGAACTTTGATGAGCTTAAATAATATTCAATTTGAGTTGTAGAATGTGGTTTACCATGAATTTAAGCTTTATTTGAACAAAAATCAATTTAAACAAGTTTTCACATTTTTCTTTGATTTTCAAATCAATTGTGAAATGGATTTTAAATTTGGGAAAAATGGTTTAAATTTGTTCTATTATGGTTTTCTATGTTTTCTATGTGATTTCTATGCTTTGGGAATTGAAAAACAGGTTTAAAATTGGATTTTGAGTTCAAGGCGGCCGAAACTCGAAACCTAAAAATTTCTAGAATTTGCCAATCTGGCAAGCCAAACTTGAAGCTCGGCATGCTGGAGTCAAGAGTTCGGCAGGCCGGATTCATGTCATCGGCAGGCCAGACTCAAGCAAGTTCGGTAGGCTGAATTGTGTAGGTTTGGTAGGCAGGACTAGGATGTTCGGCAGGCCAACTAGACAATATGAAATTGTACTTTTAACCCTAGTTTTCAATGTTTAGTGATTCCAAAATGTTTCAAAAAGGATTATGATTTTAGGTTATATTATTTTGAGTCAAAAGGCACACTGATAATTAAATTAACATAATGATATTTGTTGAATGTGATTTCTGATTCTAAATGCAGTTTTAAAGGTTTTGAACGTATATGGAGCATACGTTGAATTTTATTTGGAGCTTATGTTATTGGAATTTCAAATGAGGTAGGAAATAAATTTCTATCCCTTTCTTTGGCAGCCCTTTTTAAATTATTTTGGCCAAATGCTTGACCTTTTGAATGATTGTTGAAAATAATTTCTATCTTTGATTTTGAAGAATTGTATTTTGATATTTGTTTCAGATTTTCGAAACTCGTATGGTAATGCTTTATCAAGTTGCCTTCAAGTAAGAGTTTTTATTGATTTGTTAAGACTTTGAGATTTGTTTCAATTAGAATGATTTGTGAACAATTCTTTGTTTTTAATTACTATTTTAAAATAATTTGTTTTAACTAATTATCCTACTGAGCCTTCCGCTCATGTTTTTCCTTTTTTTTTAAAAAATCCCCCTTCCAGGTTTGAAGAGGAAGGAAGGTCCTAGGATCAAAACTTGGCTCTTTGTGTAGAAATGGTATTTTCTCTAGAACTATTGTATAATACATGTACTGTATGACTTGTCCCGCTCTTGATGCAGTTATCATCTCTGTCAATTGTATGTTTTTAATTTATCCTAGAGACAATGATTTTTAGTATTCTTGTATTATTACTATTGATGTTATTTGTATTTTATTTATCTACCCACCTTCGTGGTAAATATCCACGTGGTGGTGAATGAGAATAAGATCTCGGCCCCATCTTTGTGGCATTCATGTGATGGTGACCGCCGATGATATTTATTCACTTTCTACATATATTTATTTACTTTATCTTGATTTACCTTGTTTAATCTGACTTATTTACCTTAATTTCAACTTCTTTACCTAAAACTTATAGACCTCCACCCCGGGGCATCACAGAATGTATCAGAGCATAGGCTTCAGATCTTTTGGGAACTGAACCTATGAGATTTTCGCTGTTTTATTTTTATTTTTTAAGTTTTAAGTCGGGACAGATGTCGTTACATTACGTTTGAGTACACAGTGTAATTGTGATTTTAAACTTTAGATATTTAAAAATTTTGAGGAGGAAATTTCTTTTAAGGAGGGTGGAATGTAACACCACTGAATTTTAAAGTGGGATTTATTATGTTAGATTTAATTATTAAGTGTGCTAAGAGTGAATTTAGTGTTAATTTGGGTCCTTTAAGATTTTATTTCATCTATTACATTTCAAAATTTGATTTTTAGTTTTCAAAATACCCAATGACATTTTTACACCACACTTTTCCCCATATTCACAAAAATTCCCTTGACCCCCCTTTATTTTTCCCTCTCTCTCATTCTTTCTTCATTATCTTGTCTCTCTCTTATCTGTTTTTCTCTCTCTCTGCACACTCTCTTTCCCTCTTTTCTTCCTTGATTTTGCACACGGCTTTGAGCAAGAATTGAAGTTCAAATCATCAAGTTTTTCATCCCAAAAAGGCCATTGAGGTTAGTTTCTCTTTCTCTTAAAATTTCAAAGTTTTCTTTTCAATTTTTTAAATTTTCTTTGAATGTTGAATTCGAACTTTGATGAGCTTAAATAATGTTCAATTTGAGTTGTAGAATGTGATTTACCAAGAATTTAAGCTTTATTTGAACATACATCGATTTAAACAAGTTTTGACAATTTTCTTTGATTTTCAAATCAATTGTGAAATCAATTTTAAATTTGGGAAAAATGGTTTAAATTTGTTCTATTATGGTTTTCTATATTTTCTGTGTAATTTTTATGCTTTGGGAATTGAAAAACGGTTTAAAATTGGATTTTGAGTTTGGAGAGGCCGAAATTTGAAACCTAGAAATTTTTAGAATTTGCCAGTTCGGCAAGCCGAGCTTGAAGTTTGGCATGCCGGAGTCAAGAGTTCGGCAGGCTGGATTCATGTCATCGGCAGGTCGGACTCAAGCAAGTTCGGTAGGCCAATTCTGGAGTTCGATAGGTCGAATTGTGTAGGTTCGACAGGCTAGACCAGGATATTCAGCAGGCCGACTAAGCAATATGAAATTGTACTTTTAACCCTAGTTTTTAATGTTTAATGATTCTGAAATGTTTCAAAAAGGATTATGATTTTGGGTTATGATTATTTTGAGTCAAAAGGTACACTGATAATTAAATTAACATAATGATATTTGTTGAATGTAATTTCTGATTTTAAATGTAGTTTTAAAGGTTTTGAACGTATATGGAGCATACGTTGAATTTTACTTAGAGCTTAAGTTATTGGAATTTCAAATGAGGTAGGATATAAATTTCTATCCCTTTTTTTGGCAGCCTTTTTTAAACTGTTTTGGCCAAATGCTTGACCTTTTGAATGATTGTTGAAAATAATTTCTGTCTTTGATTTTGAAGAATTGTATTTTTTTATTTCTTTTGGATTTTCAAAACCCATACAGTGATGCTTTATCAAGTTGCTTTCAAGTAAGTGTTTTGATTTATTTGTTAAGACTTCGAGATTTATTTCAATTAGAACGATTTGTGAACAATTCTCTATTTTTGATTACTATTTTAAAATAACTTGTTTTTAACTAATTATCCTACTAAGCCTTCTACTCACGTTTTTCCTTTTTTAAAAAAAAAAATCCACCTTCCTGGTTTGAAGAGGAAGGAAGGTCCTAAGGATCGAAACCTGGCTCTTTGTGTAGAAATGGTATTTTCTCTGAAACTGTTGTATAATACGTGTACTGTACGACTTGTCCCGGTCTTGATGTAGTTTTCATTTTTGTCAATTGTATGTTTTTAATTTATCTTAAAAAGGGTGATTTTTAGTATTCTTGCATTATTACTATTGATGTTATTTGTATTTTATTTACCTACCCACCTTCATGGTAAACATCTATCGTGATGGTGAATGAGAATAAGATCTCGGCCCCTACCTTCGTGGCATTCAGGTGATGGTGACCGCCGATGATATTTATTCACTTTCTACATATATTTATTTACTTTATCTTGATTTACCTCGTTCAATCCGCCTTATTTACCTTAATTTCAACTTCTTTACCTAAAACTTACTTAACCGCACTCCGGGGCGTCATAGAATGACGTCAGAGCATAGGATTTAGATCTTTTGGGAATGAAACCTATGAGATTTTTGCTATTTTATTTTGATTTTTTAAGTTTTAAGTTGGGACAGATTTCATTACAGTTACATTTGACTACATAGTGTAATTGTGATTTTAAACTTTAGATATTTAATAATTTTGAGGAAGAAATTTCTTTTAAGGAGGGTGGAATGTAACACCCTTGAATTTTAAAGTAGGATTTATTATGTTAAGTTTAATTAGTAAGTGTGCCAAGAGTGAATTTAATGTTAATTTGAGTCATTTAAGATTTTATTTCATCTGTTACATTTCAAAATTTGATTTTTAGTTTTTAAAATACCAAATGATATTTTTACACCACACTTTTCCCCATATTCACAAAAATGCCCTTGACCCCTTTATTTTTCCCTCTCTCTCTTTCTTTCTTCAATTTCCCATCTTTCTCTTATCTCTTTTTCTCTCTCTCTCTGCACACTCTCTTTCCCTCTCTTCTTCCCTGATTTTTGCATAGTTTTGAGCAAGAATTGAAGTTCAAATCATCAAGTTTTTCATCCAAAAACGCCATTGAGGTTAGCTTCTCTTTCTCTTTATAATTTCAAAGTTTTATTTTCAATTTTTCAAATTTTCTTTGAATGTTAAATCTGAACTTTGATGAGCTTAAATAATGTTCAATTTAAGTTTTAGAATGTGATTTACTAAGAATTTAAGCTTTATTTGAACATATATCGATTTAAACAAGTTTTGACATTTTTCTTTGATTTTCAAATTAATTGTGAAATTGATTTTAAATTTGAGAAAAATGGTTTAAATTTGTTCTATTATGATTTTCTATGTTTTCTATGTGATTTATATGCTCTAGGAATTGAAAAACAGATTTAAAATTGGATTTTGAGTTCGGGGAGACCGAAACTCAAAACCTGGAAATTTCTAGAGTTTGCCAGTTTGGTAGGCTGACCTTGAAGTTTGGCATACCGGATTAAAGAGTTTGGTAGGCCAGATTCTTGTCATTGGTAGGCTAGACTTAAGCAAGTTCGTTAGGCCGGTTATAGAATTCGGTAGGCCAAACTATGCAGGTTTGGCAAGCCAGACCAGGATGTTAGCCAGCCCAACTAGGCAATATGAAATTGTACTTTTAACCCTAGTTTTCAATGTTTGATGATTCTGAAATGTTTCAAAAAGGATTATGATTTTGGGTTATGGTATTTTGAGTCAAAGGCACACTGATAATTAAATTAACATAATGATATTTGTTGAATGTGATTTCTGATTTTAAATGCAGTTTTAAAGGTTTTGAACGTATATGGAGCATACGTTGAATTTTATTTGGAGCTTGCATTATTAGTATTTCAAATGAGGTAGGATATAAATTTCTATCCTTTTCTTTGGCAGCCCTTTTTAAGCTATTTTGGCCAAATGCTTGACCTTTTGAATGATTGTTGAAAATAATTTTTGTCTTTGATTTTGAAGAATTGTATTTTGATATTCCTTTCGGATTTCTAAAACCCGCACGGTGATGCTTTATCAAGTTACTTTCAAGTAAGTGCTTTAATTGATTTGTTAAGACTTTGAGATTTATTTTAATTAGAACAATTTGTAAACAATTCTCTGTTTTTGATTACTATTTTAAAATAATTTATTTTTAACTAATTATCCTACTAAGCCTTTCACTTACGTTTTTCCTTCTTCTTTTTTTAAATTTCCCTTCCAGGTTTGAAGAAGAAGGCAGGCCCCAGGATCGAAACCTGGCTCTTTGTGTAGAACTGGTATTTTCTCTAGAACTATTGTATGATACGTGTACTATACGACTTGTCCCTGTCTTGATGTAGTTTTCATCTCTGTCAATTGTATGTTTTTAATTTATCTTAGAAACAATGATTTTTAGTATTCTTGTATTATTACTATCGATGTTATCTGTATTTTATTTACCTATCTAACTTTGTGGTAAACATCCACGTGATGGTGAATGAGAATAAAATCTCGGCCCCACCTTCGTGGCATTCACGTCATGGTGAACTCTGATGATATTTATTTACTTTCTATATATATTTATTTACTTTATCTTGATTTACCTCGTTTAATTCGCCTTATTTACCTTAATTTCAACTTCTTTACCTGAAACTCACTGACCCCCTCCTCGGGGTGTCACAGTTTCACAGTATAATAATAAAAAATTGTCCTAAAATTTTTACAATATTTAACAAAATAACAAGTGCAACACCAACAAAATAACAAGTCCAACAAAATAAAAAAGTCTCAAGTGATCAAGCTAAAATAAACTACTTATTGCTCAAGAGTTAAAATCAATTTAGCTTGAAACTTGGTTTGAAATTAAGCGAGCTAGGGTTTTGTCTTATAAGAATATTTGATAATAAGAAAAAAATACTAAAATAATTAATCGCGAGTTAAACAGGTCATTTTAGTGTCATGCCTGTTGACCTAAACACGGCCCGTTTTTAGACAGGTCAGTTTCAAGTTGACACTAAAATGACACGTGGTTACTTTTTTGACCTTAACTTATAAAAAAGTGTGTCAAGTTTGTGTCGTATCATCGTATCCTAACCCATATTGCTGGCCGTAGCTGCTAATCACTATAGTCTACGGGTGGCTCTGTTCCTACTATAATGGTCCTACATGATAAATTTGACTAATATACAAGTTTTAATTACTGCATTTTTTATTATTAAAATTGAAATTTGATGATGAGAGACATCAAAGAGAGAGAGAGGTATAGTTAGCATCTTACCCACTATTACATAATGTTCGAAACATCAACAAGACGATAAAATTATAAACAAAATAGAAATTGGGGAAACAGCCTTAAAGGTTTACAACTAGAACCACTATAGAAATTAAGGCTTTGTTTAAAAAATAAGTTGGAACTTTAAGTTCCAACCTGCTATAGTGTAAAGAACTCATATGCTATAGTAGTTTGCTACAATGTAAAGCTATTACATGCTACAGTGTTTAAGTTCTAACATCAAATTCTTACTTACTTTCCAACTAAGTGTAAACTGTTAACATTGTATGATTAGGGATTCATATCCCTTGATAATAGAACTGCCATCCTTTAATCATGAGATTGTACAGTTGACTAATTCCTAATTGAAGGTATCACTTGATTGTAGCTATCTCACAAATTTTATTCTTCTTATTTAAATGTATTTTTGATATGTATATATGGCCTCTAGTCAATGCAATATGTAAATTATACATCTTTAAATTACAAGTTATTTTTGGATGCAAAAAAAAGGCCTTATTAAAAGTCTTTTGAATACATATTGGGAGATAGCATTTTTATTATAAATAATTGAAGTAAATAGCAGATTTTAAAAATATTTGTAATTAGTAGTAGTATGAAACGACCCGATTATTCTAGCCATTTCTTAATGTTTTTATCTTCAACTTTATTATGCTTACGTAGTATTACTTGTACGGAAAAATGTAGACTAATTTTTTAAAAAATATATAATTGAGACATATTATTTCACCTCATAATTGCTGAAAATATTCATAACACTAGTTAAACTTGTATTTTCAAAATACACACTTCACATCTCTTACAACAATAGTTCTTGCTTACCTACTATTGTAATCAAACAATGTTTTAAAACAAGTCCCATCTTATGCTAAATTTTTAGAAGATATGTGCATAATTAAAAGGAAGCACAATATGACTAAAATTGCATTTTTAACTAGGAATGCTAATTACATTATTCAATATGACTCACCATCTAAGTTTAAAGATCTAGGTTGTTCCATAATTTCTTGTATCATAGGAAACACTCAAATTAAACATGCATTGTTAGATGTTGGTGCTAGTATCAACCTTTTGCCTTATTTTGTTTACTAACAGTTAAGCTTAGGTGAACATTTGTCACACTTCAGTTAGTTGATTGTTCTGTGAAAATTCAAAGAAGTGTTGTTGAGGAAGTGTTAGTTTAAATTAATAAATTTTAATATCCAGTAGATTTTATTATTTTAGATACAACCTATTGCAAATTCAATGTTCAAATTCCTATCATTTTAGGTCATCCATTTCTTGCAACTTCCAACTCTTTGACTAATTATATAAATGGAATACTAAAATTGTCTTTTGAAAACATTACTTCAGAATTCAACATATTTAACATGATGCAATCTCTTTCTAGAAAGTGTAAAGTAAACTTTGTTGAGAACAATACTTTTGGAACATCTGTTGATCCTTTAGCTGACTTGGATAATACCTTTGATTTAAATGTCTAGCCAAAAGTTGAAAACCATCCCATGAATGTTTTAACTAATGAAACTCTTAAAGCTGAAAATTCAATTTTCAAACCTAGATTTGGAAATGAAGTTTTGTGGAAGAATCTGAAGATGAATGTATGGGTGAACCAATGGATGAAGAAGAGTTTCAGAAAAGATTTATTGAAGCATCTGGCAACTTAACTTTTTGGGAATGTTATCTTCTAGGAAGGTTTAGGGCAACTATTCCACTAGTCATCAAACTTGTTGATTCTGACTCTGAAAATGAAATTATAATAATAGATTAATGCTTGTATTATGTTTTGTGTTTGTATTTATCTATTTCTATGTTTCTGTATTTTTGTATTCTTGTAACTTTGCTTTGGTGTGTTGTATTTTTATTTTCTTAGTTTGTCCTAAATTTAGAAAAATAATTTCAAAAGTTCATTTAAAGTAGTTGAGGCAAAGGAGGATATAATCAAGTATGATTAATTAGTACTTTGTATCAACGGCCTCTAGAAACACATTTTAAGGAAATGATTAAAATAAATTTTTTCTTATTTTTAGAATTTTTCTTTAAAATATAAAAAACACAAAATTAATAAGTTTGAAAAAAAAATTAAAATTTTAAAATTACAAAAACATTTTCTTTTTCTTTGTAAATAAGTGTTGTTGTTTTTCACAATTTTTAGATCACTTAGCCCAATTACTGTTTGGCCCAACCCAGATTAATGTTTTCACATGTGTTAGGATAGTTTTCCTCGTGTCTAAACAGTATCGTATCCTTTGTCTCTAAAAGCATTCACTGTACATTCAAGCCCAGAATTCTTAGCTCTTTCTCTCTCTAAATTTTTTCTCTTTCTAAGCTCTCGAATTCTTTCTGCCTTTTCTCTAGATCTTCAAAGTTTTTCCTTTGAAAATTTCCAAAAAACCTTCAAAGTTTCTTCGATCCTTAAATACTCTTCTTAAAAACTCTTCACCTTTTCTTTCTTAATCCCATAAAAACTTTTCAATACTCTCTTAAAAGCTCTCAGATCCACTCAAAGCACTGAAATCTCTTTCTCTCGAAGCTCTCAATTCACTCTCAAGAATCTCTTTTTCTCTCTGATCATGGATCCTAAATATGACCACCTAAAGAAATACTTTCCTTCTCTTTCTCAGAAAAAACTTAGACAAAAATACAAAGCTCGAATCACTCGTCTTTGGGTCCTTTCTCATTTTAAACTTCTAACTAATATAAAGATATATATAACAGGTCTTATTTGTCCTAGTGATGTCACAAATAAAGATCTTCCTAGGATGGGTACAAGTCTTTGTGCTAGGAAAAGAAGAGCCTGAGCTATAGCTTCAAAGTGTTCTAAGTGTTCTCGTCAAAAATATGAGCTTAGGTGTAAGTCAAAAGGTCTTATGTCTATAAATAGAGAAGGTAAAATACTTTTCTGTAAAGATAAGCTTTCTAAAGAAAACTTAGATGATCTTCAAGATTCTCTTTTAGTTCATCCAAATGGTCATGTTCAAGGATCCATTTGTAAACTTTGGCCTCAGTTTCATGCAGAAAAAGAACGTCTAGGGAATTTAACGTTAAAAGCCCAATTGTTTAGTTTGTAGGAATTTTAGAAGGAAAACAGTAACCTAATCCGTCTGGTTCTAAGCAAAATCTATAAAGTATTTTTAGTTTTTGTGTGTTTTTATTTTCTTTTAAAAAAATTTGTTGAAACATTATTTGAGATATGAATTTGGTTTTAGTGAAAAATCATCAAAATGATTGAGTAACAGATTTTCTAGAGGTGCGTTTTGATGAACATGAGTTTTTATTCATTCTCAAATAAATTTTCATCAGAAAAAATTAAAAATAATTAAAAATAATAAAAAAAAGATTATTGTTTTTGTGATTGTTACAGTAACTATTCGTTTAATTATTGTGTTTGAACTATTTGCTTTTAATATATTTTATCTTATCTATCAGATGCATTATTTAGTAGGTGTTTTGTGTGTCGTATACATTTTGGTTTAGTCCCATTTTGTCAAAAGTTGTGCAGTTTTGTTTAATTTTTCAAAAGTTGAATAGTTTTTGTCAGGTAAAATTTTCAAAAGTTCTACAATTGAGTTAAATCTATCTTCAGCTGTCCAGTTGTCTTTCAATCACACTCAACCATGTATTATATCTCATTCGTCATTAGAATCTTACTTAGAACGGTGTAAAAAGTTTCAACTCATAAAAAAACATAAATTCTAAAAGAAAGAGTCTTAGTTTCTTAGAAACCATTATGGAGTCCTCGTCCCAATCATCTTTGAATTTCAAAAACATCTATATGTTTTGTGGTTCTAATTCAGGAAAGGGTATTGACTATTTAAATGCTACATTCCATTTAGGACAAGTCTTGGCCAAAAGAAAGGTAAACCTTATGTATGGAGGCTGTAATCTTGGTTTAATGGGAATTGTCGCTTCTGGAGCCAAGGTGGGAGGTGTCCTAAGTATTATCTCTCATTTTCTTGTTCAAGATAATCTTTGTGGTGAAACCATCAGAACCGAGAAAATTGTCAAAAATATCCCTGAGCATTTAAAACTTATAGTTCGCCACTCAGATGCATTCATTATTTTATCAAGAAGTTTAGGAACTCTAGAAGAAATGTTTGTCATAGCTAGTTGGAATCAGTTAAGTATTCTTAATAAACCACTAGGTGTGCTTAATGTTAGTGGTTTATTTGATGGTCTTTTAAGTTTCCTGGATAATACTGCAGAATAGAACTTTCTTGTAGAGTCAAGAAGAAACATATTTTTTATCTCGACACCTACTATTGAGGAATTGCTCGAGAAAATACAAATCGTCACTCCCGAGGCAAACACTACAACTTCAAAGCTCAGTAGGAAGCGTAAACAAGATTTAGATCTTTCTCTTTAAACTCTTTAATCTTTCAGTTTTACCTATAGCATGTTTGTTTATGTTTATTTTTTTTTCATTGTGTGTTTTGAATAACCATTCTTGTATGTATATGTTGTTACTCTTTCTACTTAATCTTGTTAAACATTAAGGACAATGTTCAATTTAGGTTAGGGGAGAGGGTTTGTATCAAATTTTTTCAAATTTATGACAAAATTTTTCAAGTTTGAGTCTGTTTTTTGTGTCTAAAATGGGACTTATTATTCTAAAACCAAGCGTATTGTAAAAAAAACTAAAAAAAGAAAAAAAATTATGTGCTATGTGTAAAACTATTAAGATTCTTGTTTAGTGTCAGGATGGCTGAGTCAAGGAGTTAGTCTTGAAACGCGTCTCGATTTGGTTCGAGAATGTCATCTTTCATATATTTTTGTTTATGCTTATGTTCTGCATGTTGTGTGCATGCATACATATTTAGGATAGTTGAGTTATGGAGTCCTTAGTATTCTTAAGACGTGTCGTAATCATGTTTGTGACATATTTCATTCTATTGAGTTTGTCCACATATGCATCTGATGAAAAAAAACTAAAAATAGAAAAAACTTAAAAAATAAAAAAATTTGAAAGCCTAAAAAATGTTTTGTAAAAATATTTATTTTCTTTGTTTTTGTTTTTAAAGTGTCTCCTATCTAATAAAGAAACATGGTTTGTATCACGGTTTGTTATACGATTCAGACATTGTTTAAGCTTATATTAGTTTCCTATGTTAGCCTCATATTTAGATTCATTTTTCCCAATATTTGAGCACATAATCTTAAACTTGTATTTGTTATACTAATTTAGAGACTGTTTATATTAATATAATCTGGTTCATTTTTATAAAACCTTATAATTTGTTTGAATCCCTCTCAAGGCAAAATCCTAGATAATACTAAGTTAAGGACATAATTTAGGCCATCTTTAGAACGTTTGAGCCTTTCAAGCTTACCTTTTTACAATTTATATCCCTAGTTACCCTGTTGTGTTTAATGTTCCATTTTCTTTGCCACCCACAAATTTTTGGCTTAGCCTTTTTAATAATTTCATATTCTTTCTTTTTGCATTTCATTCATATGGCATATGATTGGTTTAGATGTATTTTGTGTTATGATAATGTTGAGGGAGGATGGGAAGGGTTTTGAAAGCAAGTTTGTTTATTCGGTATGTCTGTAAATTCAAAAAAAAATCAAAAAA
This sequence comes from Artocarpus heterophyllus, assembly GCA_025403435.1. NCBI lineage: Eukaryota > Viridiplantae > Streptophyta > Magnoliopsida > Rosales > Moraceae > Artocarpus > Artocarpus heterophyllus. The sequence goes on along the minus strand of CM046331.1, from coordinate 3,112,696 downwards.
TAAAAAAAAATGATAAAAAAGAAAAGTAAAAAAAAAAAGAATAAAAAGTGGTTGATAACTGAAAGCTTGCTTCAAGTCTGAGTTTGTTACTTGAGAATTAATTTGTATATTTAAAAGTTCCGAGAATACTGTAAGTGTCTTATGGGTGAATCAAGTTCAAATTTATCCTTCATCTCACCTTTTTACACTAGCCTTACATTACAAGTCCAATAAAGTCCTAATGGTCCTTAATTTATTGTTATTCTAATTGTATGCAACAGTGATAGAATAACACACATACGAGAAAATCCAACTTAAATATGAGACATACTCTTCAAATAAACCATAAACTTAAATAATATTTGTATTTTATTTTAAGGCATGATTTTGAGACCCATGAGGACATTTTGTTAGAAAAATAGTATGTAGCGGAAATTTTAAAATTTTTTATATCAGAGTTTTTTTTCCAAACACAAGTTTGACACACTAGATGTATAAATTAATAAGACCTTACTAACCCTATAAATGTAGAAAAGCTCTCGCAATCAATGAAGAGAAGTACCGTTCTAGAAGAACCTCAACCAACTGGCCTTCTTTGCTATTCTCTATTCTCGATTGGAGTAAGTGCGGGCTCACATTGTTTAGCTTTTCCCCAAGTGGCTCTCCTTTTAACCAGTTAAGAAATACCCAAAGCTATAGTTCATGATTTGTGAACAACGGCTTTACGAGGAGTTGTAGAGTCTCACCAGTAGAGTCTCACTCTATATTTCTCAACTGATCTAAATAATAAGGAGACTCACTCTCCTTTTATAGAGGTTGGGCCCAGGAGTCAGTCCTTATTAGATAAGGCCTCAAAAATTTGAATCAAAATCAAATCAGAATCAATATTTGATAAAATCTGTGTGAAAACGCATGATCCTTTTATCGTCGGGTCAATAGGCCGCGCAGATCGGCCTGCCAAACCTCCTCAATTGATAGGCCGAACTTAAAGATTTGCTGGTCGAACTTGTGATAAAAAGTTCTCGGCGAATCTTTATTTCCCACCCAAGATACTTGGAATAAAGCCTCAGTTTTAATTCAAATAATCCAATAGAGAAGTTATCTGATTAAAACAGTCATATCAAGATATTCTGTAGGAAAATAAATATTCCTGATAATTCAACAAGTTTATTTTGAATTAATTCAAAATTAATCCAACCGATAAATAGACATGAATTATCTGATCCTGATAATTCAACAAGTTTATCTCGAATTAATTTTATCACAAAATTAATTCAATCGATAAACAAACATAAATTATCTAATTTTACAGAATTTTCAGCCAATCTGATAATTTAACACAAGTTAACAATAATTGGAATAACACGCCGTATCATTATAGGATTTTTGTAAGCTATCAAAGGGACCTGATGGACCTATATAGTTCAGGCTCCTGATAATTATAAAACCCAATATCCCAGATATACATTTCATAATTATTAGCTCCAACGCTACTCTACTAAAAGCTCAAAGCTGCACACTTGAACTATATAGAATTACGAAGCCCATATAGCTAAGTCTTCATGACATATCATAATGTATCATATCCCTATAGGATTATCCATAATCGGCTTAAGGACAAGTTCTGTCTTACCTTCCTGATTATTTTTCTCTTATGTTCCATTACCTCACCATCGAAAAACTTACCATCCAAAGATGGTATACCATTCGGTTACACCATGTATCCAAATGGTTGAGTACTCCAGTTTTTCAATTATAGGATAACATATATAAGAGGATATCACTACTCCTAAAGAGGAGCTATGGATTCCAAATCCATGAATAAATGGTCTACGCTATCAAGAGTCATGCCTCTAACATACCAACATGCGTATCACTATTAAAATGTGGATGTCACCCTTTGGTACATCAAAAGACACAAGTCAAGACAACGGGCCCATTATTTATCTTAGGATTAAGATACAATATATATGATTGTCTAAAGTGAATCGATTTGTAGAGACAAAATTATTAATCCAAATCAATTCACTTTATGTCCCGATCTGACACATCGTCACCTATGACAATGTGCCAATGTTTCTATTTGCGGAATCCACCTTCGATGGCCAAGACAGCCACCTCCCAATAGGGATATAGACAACATAATAATCTTTACATGAATAAAGTACTCAACTTTATTCCCTCGATTGTGGATCTTATGATTTAGACCGTTACCTTAAGAATCGTGTCTTTTGCATAATTTGTCCATCATATGCTCAATTCTTAAAGGTTTAGACTGCCAGTCTCAGACTTTTGTTTGCTTAACATACATTCAGCAAATATGAATGTAAAGAGGACAAGATTTGGTATATAAATAATAAATTAATTCTTTATTGATAAAAATATCTCTAAAAACATATTACATTTTTACTTCTTAAGGCATACATGTCCAACAATCTCCTACTTGCACAAAGTGAGTAAATATTACAAATCTTGCATCCCCATAGCTTCCACATGCCTCTCGAAGACTCTCCTAGTAAGTGTCTTCATGAATGGATCGGCTAAATTGTCCTCTGACACGATTTTGCACACAAGGACATGCCCGTTTTCTATGAAGTCCTTTATCACATGATACTTCCGATCAATATGCTTACTCTTCTTATGAAATCTTGGTTCCTTAACATTAGCTACCATCGAACTGTTATCACAATATAGTGATACCGCCTTATCTATACGAGGAACTCTCTCAAGATCCACAAGGAACTTGCGGAGCCACACTGCTTCTTTTGAAGCATTACTAGCTACCACATACTTGGCCTCCATCGTTGAATACAAAGTGTAATCTTGCTTCACACTTCTCCAACTGATGGCACCGCCGCCTAGAGTAAACACAAAACCCCAAGTCGATCTCCTAGAATCCAGACAGGATTGGAAATCCTAATCAGTGTATCCTAGAGGAGTTACGTCCTCACCTGAATACACAAGCATATACCCTCAAGTCCTTCTCAGGTACTTAAAAATATGCTTGACTGCAACCCAGTGGTTCGGTCCTGAATCCGCCTGAAATCGACTTACAATCCCAACCGCATAATAAATATCCGGTCGTATGCAAAGCATGGCATACATGAGACTACCCACTGCTGAAGCATTAGGCACCTTCTTCATGTATTCTTTTTCTTCCTTAGACTTTGGAGAGTCTTTCTTAGAAAGAGTAATTCCAGATCTAGATAGTTGCCCACCATTCTTGGAATCCAACATTGCAAACCTTCTGAGAATCTAATCTATGTAGCTAGCCTAGGACAAAGCTATCATTCTGTTCTACCTATCCCAAAAATCTAGATACTGAGAACAAAATTAGCCTCACCTAAGTCCTTTATGTCAAACTACTTGGTTAACCATAATTTGATCGATGACAACGCCCCAACGTCATTGCTAATTAGTAGAATGTCATCTACATAGAGCAGTAGAAAAACCACTTTCCCATCCTTAATGTGTTTATAAACACATGGCTCATCCACATTTTATGAGAACCCATAAGTCTTGATCACTTGATCAAATCTTATGTTCCAAGAACGGAAAGCCTGCTTAAGTCCATATATTGACTTTAGCAGTTTACAAACCTTACCCTCTTGACCCTTGACCTTGAACCCATCTGGTTGTTCCATATAAATAGACTCATCAAGATAGCCATTTAGAAAAGCCATCTTGACATCCATCTGCTAAATCTCGTAGTCGAGTGTGGCAGCTATGGACAAGAGAATCTAGATGGACTTAAGCATGGCTATAGGCGAAAAGGTTTCCTCGTAATCGATTCCTTCCTTTTGTGTGTAACCCTTAGCTACCAGTCTAGCCTTAAAGGTTTCAACCTTTCCATCCACTCCTCTTTTCCTCTTGTAGATCCACTTACACCCTATGGGTTTTACCCCTTCAGGAAGATCCACAAGTTCCCAAACCCGATTAGTCTCCATAGACTTCATCTTTGTGTTCATGGCCTCTGTCTAGAGTTTCAAATCAACATCCTCCGTAGCCTCTGCATAAGTGTAAGGATCCCTGTCATGTTCATCCGGTTCAACCAAGAAGGCCTCACCATTGAACATATACCTCTCGAGTTGACGCCTGATCCTCCCACTATGTCGAAGCCCCTTAGGTTGTTGTTCGGGTTCGTTTGGTTTTTCTACACCGATTGGAGTGGTTTCTACCAAAACCCCCAAAGTGATTGGATTACTCCTTAACTCCTCAAGCACCACTTTGCTTTGAGGCTTGAAGTCATCCATGTAACTCTCCTCAAGGAAAGTTGCATGAGTTGAAACCATGACTTTATTTTCCTTTGGGTTATAAAAATAACCCCCTTTAGTCCCTTTTGGGTATCCTACAAACACACAAACTTCCGAACATGCTTCCAACTTATTTACATCCTTAAACAGGACATGAGCTAGACATTCCCATATGTAAATATGGTTTAAGAATGTCTTCTTGCCTATCTACAACTCATGAGGAGTTTTACGGACCGATTTTAAAGGCACGTTGTTTAAAAGATAACATGCGGTTTGTAGTGCATGTCCCCAAAAGGATAAAGGTAACGATGAATAACTCATCATGGACCTAACCATGTCCAATAAAGTCTTATTTCTTCTCTTTGCTATGCCATTCTGCTGTAGAGTACCCGACGCAGTCAAATGGCATAAAATCCTATTATCTAATAAGTGTCCTAAGAACTCATCAGAAAGGTATTCTCTACCTCGATCGGATCGAAGTGCCTTTATGGGTCTACCCAATTGTTTTTCCACTTTAGTCCTGAAACTCTCTAAACTTGTCAAAATTTTCGCTTTTGTAGTGCATCAAGTACATATACCCATACCTTGAGTAATCGTCAATAAAAGTGACAAAGTACTCATACCCTCCTTGTGCCCGGATGTTCATCGGTCCGCAAACATCACTATGCACAAGTTCTAGAACCCCTTTGGCCCTATTGCCCTTAGACCCGAATGGTCTTTTGGTCAACCCTCCAAACAAGATTCACATTGAGGTATAGATTCCACCTTTAAGTGACTTAAAGGTTCATCCCTTATCAACCTTTGAGTCCTATTCAGGTTAATAAGACCAAGTCGCAAATACCAAAGATAAGTCTTATTAGAATGAGAAGTTTTAAGTCTTTTAGTTATTATTATTCATCTCAGCGCTAAGCAGTAAGTCCATCTTTGGTTTAATAAAATATAGATTATTTTGCATCCATCCAAAATAGATAAAATATTATATTTTTACGAATTATCACTTTATTATTAAAAGAGACCAAATAGGAGTCTTTAAATAAACAAGCTACATAAATTAAATTCCTTTTAAATTTAGGAACATAAAAACAATCTCGCAAAATTAAAATCCTATAATTATCAAAATGTAGATGGACATCTCCCATTGCTTCAACTAAGACCAAGGATCCATCGCCCATCCGAAGCGTGAAGTCTTTATGAAGCAGACTTCTCGTTTCTTTGAACCCCTGTAGAGAAACACAAACATGATTAGTTGCTCTAGAATCTATGACCAAAATGTCACTAGATTCCTCAACCAAACAAGTTTCTAAGTACAGAAGATCACACCTACCTCCTCGGGAAAGGAAGTCCTTGCAATTCTTCTTGATGTGCCTGACCTTCCTGTAGAAGAAGCACTTGAGCTTTTTTGGGTTCTTCTTCTTCTTTTTCTTGTTCTTGCCATTTACAGGAACAGAAGACCTCCTATTCTTGGCCCGTTTTTTCTTTCCATTCCTTGGGTTGGGATTGGAACCAAAAGCAGCTGCCAAATTGGCCTTGCCACCAACAGGGGACTCCCTGATCAGCAGTTTGAACTCCTGTAACTATTTCATTAATTCTGTTAAGGTCATATCCCACCTATTACTTCAATTAAAAGTAGCTCCAAATGGGATAAACTCCTTAGACAGAGTCTCAAAGACCATTGTCATCTAAGTTTCAGCATCAATGTCGGCTCCATTGGTTTGTGCCTTAGCGAGGTAACCCATGACCAACATCAAGTGCTCCTTTACAGACGTCTCTAGTCTCTGTTTATAGTTAAGAAGTTTCTGAAGCTCCCCTTGCCACTTTGTTAAAGGCTGGCCTCCAAACATGTCTTCCAGATTATCCAAGATCTACTTAACAGTCTCATAATCCTCATGTTAAGCCTGCAACACGTTATTCATGCCGGCCATAACATAGCAGCGGGCCTGATCATTTGCATCTTTCCAACAATCATATCTTGGATTTGATCGTTGGTGGAATTTCTCGTAGGCTTAGGACGACAAGGGGTTGTCAGTACAAATTTCAGTTTCTCAAAGGATAGGATGATGTTTAGGTTCCGTTTCCAATCATTATAATTTTCTCCGGTTAATTGGTTTTTGCCAAGTATCGATGATAAAGCGTTTTTAGACATTTTTAATCTACAATAAAGAATCATATACCAAACATAAGAAAACATAGCATAATAATTTATTAAGATAACACAATCATGTAAAAACATACAAATGTGTTTAAGTGTCAAAACCTTGAAAATATCACAACCTTACAACGATAATTCCCAACTCAGAATTCAACAAGCTCCTAGGGGAGTCTTGCCAAATTCAATCAGGAACACGGATCCCCTCATGATTAATAACCATCCAGGACCCGTATGATCCAGCATATATTAATAATCGTTTCTTTGGCCATTAATTTTATTAATAGAGCTCCTAGGGGAGGTTAATAATAAAATTAACATGAGTGTATAACCATCATTTCAATATTTTATTCATGATTTATAATCACCACCTAGGGGTGTGCAATCATAAATCATGCTAAAATACCTTATCCTATCGGAGATCCAACCCGGTACATAATGAAGTGCCTTCCTTGGGGTCAGAACCACCATGTGCTACCTATGGACCAACGATGGAGGCCTTAGGTCCTCTCTTCAAAAACCTTCTCCCACTCAATCTTTTGAAATCAAGGTTTTATTTTAAAAACATGCATGACCAATTTTAATATGAGCGGCACTCCCTATTTTATATGGCATGTTATCAATACACATCGCAAATCATATTATAATGCAGACAAGCAAAGCAATCAAGCAAACCTATAAGCAAAATAATAATAAATAATCGTAATATTATGGTTCCACCCTAGATAATAGAAAATAAAGATTACAAGAGAATAATCGAAACATATTATCGATTCTTCATTCTTGAATCCTCAAGCTGTATCCTTCTTCATGTAATGCCCATCTTTAAGTCTTCAATCCCGCATAGATCGAATACTCCATATTTTCGGTCATATCCAAATTTTAATGTTTTTCAAAATTGTCCTAAATATAAAATAAAACTGCATCAAAAACTGCACAATTTTTGGAAAAATTTCCAACTCTCTGCCGACATACCAATCTCTGTGATCAGCCTGTCAGTCATGATCCACCGGCCTACCGATCATGATAGCTCAGCCTGCCGAACTAGAAAGTCCAGCCTGACGCGAGAGTCACCAGATTTTTGCCCCGCTGACGGCTTATCGAACCCAAAGTCTGGCCTGTCGATTTGTGATCATTGACCTGCCGGACCCAGAGGTTTGACATACCGACCGAGCAGAAATCACACTTTTCAGAAAATTTAATTTTTAATCCAATTTATCAATTTTATTTTCAACAATTCAAAAACTTAAAATTAGAGACTCAAGAAATACCTGGGAATGCTATCATCCATCTTCTAGATTTGTCTTCTAGATCCATCCTCTAGATCCATCTTCTCCAAATGATTATTTAATTACAAAATTCTTACAACTTTAAATTAAATAATAATTCTTAGACGGAGATGATAGTCCGCCATCTAATTATATGAAAAACCTAGATACACATTCTAACCTTTAAAGAACCATAACCGACATAAATTAATTAATTAATTAAATAATAATTTAATCAACCATAATTAATTAATAAACATTCACCATATAATCTATGACAACATATAAATATATATAGAAACCTAGAGTGCCAACTTTCGATAAAATTAAATTCAAGTATAGAAGAGATAAAGATCACATAATTTATTCATACAACATGATCACAAACTCGTAAATTTATGTAAAAACTATGGCTTTGATACCAATTGTTAGAAAAATAGTACGCAGCTAAATTTTAAAAATTTTTATATCAGAGTTTTTTTTCAAAACACAAGTTTGACACACTATATGCATAACCAGACCTTACTAACCTCGTAAATGCAGAAAAGCTCCTGTAATTAATGAAGAGAAGTATCGTTCCAAAAGGACCTTAACTAACCGACCTTCTTTGCTATTTTTTATCATCGATCGGAGCGAGTGTGGGCTCACGTCGTTCAGCTTTTCTCCAAGTGGTTCTCCTTCCAACCAGTTGAGAAATACCCAAGTGGTTCTCCTTTTGTAATCAATGAAGAGAAGTATCGTTCTAAAAGGACCTTAACCAACTAACCTTCTTTGCTATTTTCTATCATCGATCGGAGTGAGTGTGGGCTCACGTCGTTCAGCTTTTCTCCAAGTGGTTCTCCTTCCAACCAGTTGAGAAATACCCAAAGCTATAGTTCGTGATTTGTGAACAACGACTTTCTAGGGAGTTGTAGAGTCTCACCAGTAGAGTCTCACTCTATATTTCTCAACTAATCTAAATAATAATGAGACTCACTCCCCTTTTATAGAGGTTGGGCCTAGGAGTCAGTCCTTATCAGATAAGGCCTCAAAAATTCGAATCAGAATCAAATAAGAGTCAATATCTGATAAAATCTGCGTGAAAATGGGTGATCCTTTATCGCCTGGTCGGTAGGCCGAACTGGCAGATCGGCCTACTGAACCTCCTTAATTGGCAGGCCGAACTTAAAGATCGGCCTACTGACTTGCGATAAAAAGTTCCCTGCGAATCTTTATTTCCCACCTAAGATTCTTGAGATAAAGCCTTAGTTTTAATTCAAATAACCCAATAGAAAAATTATCTGATTAAAACAGTCATATCTAGATAATCTCTAGCAAAATAAATATTCTTGATAATTCAACAAGTTTATCTTGAATTAATTCAAAATTTATCCAACTGATAAATAAACATGAATTATCTAATCCTGATAATTCAACAAGTTTATCTTGAATTAATTTAACTAATAAACAAACATAAATTATCTGATTTTTTCAAATTTTCAGCCAATCTAATAATTTGACACAAGTCATCAATTATTGAAAAAACGCATCGTATCATTACAGGATTTTTGTGAGCTAGCAAAAGGGACTAGATGGACCTGTATAGTTCAAGCTCCTGATAATTATGAAACCCAATGTCCTAGAATACATTTCATAATTATTAACTCCAACGTTACTCTACTAAAAACTCAAAGCAGCACTGTCGAACTATATAGAATTATGAAGCCCGTATAGCTAAGTCTCCATGACATATCAGAATGTATCATATCTTTATAGGATTATCCATAATCGGCTTAAGGACAAGTTTTGTCTTACCTTCCTGATTATTTTTCTCTTACATTCCATTATCTCACCATTGGAAAACCTACCATCCAAAGACGGTATACCATTCAGTTACACCATGTATCCAAATGATTGAGCGCTCTAGTTTTCCAATTATAGGATAACACATATAAGAGGATATCACTACTCCTAAAGAGGAGCTATGAATTCCATATCTATGAATAACAAGTCTACGTTATCAAGAGTCATGCCTCCAACATACTGTTATGCGTACCACTATTAAAATATCACCCTTTGGTATATTAAAAGACACAAGCCAAGACAACGGGCCCACTATGCATCTCAGGATTAAGATACGATACATATGATTGTCTAAAGTGAATCAATTTGCTGAGACAGAATTATTAATCCAAATCAATTCACTTTATGTCCTGATCCAACACATCGTTACCTATGACAATGTGCCAATGTTTCTATTCACGGAGTCCACCTCTGATGGCCAAGACAAACCATCTTTCAATAGGAATATAGACAACATAACAATCTTTACATGAATAAAGTGCCCAACTTAATTCCCTCAATTATGGATCTTATGATTTAGACCGTCACCTTAACAATCGTATCGTCCGTATAATCTATCCATCATATGCCCAATTCTTAAAGGTTTAGATTGATAGTTGTAGGCTTTTGTTTGCTTAACATACATTTAACAAATATGAACGTAAAGAGGATAAGATTTGGTATATAAATAATAAATAAATTCTTCATTGATAAAAATGTCTCCTTAGGGCATACATGTCCAACATGTCTTGAAAGGAGTCACAAGCTTTTAAGAAATCAATCATTTGGTTTGTTTTTATATTTTATCGCTTTAATTGCTTGGGACTAACAATAAGCTGGTTGGGGGGTGTGATGAGACTGTGAAAATGCACATTTCTTAATGCTTAAATATCATCATTTTGCATTCACATTTCTCATTAAATCCCATAATTATAGTATTTGTGTGATAATTAATATTTTATTGTATTTATGTGAAAATATATTTAAAAATATGTTTTTAGTGTGTTTTTATGTTTAAAAATATTTTTGGTAATTTTTATAATTATTTCTGTGTGTTTTATAATTAATTAGTTTGAAAATAATCAAAATCGTAAAAATAACTTTGTGTGATTTTATTTTGAGCCATAAAGTGTTTGTAAATAAGTTTTGAATATGTAAATATGTTTTATTATATTTCTTGTGATTTCTAAAAATATTCTGAGTCCTAAATAATATATCTGTTAAGGTTTGTTAATTTTAAAAGTTTTTATCTATTTTTAGTAATTTTTGTGTGTTTTACTATAAAATAAGTATTTAATTGTTGTAAAAATTATGTTTGTAAGATAATTAATTTTAGTTTTTTTAATTTTATTTTAGATTTAAAATCTACAAGAAAATAGAGAAAAATGACGCGAAAACAAGTAAAAAGGGACCTCAAATGAATGAAAAATCAAAAAAGAAAATAAGAATCAAAGAACTGCCATGTGGCAAGCTTAGGACCGCCAGATCTAACCGGCCATTGCATCTAGTCCGTTCGCGTGTCTAGCCCCTCCTCCTGGAATTCACTATTGTGCATTCCACATGCACTTGTCTTCTTGTCCCTATGATCAGCTTAGCAGAGACTCATCCAACGGTCGTCAGAAGTGAAGCGGCCCAGCTATCTCTAGCTGCTAGATTCATCAATGGTCCATGCAATATACGCTCTGTCTTCGTTGGGCTAGTACAGGCGAAGCATACGATTAAAGAGTACATCTCGGTTTCTAAGACCTAATTCATTTAAGAAAGAAAAAAGAAAAAAAAAATCAAATTTCAAATCTGTTCAAGTAGGATGGGCAGCAATAATTATTCAAAAAAATCCCAAAATATCCTAAATTGCGTCCTACTCATTTTCAACCTTAAAATATCTCAATAAAATAGTAAAATTTAAAAATTTAAAAGTTTATGTAAATAGTAGATTTTCCTCTACTATAAATACCTTCCTTTCATGCATTGTATTTCACACTTTTCTCCATAATTTGTAGTTAATTCTTTTCTTTTCTCTATTCTTAGGTTAGTTTTCTCTTAGTTTCTAGTTATATGTTTTGTAAAATATTCCTAGTTTATGTTGTAAAATAGTTAAGCTTAGTAAAATTATGTGTATTTTTACCTTCAATATGTCTATCTAAATTTCCTTTTTGCTAATGAGAAAGGGGAAATCTGGCAAAATTAAGGAAAATATTTTTAGCTTTTCAATATTTTCTAAGTTGTTATGATGTCAAAATCATTTTTAGAAAATTTAAGATTTTCATATTAACTTAGCTAAAACTCTGGCAAAAATAAGTTTTGATTTATCGTAGACATAGCCTGGCATGGGTAATGCTTAGAAATACTTTGATTATTCATAGACAAGGAATAGCACGGTAAATGCTCAATTGTAAATTTTGTTGGTAATTTTAGTTAGTTAATTTTGAAATCATATATATTTGTTAAAAATGAGTTTTTGATGCATTATAGACATGAATTGGTACATTAAATACTTAGTAACTTCTAATTTATTGTAGATAAAAGATGACATATTGCATACTTAAATTATTTTAATAAATAATTTTAGAAAAACTAAAACATATTTAGGTTAATTGACATAATAGAACCTTTAATCCTCGACGTTGTTAAAATTATTGTTTCTTCCAAGTTAATTTGCACTTATTATTAAAGTTCCATTTACCATTCTAATTTAAGTCATTTTTCTTGTTGTTGAAGTTCCAAAAATAACAAAAAACCTAAAAAGAGAAAAACATTAAAAAATGTGTAAATATTGTAAATAAATTGTAAATAATTAACTTTATTCCTCAAATTTTTCAGTAAAAACAAATATAACTGATATATTGGACCTTTGTAATACTTTTTCCATGTTGGATCTCGACCTTGTATTCACTGAGTTTTATAACTTGGACAACCTTATACTTTAGATTATATCGGACTTACACGTTCAAACCCAAACAGTAGTTTAGTCTTTATGGGTAAGAGAAACGATATTAATAAACTAAAATTATTGTTTCTTCCAAGTTAATTTGCACTTATTATTAAAGTTCCATTTATCATTTTAATTTAAGTCATTTTTCTTGTTGTTGAAGTTCCAAAAATAACAAAAAATCTAAAAAGAGAAAAACATAAAAAAAAATATGTAAATATTGTAAATAAATTGTAAATAGTTAACTTTATCCCTCAAATTTTTCAGCAAAAACAAATATAACTGATATATTGGGTCTTTGCAATACTTTTCCATGTTGGATCTCGACCTTGGATTCAATGAGTTTTATAACTTAGACAACCTTATAGTTAAGGTTATATCGGACTTACACGTTCAAGCCCAAACAGTAGTTTAGTCTTTATGGGTAAGAGAAACGATATTAATAAACTAAAATTATTGTTTCTTCCAAGTTAATTTGCACTTATTATTAAAGTTTCATTTACCATTCTAATTTAAGTCATTTTTCTTGTTGTTGAAGTTCCAAAAATAACAAAAAATCTAAAAAGAGAAAAACATAAAAAATATGTAAATATTGTAAATAAATTGTAAATAGTTAACTTTATCCCTCAAATTTTTCAGCAAAAACAAATATAACTGATATATTGGGTCTTTGCAATACTTTTTCCATGTTGGATCTCGACCTTGGATTCACTGAGTTTTATAACTTAGACAACCTTATACTTAAGGTTATATTGGACTTACACGTTCAAGCCCAAACAGTAGTTTAGTCTTTATGGGTAAGAGAAACGATATTAATAAACTAAAATTATTGTTTCTTCCAAGTTAATTTGAACTTATTATTAAAGTTCCATTTACCATTCTAATTTAAGTCATTTTTCTTGTTGTTGAAATTCCAAAAATAACAAAAAAATCTAAAAATAGAAAACCATAAAAAATATGTAAATATTGTAAATAATTAACTTTATTTCTCAAAATTTTTAGCCAAAAAAAACAAAACTGATATGTTGGACCTTTACAATGCCGTTCTTTGTTGGATCTCGACCTTGGATTTACTGAGTTTTATAACTTGGACAACCTTATACTTAAGGTTATAACGAACTTACACGTTCAAACCCAAACAGTAGTTTAGTCTTTATGGGTAAGAGAAACGATATTAATAAAGGAATGAAAAAGTTATAGAACACAATAGTGGTAGTAAAAAGTGGTAATTTACGCCTTATCACCACCTATAGCAGGTTAGTGTTTGGTAAATCCTGTGCAACTTCCAAAAATTGTTGCATAACTATAGAATTTGAAAAAGAATTTAGAAATTTTTTTTTCCAAAGCAATGATCACTTAACGACCAACATTGAAAGATTTGTAAGTCAGTTTCTGACCAACGTAAAAACTTGCAACGTTGGTTACAAACCGACATAACATCTAACGACTTACTGTTGGAAAAATGGGTAAGAGGTACGCAGCGGAATTTAAAAAATTTTAACATCAGAGTAATTTTCCAAAACACAAGTTTGACATGCTATATGTGTAAATTAAACAGATCTTACTAACCTTTGTGTGCCGAAGAACCTCCGCGACCTATGTAGAGAAGTAACGTTCCAGAAGAGCCTCAACCAACTGGTCTTCTTTGCTATTCTCTATCCACAACTAGAGTGAGTGTGGGCTCACACGTACAGCGCTTCCACTGGTGACTCTCCTTCCAACCAATAGAGAGAACCCAAAGCTAGTGTTCGTGATTTATGAACAAAAGCTCTCAAGGAGTTTTCAGATGCTCACTAGAAGGGTATCACTCTTAATCTCTCAATTGATCTAAGTAAATCATGAGACTCACTCCCTTTATATACCTATTGGTCCTGGGGTCAATCCTTATCAGATTAGGTCTCAAAAATTTGAAACAGAATCAAATTTGGATCAATATCTGATAAGATCTGCGTGAAAATGCGTAATCTTATTGCTCGTTGATCGGCAGGTCGAACAGGCCCCATCGGCAGGCCAAACTCTCGCGTAAATATCTCCACGAATCTTTTATTTTCACCCGAGATTCTATAGGATAAAGTCTCAATTTTCATTCAAATAACCCAATAGAAAGTTATCTGATCAAAACAAACTTTATCAAGATAATCTCTAAGAAAATAAATCAATTCACAATAATTCTACAAGTTTCTCTTGATCTAATTTATCCAAAATTAAATCAACCGATAAATAGACAAGAATTATCCGATCCCAATAATTCAACAAGTTTATCTTAAATTAATTTCTTACAAAATTAATTCAACTGATAAGTAGACATGAATTATTTGATTCTTACAAATTTTAAACCAATCTGATAAATCCGACATAAGTCACCAATTATTGGAAAAGCACGCCGTGTCGTTACAGGATTTTGTGAGCTAGCAAAGGGGACCAAAATGGACCTATAAAGTTCAAGCTCATGATAATTATGAAACCCAATATCCCAGATATACATTTCACAATTATCAACTCCAACGCTACTCCACTGAAAGCTTGGAGCTGCACTTTCGAACTTTATACGCTACTCCAGATATGTTCATGGCCTCTGTCTAGAGTCTTGAATCAACATCCTCCATAGCCTCTGCGTAAGTATAAGGATCCCTGTCATGTTCATCCAATTTAGCCAAGAAGACCTCCCCATTGAACATATACCTTTCAGGTTGACGCCTGATCCTCCCACTACGCCGAAGCCCCTGAGGTTGTTGTTCAGGTTTGTTTGGTTTTTCTACACTGATCGGAACGGTTTCATTCGGAACCTCTGAAGTGATCTGATCACTCCTTAACTCCTCAAGCACCACTTTGCTTCGAGGTTTAAAGTCGTCCATGTAACTCTCCTCAAGGAAAGTTGCATTAGCAGAAACCACGACTTTATTTTCCTTTGGGTTATAAAAATAACCCCCTTTTGTCCCTTTTGGATATCCTACAAACATGCAAACTTCCGAACGTGCTTCCAACTTACTCGGATCCTTAAACAGGACATGAGCCGGACATCCCCATATGCGAATATGGTTTAAGGATGTCTTCCTTCTTGTCCACAACTCGTGAGGAGTTTTAGGGACCGATTTTGAAGGCACATTGTTCAAAAGATAACATGCAGTTTGTAGTGCATATCCCCAAAAGGATAAAGGTATTGATGAATAACTCATCATGGACCTAACCATGTCCAACAAAGTCCTATTTCTTCTCTCCGCTACGCTATTCTGCTGCGGAGTGCCCGGCGTAGTCAAATGGGATAAAATCCCATTCTCTAACAAGTGTTCCAAGAACTCATCAGAAAGGTATTCCCCACCTCGATCCGATCGAAGTGCCTTTATGGGTCTACCCAATTGCTTTTCCACTTCAGCCCGAAACTCCCTGAACTTGTCAAAAGTTTCGCTTTTGTGGTACATTAGGTACACATACCCATATCTTGAGTAATCGTCAATAAAAGTAAGGAAGTACTCATACCCTCCTCATGCCCGGATGTTCATTAGTCCATAAACATCACTATGCACAAGTTCTAAAACCCCATCAACCCTATTGCCTTTAGACCCGAATGGTCTTTTGGTCATTTTACCCTCCAAACAAGATTCACATTGAGGTATAGATTCTACCTTTAAGTGACTTAAAGGTCCATCCTTTACCAACCTTTGAATCCTATTCAGGTTAATGTGACCAAGGCGCAAATGCCAAAGATAAGTCTTATTAGAGTGAGAAGTTTTAAGTCTTTTTGAGTTATTATCATTCATCTCAGCATTAAGCAATAAGTCCATCTTAGGTTTGATAAAATATAGATTATTTTGCATCCATCCAGAACAAATAAAAGATTTATTTTTATGAATCACCACTTTTTCATTAAAAGATACCACGTAGAAGTCTTTAAATAAATAAGATACAGAAATTAAATTCTTTTTAAATTTAGGAACATAAAAACAATCTTGCAAAAATAAATTCCTATAATTATCAAAGTAAAGATGGACATCTCCCACTGCTTCCGTTGAGACCAAGGATCCATCGCCCATCCAAAGCGTGAAGTCTTCACACAGCAGATTTCTTGTTTCTTTGAACCCCTATAGAGAAACACAAATATGATTAGTTGCACCGGAATCTATGACCTAGATGTCATTGGATTCCTCAACCAAACAAGTTTCTAAATATAGAAGATCACACCTACCTCTTTTGGAAAGGAAGTCCTTGTAATGCTTCTTGATATGCCCGACCTTTCCATAAAAGAAGCACTCAAGCTTCTTTGGGTTCTTCTTCTTCTTTTTCTTGCTCTTGGTGTTAGCAGGAACAGAAGATATCCCTTTCTTGGCCTGTTGCTTCTTTCCATTTCCAGAGTTAGAATTGGAACTAGAAGCAGCTACCATGTTGGCCTCTCTACCAATAGGAGACTCCCTGATCAGCAGTTCAAACTCCAGTAACTATTTCATTAGCTCTGTTAAGGTCATATCCCATCTATTGCTTAAATTAAAAGTAGCTCTAAACAGAATAAAATCCTTAGACAAATTCTCAAAGACCATAGTCATCTGAGTTTCAGCATCGATGTCGGCTCCATTGGTTTGAGCCTCAGTGAGGTAACCCATGACCAACATCATATGCTCCTTTACAGATGTCCCCAGCCTCTGTCTACAGTTTAAGCGTTTCTGAAGCACCCCTTGCCGCTTTGTTATGGCCTGGCCTCTAAAGATGTCCTCAAGATTATCCAAGATCTGCTTCGCAATCTCATAATCCTGATGTTGAGCCTGCAGCATGTTGTTCATGCTAGCCATAACATAGCAGCGGGCCTGATCATTAGCATCTTTCCAGCGGTCATATGCTTGGAATTGCTCATTAGATGAGTCTCCCGTAGGCTCGAGAGGACAAGGGGTTGTCAGAACATATTTTAGTTTCTTAAAGGACAGGAAGATATCTAGGTTCCGTTTCCAATCATTGTAATTCTCACCGGTTGATTGGTTTTTGTCAAGTATCGATGATGAAGCATTTTTAGACATTTTCAATCTACAATAAAGAAACATATACCAAACATAAGCAAACATATAATAGTTTAGTAAGATAACACAATCATGTAAAATCATACAAATGTGTTTATGTGTCAAAAACCTTGAAAATATCACAATCTTACAACGATAATTCCCAACTCAGAATTCAACAAGCTCCTAGGGGAGTCATGTTAAATTCAATCAGGAACACGGATCCCCTCCTGATTAATATATGCCATTCATGCCCTATATGATCCAACATATATTAATAATCGTTTCTTTAGCCATCAATTTTATTAACAGAGCTCCTAGGGGAGGTTAATAATAAAATTAACGTGAGTGTATAACCATCGTTTTAATATTTTATCCATGGTTTATAATCACCACCTAGGGGTGTGCAACCATAAATCATGCTAAAATACCTTATCCTCTCAGAGATCTAATCTGGTACATGATAGAAATCCCTTCCTAGGGGTTGGGACCACCATGTTCTTCTTATGGACCAATGATGGAGGCCTTAGGTTCTCTCTTCGAAAACCTTCTCCCACTCAATCTTTTGAAGTCAAGGTTTTATTTTAAAATTATGCATGAACAATTTTAATATGAGTGGCACTTCCTATTCTATATGACATGTTATCAATATACATGGCAAATCATATTATAATGCAGACAAGCAAAGCTACAAGCAAAATAATAATAACCGTAATATTATGGTTCCATCCTAGAGAATAGAAAACTAAGCTTACAAGAGAATAATCGAGACATAAATCGATTCTTCATCCTTGAATCCTCAAGTTGTATCCTTCTTCACATAATTCCCATCTTCAAGTCTTTAATCCCGTATGAATCAAATACTTCATATTTCTGGTCATATCCAAATTTAATGTTTCTTAGAATCGTCTCAAAAAATAAAATTAAAACTACACTGCAAAAATTGCACCTTTTTTGAAAATTTTTCAGCTCTCGGTCGGCAGGCCGATCTAGATAATCGGCCTACCGGTCATGCTTCATTGGCCTACCAATTTGGAAGATCGGCCTGTCGACCCATGAAAGTTTGGCATGCTGAACTAGAAGTTTGGCCTGCCGGTAGAGCCAGCCTATTTCTGCCCCACTGTCGGCCTGCCGAACCACATGTCTGGCCTGCCGATCTGTGACCATCGGCCTGCCGAACTAGAGGGTTCAGCATGCCGACCAAGCAAAAATCTCCCATTCTAGAAAATACAATCTTAATGCAATTCATCAATTTTATTTTTAACAATTCAAAAACATAAAATTAGAGACATAGGAAATACCTGGGTGCGCCATCATCAATCTTCTAGATCCGTCTTCTCCAAATAATTATTTAATTACAAAATTCTCACAAATTTTAAATTAAATAACAATTCCTAGACGGAGATGATAGTCTGCCATCTAATTACATGAAAAACCTCGATATACATTCTAACCTCTAAGGAACCATAACTGGTATTAATTAATTAATAAATAATTAAATAACAATTTAATCAACCATAATTAATTAATGAACATTCACCACATAATCCATGACAACATATATTAATATAGAAACCTAGAGTGTCATCTCTCTATAAAATTAAATTCAAGCATAGGAGAGATTAAGATCACCAAATTTACTCATATAACATGATCACAAACTTGTAAATTTATGTAAAAACCTCGGCTCTGATACCAATTGTTGGAAAAATGGGTGAGAGGTGCGCAGCAGAATTTAAAAAATTTTAACATCAGAGTATTTTTTCAAAACACAAGTTTGACATGCTATATGTGTAAATTAAACAGATCTTACTAACCTTTATGTGCCGAAGAACCTCCGCGACCTGTGTAGAGAAGTAACGTTCCAGAAGAGCCTCAACCAACTGGTCTTCTTTGCTATTCTCTATCCACAACCGGAGTGAGTGTGGGCTCACACGTACAGCTCTTCCACTAGTGACTCTCCTTCCAACCAATAGAGAAAACCCAAAGCTAGTGTTCGTGATTTGTGAACAAAAGCTCTCAGGGAGTTTTCAGATGCTCACTAGAAGAGTATCACTCTTAATCTCTCAATTGATCTGAGTAAATCATGAGACTCACTCCCTTTATATACCCATTGGTCTTGGGGTCAGTCCTTATTAGATTAGGTCTCAAAAATTCGAAACAGAATCAAATTCGGATCAATATCTGATAAGATCAGCGTGAAAACGCGTAATCTTATCGCTCACTGATCGGTAGGCCAAACATCCTGTTCGGCAGGCCGAACAAGCCCCATCGGCAGGCCAAACTCCCGCGTAAATATCTCCACAAATCTTTTATTTTCCACCCGAGATTCTATAGGATAAAGTCTCAGTTTTGATTCAAATAACCCAATAGAAAGTTATCTAATCAAAACAAACTTTATCAAGATAATCTCTAAGAAAATAAATCAATTCATAATAATTCTACAAGTTTATCTTGATCTAATTTATCCAAAATTAAATCAATCGATAAACAGACAAGAATTGTCCAATCCCAATAATTCAACAAGTTTATCTTAAATTAATTTCTTACAAAATTAATTCAACCGATAAACAGACATGAATTATTTGATTCTTACAATTTTTAAACCAATATGATAAATCCGACATAAGTTACCAATTATTGAAAAAGCACGCCGTGTCGTTACAGGATTTTGTGAGCTAGCAAAGGGGACCAAAATGGACCTATAAAGTTCAAGCTCATGATAATTATGAAACCCAATATCCCATATATATATTTCATAATTATCAACTCCAACGTTACTCCACTAAAAGCTTGGAGCTGCACTCTCGAACTTTATAGAATTACGAAGCTCGTACAGCTAAGTCTCCATGACATATCAAAGTGTATCGTATCCCCATATGATAATCCATAATCGGCTTAAGGACAAGTTCTGTCTTACCTTTCCGATTATTTTTATCTTACGTTCCATTATCTCACGATCAGAAAACTTACTATCCAAAGATAGTATACCATTCGGTTACACCTATGTATCCAAATGGTTGAGCGCTCCAGTTTTTCAATTATAGGACAACACATATAAGAGGATATCATTACTCCTAAAGAGGAGCTATGGATTCCATATCTATGAATAACAAGTCTACGCTATCAAGAGTCATGCCTCCAACGTACCGGCATGCATACCACTATTGAAATATGGGTGTCACCCTTTGGCACATCAAAAGACACAAGTCGAGACAACGGGCCCATTATTCATCTCAGGATTAAGATACAATACAAATGATTGCCTAAAGTGAATCGATTTGCCAAGACAGAATTATTAATCCAAATCAATTCACTTTATGTCCTGATCCAACACATCGTCACCTATGACAACATGCCAATGTTTCTATTTTCGGAGTCCAACTTCGATGGTTAAGACAAATAATCTCCCAGAAGGGATATAGACAACATAACAATCTTTACATGAATAAAGAGCCCAACTTTATTCCCTTGATTGCGGATCATATGTTTTAGACTGTCACCTTAAGAATCGTGTCTTTCGTATAATCAGTCCATCATATGCCCAATTCTTAAAGGTTTAGACTGACAGTCTCAGACTACTCTTTGCTTATCATACATTCAACAAATATGAACGTAAAGAGGACAAGATTTGGTATATATAAATGAATAAATTCTTTATTGATATAAAAATGTCTCCAAAAACGTATTACATTTTTACTCCTTTGAGCATACATGTCTAACACTTACGACATATCTAATTTTCGATTTGGTCATGACTGACATCGTTTTTGTTTAAGATAGATTCAAAAACAATGTAAAATGTGGTAATTCATGTTGCCCTTCAACTTTTTTCTCTTGTTGAAATACAATTTCGAGCATGTAATCTCGTCATGATCTAACGGGAAAATGCAAAAAACCAAGGCGCCGTTTGTTTTTGTTCTCAGAATTTTTAAAAATATTTTTGCACGTTTTTTGATGTAAAAATTTTAAAAACACTCTCAGCATAATTCTCAAAAAATTCTTATTTTTCAAAACAAAAATATTTTCACCTATTTTGAAAATAATATCAAACGGCCTCAAAGTTCAACCACCAAATTAGCGATCTAAATTAGCCGTCATTCTCCGCATAACTAAAGGACTCACAAAAAAAAGGTATCATTCTATCATTTGCTTCTACAAGGCTTCTCTCTCTCTCTCTCTCTCTCTCTCTCTCTCTCTCTCTCTCTTCGAGATCGTAGCTTTGTATAGCCAACCCCCTCCCTCTGTCCCTTCTTTATTTGGCTTGTAAGTAATGGTCACTAAGTGGATTGGCTATCTAAACACACAGTCATTGTTCATGCACCGCTTTTCAGCGCCCTATGCTTCAATTTAAGGATCTATATTGCCTATGGCTCTTAAAATATTTGCATTTTTCAGGCTCTTGCTCCCAAACCTTAGGTGGCTTCGGTGGATATCAATTTGTTGTCGTTTCCTTCTCCTTGGCGTGGCAGTTGATGGATCCACTCATTTTTCTTCTTGGTTTGACTGGGACCAGCCACCACATGACACACTTGATTGATTCCCACAAGAATATTTGGATATTTCCATGCAATAGTCATCAGCCATCTATAATAACGTAATAAGAAAAATGACATCCATTTTAATAAGACAAATTTAAAGCTGAACCTACATGTTCTAGTAGTATCATTCATATATAAAATACAAAACCATTGCAAAAGAAACGATAAAATAAATGAACTATAAAATATGCTAGTAAAAAATATGTTCTTTTTTTTTTTTAGTAATCTAGTAGCAAATATATTAGTAGCAAAAACATCTGTTCTATAAATATCATAGACAATTTTTCTGATCGAAATCGAAAAAATCATAATCTATATTTCTATTTTAGTTGTCAGTTAAAAAATTAATTTTAATCAAATTTAAAAATTTTAAGATGTGCATCACCGTCCGTGATTTATCTAAATATTATACCTAAAAATTTAGAAGTGTGTGCCATTACTCGTAACTCATGCTAATGTTAGTGGCATAGTCAGGACTGATACGACAGCCTTTAGAATAAAGGCTTGTCATACTCTCCGAGGGTTTTCATTAACAAAGAGGCGAGGCTTCAGAGTCACATGGGTGAGTAGTGAACAGATACGGTATTGGTATGCAACAAATCAAACAAAACAAAACAAAAATTTTTGATACATTAAATAACTGCTTAGTAGTGTTTTATTTTGATTTTTGTTTTTAAAAAAATCTAAAAATAAAAATGCTTTTAAAAAAATGCTTAAGGTTATTTGATAATGCCAGAAAGGTTCTCAACAATGTTGCATCATCGTGTGCTTAACTAAGGGTGGTTTACACCGTTAATCAATTATAAATAGTGTAAAACTCTTACATCAGTTCTTGTCACTATGTCAAACATTGCTATATATTGCCTAATTGGGGAAGTTGGTGAAAACGTGCCAACCTTTTCTTTTTTTCTTTTTTTTTTAGGGACACGTGCCCACTTTCGTGCTAAAATTTCAACTATTGATTTTACTAAACATTAATTTTTTTTTAATGGAGGATCTTATAGAATATTCTTTTTTCATTTTACTGAGATTTAGAGATTCGAAATCTACACAATAATTATTTAAACTTTTCTCCCCCAAATATTCTGTGCTATCTTCAACGCTGTTGGACATGTTCTATCAATTAACATAATGCCAAAAGAACTAATTTTCATCGCAAAATTAAAATATTCTAATGCACCGTGTGTCGTATCTTCTCATCTCTCATAGAGAGTTTATTCCACATTTTCAGCTAAAAAACAAAAAACGGATCATATTATTATAAGCAGCTATTATTGCATGCCCCTGAGCTGCACTTGGTTTTGCTTAATGACAAAACGGAGACAAAAAGACTTAAAACAGGAGAAACGTAAACGTGAGTGAACTAATAAGACAAGACAAGTTAAGAGATATAAAATTGGAGAGGTAAAAATCAATTTTATAAAATTCCATACAATATTAAAAGGAAAATATGTCCACATAGGATGTGCTGCATTAGGGGTAGCAATTTGTGTCGACGGGTCAGGTTGAGGGTTTTTACATAAACTAACTTGCCACTAACTCGACCTGTGATGCAAACGAGTTGAGAAATCTCAACACTAACACGAGTCGTTTTGACGTGGATTGACATGATTACTACTCGTACTAACCCGTTTTCTATGCAATCTATGAAACACCAACAACTCATAATTCCCCAATGACTTGCAACCCGTCAATGACCTGTAAACCATCAGTGACCTACAGTAACCTATACTAACCCGTGATGTTTTTAGCATTGAATTTGCATTAATATAATATAAAAACAAACATACAACACATTTCCTCAAAAAACAAATAAATTCCATACTACAACAATAAAAAAAAAAAATTGTAACAAAATAACAAGTCCAATACTAACAAAATAATAAGTCTAGCAAAATAAAAAAGTCTCAAGTGATCAAGCTAAAAAATCTTCTTATTGCTCCAAAGTTGGTTTGAAATTAAGTGAACTAGGGTGTTGTCTTATGATTGAAATTAAGTGAGCTAGGGTGTTGTCTTATGAGAATATTTGATAATAGAAAAAAAATATTTAAATAATTAATAGCGGGTCAGATGGGTCATTTTAGTGTCATGCGAGTTAACCTAAATACTGCCTTTTTTGGACGAGTCAGTTTGGTTGACACTAAAATAACCCATTGTTAATTTTTTTGACCATAACCCGTAAAAAAGCGTGTCAGATTCGTGTCGTATCGTCGTGTCATAACCTGTATTGCCAAGCCTACCAACCAGTCATTGTAGTCTCTGGGTGGCTTTGTTCCTACTATAATAGTCCTACATGATAAGTTTGACTGATATACAAATTTTAATTACAATATTCTTTATCATTATAATTGAAATTTGATGTGAGAGACATCAAAGAGAGAGATATGCGGTTAGCATCTAACCCAGTACTATTATCAAATCTTTGAAACATCAACAAGAGGATAAAATTATAAACAAAATAGAAATCGAGGAAACAGCCTTGAAGGTTTACAACTAGAACCACTATAGAAATTAAGGCTTTGTTTGAAAAATAAGCTAGAACTTTAAGTTCTAACGTGCTACATTGTAAAGCTCTCATACGCTACAATAGTTTGCTACAATGTAAAGCTCCACATGCTATAATGTTTAAGTTCTAACTTACCTTCCAAACTAAGTGTAAACTATTAACCTTGTATGATTTGGGATTCATATCCCTTGATAATAGAACTACCATCCTTTAATCATGAGATTGTACAATTGACTAATCCCTAATTGAAGCTGCCACTTGATTGTAGATATCTCACTAATCTTATTTTTCTTATTTAATTGTATTTTTGGTATGTATATATGGCCTCCTGTCAATGCACTATGTAAATAATAAATTCTTTAAATTACAAGTTTTTTTTGGATGCGAAAAAGAGGCCTTATTATAAGTCTTTTGAATATATATTGGGAGATAGCATTTTTATTGTAAATAATTAAAGTAAATAGCAGATTTTGAAAATATTTATAAATAATAGTAGTATGAAACGACCCGACTATTTGAGCCATTTCTTAATGCTTTTATCTTCAGCTTTATCATGCTTATGTAACTTGTACGAAAAAATGTAGACTAATTCAAGAAAACATATAATTGAGACATATTTATTTCACTTTATAATTGCCGAAAATATTTATAACAATAGTTAAACGTGTATTTTCAAAATACATACTTCACATCTCTTATAACAACAGTTTTTCCTTACTACTATTGTATCAAACAATATTCAAAACAGTGGAATTTTAAATTACAGTGTTATCCATAATTCGATCATTGCAATTGCCCACGCACTATGCCTAGCCCACCATTACTTTCTCTAGCCTCTTGGCTCGTTTTTCTATAGCATAAGGGAACTAGATGAGCTTTCACTCAGTAAGTCCAAACATTTCTCATAAAACATTATTTAAGGTATACTAGCATCAACGCAATGCACGATTCTATTTATGCTTGATAATGAACAACTTATATCTCTTAACTTACCCTGAACTATAAGCTTAAGTATTCTTACTAAGTGCGCATGATCATCAAGCAACAAGATCGTAACTTAACTTAACTTGATGCTCCCCTTATGTCGGGAGACTTCTTATCCTCCTTTTAGGTTTGGAGGTTGATACTGAACATAAATCCTCTCCTAAGATCGGGACGTTGGTACAACACTTCTCTTATATTATCCTATACTTTTAGATTACTAATCATGTAATCTTAGTGAACATACTATATGTCATGACTTGACATTTAACTATTTAACATAACTTGATAAGCATATTAAGTGTAAGCATTTTTTTAAACAAATATCAAGCTTTTGAAAATCATTTTCTCATCTCATAGGTGGGATTTAGAATAATTTGGTCCTCCCATTAATGTTTCTAACTAATTCCTCTCCCTTTATGAGTTGACACTATGTCTTGTTAGAGCAATAATTGACTAATAGATCAAATCTTTAATGTCCATCTATTTCTACACTTCTTAACTTAAACATTCTATTATCAAATTTTACGTCCTATTGTACGGTTTTGCACTTATGGTAGTGTGGAAAATTTCTTGCTTAGGAGCTTTGAGCTAACTCGAAGAGCTTAAGGCCCATTTTAAACTGTTTCGAAACTTCATGATTAAATCTTGTAAAATTCATAAGTCAAACTCCATGGGAAATTGATAAAAATCTCATTTCATGAATCTTAACAGTGTTAATAAGATTTACAACTTTTGTGTTTTAATTTTTTTTTTAAATCAAATGATTTGAAGGAGTTTTGGCCCATTTTTAGTATAGGCAGAATTAAAAATCATGTTTTTTAACTTGATTAAATTGTAACTAGAGGAAAATTTCTTCACGAAAGTTGTTTATCTCGATATTTTCAATAAGTTTCATGTTAAGCTCATAAACTGGTTTGGTCTCTAAGTGTGTCAAAAACATAAATCTTTGAAAACTATTCTAAATTGTGTTGCGACACATTCGACAATAGATTTGTTTCTTTTTGTGCAAAGGTCTAATTTTTACCTTTCAAGCATATCCTCAAGCAATAATACATAAATCAATCATGCCATATAGTTTTCTTTATATGGCAAACTCCACAACAGAACTATTACATAAAATCACAAACTTTCTCAAGTTAAGTGCTAGGATTTTACTTAAACATTTCCAAAGTACTTGTCTTTTCCTTTAATATATATATATGCCAATAAGTCCCTTTAAAAACAAATTCATAAGATAACCAGAACATATCCATAAAATAACTAATAAAAATCCTTACTTAAAACTTGAAAATAACCATAAAACATACTTAAGCAAAGTTAGAATTTTATCTTAAAAGTGTAACACCCGCCTATTTTATGTAACGGATAATGTTATATTAGTGACGACGTTAAGTATTATATTCCATAATGATTTATGATAATATTATCACTAACTATTTATTCTAAGTATTATGACATGTGACGGTCACGTGGAATTGATGTGCTCAAGTGTTCATGTTATTATTATTGTATGTTTTATAATGATTCATTAATCATTTAAATGTTATGATGTATTCTAGTATGCAAGGACAGTTCGGTAGGCCGAATTGTCCCTCAAGTATCGACAGGCCGATGGAAATCATCAGCAGGCCAGACTTTGTGGAATCGGCAGGCCAAAGTGAGGAATCGACAGGCCGATGACAGCTGACGAGCAGTCAGTGAAAGTCTCTCTAAAGTTGTGATTGAGATAATTACGATGATTGGATGGTTTAATGTGATTGATTGGCATATTTATGGATTAATTTCCTCATTTAAGGAAATAAAATAATTGAGATTTGATTGATTGAATGTAACTGATATGGTTTCCCTTTTTGAAAAGTTGAAATATGGTAAGATGAGATGATTTGTTGACTTTCCCCTTATCTCTCTCCATTTCCCCACGATTTAAGTCAGAAATTTCTGATAATAATGGAAAAGACAAGCCTTCTTTTTTGTGCGTTACTCTCATTTTCTTCTTTCATGATAATTTTTCTCTCTCTCTATTTTTCTTAGGCGTTTCCTCTCTCTCTCTTTCTCCTCTTCAGGTTTTCTTCTTTGTCACCCTCTCAAATTTCCCCGCTATTATTTGTAAGAAACATTGAAATTTCTTTGGTTGAATTCGAAGGAGTTTGTGAAGAAATTTGTTTAAGGTAAGAACTCTCTTTTTTGGTGTTTCTAAAATGCATTTCTCCTCCTTAATCCGACTACCATAACTTTGTCTAGGAATTTTATTTTGCTCTGAATTTTTAATATGTTATTCATGCATGTGTTATGTGATTTTCCTCCAAGTTTCACATTATTTTGATTTCTCTACATTTAGATACAAATTTTCTACCCTCTGCCGCTCACAGTAAAATGTTGTTGTTTTATTATGTTGCTCAAAAATGTGGTTTTTAGTTCAATGGGCAAATTTGCTTTGATTTTTACGAAATTTGGCAAATATGTTCATGTATATGTTATGTTATGGACTGCAAAGTTTAGTGATGATTTGATGAATATTTTATGTAATATGAAATTTTTATTGAAGCTAGGTTTTTAGACTGCTTTTATCGGTAAATTGTTGAATTCTTATTGTGTGATGTTTTGTATGATTAAATGATTTTATTTGATGACACGAATTTTTGAGGTGCTATATTTGTATGTTAATATGATGTCATAAGAATTTTGAGGCCTAAATAAATTTGTTTTGATTGTTTGTAAATGATGAACTCATATAACTCACTGCTTAATATGTTGGAAGTCAGTTTTACTACTGATTTCAAATGTGTATTTTGACCCATTTTGATTTTTTTTGAAGCCAATTTTTGGATATGTTAGATTTCTATATGTCTATTATATGTGTTAATTTTTGTAGATTTTTCTGTGATATCAAAATGTGATAAACGGACCTGAGATTAAAGTTACTTACTGTTTTGTGTTGATTGGCAGATTTTATGTCATGAAATTATGACTTATTTTAAATGTTAAATAAAATATGTTATAATCTATGTTTCAAGAGATGAATGTATGTGAGATGATATATGGTAATGGATGTTATGTTGTGGTGATTAATTCATTGAAAATATATGTTAATTATCATTTTTTATGAATGTACGACATGAACACAATATGAAGTGAGCATATCGAGACCGCGGTGTCGTCACCTACAAAATTAAGGTTAAGTACGCTTCAAAAGTAAGTACATTCTCACCTGCAACATGATACGTTTTATAAGGTTTGAAATTATGTTCGTAATAATATCTATGATGATTTTATGATGTTTTCATTTAAAGATTTCTTATGAAATATTTTTATGTTCATAAAGATATGCATGTATGATGATGACGTATTTCAATGCATGAAAGTTTAAATATGTATATATATGTATCACCTAACAAGTGTTGCACACTAATGTTATGATATGTTATGATGTCATGTTTGGCTAGGATTAGCTACCCTTCTCCTCTCATGACGGCGCGCCTACAATGATGATTATGGTGCAACACTTGGGCTGTTAAGATAAAATGGAATAAGTTTTAATTTGGTCAATGTTATGAAAGATATGTTCCTTATGAAATTTGTGCCTAGTGCACTATTATGTTGATGATGGTGTTGTTGTTCATAAAATGTTTTAAGTTGTGAGAAATGAAATGTACTTACTAAGCTTTAGCTTATTTAGTTTATATCATGTTGCAGATAAGGGTAAGAAGGTTATGGACTAGGCGGAGGGTGTGGAAAGGCGTGTGAGCTAAGCAAGATGAATTGTAATCGAAGAACGCTAATGAAGGAAGTTTTATGATTTGGACATGTTTATTTGATATGTTTTAAAGAGTTCATGAACTATGTTTTATTATTTTATCTAATTCTTTTCAAGTATCTGGTCTTCTGCATATTGAAGTGTTGAAACTTGTCTTTAACTAAATTTTTCTAAAGTTTTTAACTCGATCGGCCTGCCGACCATTGCTGGTCGGTATGCCGATGTGAGAATGATCGGCCTGTCGATCCCATTATTCCGGCCTGCCAAACTTAGAAAGTTTATAACCCAGTTTTGCAGAGCCTCGGGCGGCCTGCCGGTGGATGAACTCTGGCCTACCGATCCAGTTCGGCCTGCCAAAGTAACAGGTTCGGCCTGCCGAACCAAGAATGAAGATTTTTTTTTAAAAAAAAGATGTTTTAAAATTCACAGTTTGAAAAAAAAATGTTGTGATGTTTTATTTTAAATTATGATTTTATTAATTGGTATATTTTATTTACTAAGAAGGTTTATGAATTATTATTATTATTATGGATTAAGTTATTGAATATAAAAAAAATGCAAGGATCCTGGGTATGATTTCTTAATCATGTTATCAATTAAGTTTTATGTTTTCGAATTGTCTTTTATAAAATAGTTTATCCTAAAATAAAAGTATGTAAAGAATGAATGTAACAACATCTGTGACGTCCGTAAGGGGGCGTTACAAAAAGCCCCTTTGATCTTCTCTAAAACACTAGCTCTTATTCCTAAAGATGATTGAAAGGCGACATCAACAAAATTTTGAGAATAAGAGGGTTTAAGGATGGTGGATTCTAGGAGAAAAAGTGGAGAGAAAGTTTTTATTTCAACAAAGTCTTTGGGTATTTATAGGCCAAACTTGGGGTTTGTTTGCAAATAAAAAAATTGTGGTAAGATACCCCTCCCTATGCAGGTCAGGTTCTCCCTAGAGTTTTGTGGAATATTCTACAATTTTGAAGATGCAAAACTTTGATCAATCTTAGACCAATTTTGACCAACTTTGACTTTTAGTAGTCCAATTTTATACTGCGTAGTATTTTTCCTATATTTTTTTACAACTTTCCGCAACTTTCTATGTCCTCCATACAGTGTAATTCCACATATTATATAATCTTATATAATATAATTCTCACACTGCATAATTGTTTCAAAATATGTTGCAATATATCTTGTATCATGTAAGCTTACCAGCTTACTTTTTCTTTTTAGATGCTAAACAAATTTTTGAGTATCAACTCATAAAATTTATTCATAGAAAATATGTAACACCTAGAAAATTTAATTGGGCATAATTGGTGTTTAGACGGTGGATTAGTATGTCTTAATGTAAATTTGAACTTAATTTAAGTATTTTATAGTATTTTAAATTTATTCCATTTTTAATTATTCTTATGTGTTATTTTGAATTTTGAAACAAAACAATTGCCAAATACCTAATATGTCCCAACAGCAAAACCATGTGCTGGGGACACGGTTTTACTTCCCTCACTTGTCTATTTATTTCCCTCCCTCACTCTCATTCTCACTTACTCTCTCAGCCTCTCTTTCTCTCTTCTTTCCCTCTCTCCCACGCTGCCCTCCCTCTTTCTCTCCCTCTCTTTATTTTGATTTCAAATTTTGAGCTCAAGCTTGATTCTTAGTTGGATTGGGAGGCGAGGAACACAATTTGGACTCCACAAATGTGATTTTTGAACTTTGATTCGAGGTTAGTTTCTTTATTTTTCAAATTTTAAAATTTTGTCCCAAATCTTTCAATCTCTCTAAAATGTTATGATTTGAGTTTCTTGAGCTTAGGAAACTCCTAATCTAAGTTGGTAAGACTTAAATCATCCAAAATCTAGGCTTGATTTCATGAAATTTGGATTAAATCAAGTTTTTCCCCTTTTCCCCATTTTCAGATTTCCTTGAAAATTTCTATGTAAATCTTATTTAAATGTGTTTAAATGTGTTCTACTGTGTTTGTTTATCATCCATGATCATTATATATGCTCTGAGACTTGGAAAAACAGGTTTTAATTTGATTTTGGGCTTGGGGAGGCCAAGAATCGAAGTCTCAGACCTTCCACATTTTTCCAATTTGACAGGCTGGATTCATAGGTTTGACACGCCGGATTCATCTAATCAGCAGGCCGAACCTGGGCCAGTTCGGCAGGCCGGACTAGAGATTTCGACAAGTCGACCAAACTTTGTGAAAAATGACCTTTTTGCCTGTTTTTCACCATTTAAGGCCTAGATCAAGATTCTGACCTTATAAAATGATCTAGTGAACACTAAAGGCATACTAAGACACCATGAAATAGCTTAGGGATGTAGGATACCTTAAGCTAGAAATTAATAAAATTAGTTTCTATTTAAGGTTGTTCGTGGTTCCGTGGAGCTAACGTATAACGAGTTGGGACTGCGGTGTTGAACTTTGGTATGGGATATCGAGGTAGGACTTCTATCCCTTCTCTTTGGTAGCCATGCTTTGAAAGGAATTTGTCCACAAGTATTTCCTTCTTAAATGTTTTTCAAGGAATGAGGTTTGTCACTTATTTTCATTATTGGTTAAATAATGGATGATCATAATGAACACAATGAGAACATTCGGTAAAGGAGACATGATAATGATGTGACACCGGATGTGTCGGTTAGTACCATCCGAAATGATAAAATAGAGCATGATGCCATGTACAGAGATCGGGTCGTGGGGAGCGCGACCTTGGGGGCAAGTCCCGAAACCCAGCTGGGCCACTTCGGTGATGATTCATATGGGTTTGCCTATAATTTAATGATGAGACTGTCTATGGATGAATAAAGGATTAATCGGTGTGAATAAATTTAATAAGTTCCAGTTTGTACTTGTTTATTTATTTGTTCCATGTTATAGCTTTTGTTTAAATATGAAATATATGTGTTTAGATTAAATGTTTTTAAAGACTTAGTCCTACTGAGCCTTTCGCTCACAATTTCTTGTTTTAAAACCTTCCCCTCTCTAGGTGGAATTCAGCCTCGAGAAGACTGAAGGACCAGGAAGAGACTACAGGGCTAGGACATTATCTTCTAGGGTATTTATAAACAAGGCATGTAATATCTCAATTTATTTACCTTTTTCTTGGACTATGGTTATGTATTTAATATTGCTTGTACAATGTGTGCACACTAAAGTGGGTCCGGTGGGGCCCAATGGTGCTTGTTTATTTAATATTTTCCTTCCATTTTTTTGCTTCCACATATTTAACAAATGTTCATAAGGAATTTTAACAATTTCACATTTTTATAATTACTTCTTAATATCTTTTAAAATAGCTGTTTCTACAAAATTTAATTTATTTAATCTAAATTAATCCGCCACGTCACCTCCTAGATTTCGGGGCATGACAAAATACATCATAATTTATAAAAAATTTCATACACATTGCACGTTACATTTCAAAATTTCATTTTTAAAACATATGAAATTTCCAAGAAGATTCATTGTTAGACGTGCAAGTATATATGGTCGCAAGTAATAAAGTATATCAGAGGATGAATGTTGGTCTCATAAGGATTGTGTTTAATTTTTTAGCTAATTATCGAAATTAGATTGACTCTAAAATTATTTGAATAACTGAATCAAAAATAAAACAAATTTATAAAATAAACCAAAATATTAAATAAAAAGTAAAACTAAAATGAAAATAAAATAACAATAAAGTAAACGAAAAACTAGGAACTAAAATGTAAATAAAACGATAACAAAATAGGTCCAGAGGAACTATATCATCAAGTTTCCATTATGATTGGTAATTGCTTAGATTAATGACAAATTAATCTTTCTCGATTTATTGGCATATAACACTCTTGTATCTCATTTTTTTATCTTCCAAGTACTCAATTGAAGAATGCCCAAAATAATTAATTCCAATATTACTATTTAAAATCAATTACTAATGGCTCATTAAGCATGTTCTATAATTAGCCATAAAAAAATCATAAGTCTCCCCACTCTACAATTCTCTATGTTATATTTCCTAAATCTACATTTTGAATCCTCCTTTCCCACGTACTAACCCTAAATGAAAGAATCAATTAATTGATGATCAAGCAATTAGAGGCATTAAACTCAAGGAAAACACAAATAAATAGAAAATAGAAATCAACTAGTATTAATCCATGGTAATCAGTCAAACACAATCTCTACTTGGGTCCATCGCTCTCTAGACTAAGAAACTTAGCTACACATAATCACAAATAAAATTAAACAGCATCAATATTCAAACATTTTTACATTATACAAAGACTTAGAGAGTAAAAATGCAAAAAAAAAAAAATTACTAAATAGAAGTGTCATAATCTCTGAAGCTTCTTCGCCAAAATCTTCTTTTTCATTATCTTTAAAGCTCCAAAGTGCCCTCTTGAATGGTATTTATAAAAGAAAAATGAAATTCCTTAATCTAAAATTTAAAATAAAATCTTCAAACAAATAATAAAAATAAAACTAATTATTTATTTCCTTTTTTGTCAGTTGCACTCTTTGGAATCAGCTCTCAAAAATCCCCACCTTCTGCGGTTGTCGAGCCCCCTTGAATGGCATCTCTCCATCCTGCTCTTATTTCCCTCAGCGTGCCAAAGAGCGGAGAGCTCATTAGGGCTTGTAAGGCCTCGACACATTTCATGAGCTCAATGGTTGCTGGAGAGTACTGTTTAGGTGGCGCAATGGGAATGGGGGCAGTGTGCGCGTGTACAGGAAGAAAATGTGTCTCGCCTCACTTGATCGAGCTCTGGGCTGGGTAGAGTCTGACTAAAAAGACGCGTGGCTTGTTTTGGCTGGCGAGAGTTTCTGTGGCCTGACGTCAAACGCGCCTTGGTCGATGGGGAATCACGGGCGTGTCTGATGGGCTCTAGTTGCTGATCCAACGGCCCCCGTCATGGCTTGTTTTACTCAAAGCTTTGCATGTGTGGCTCATTGTCTGGACGAGTCAGAATTTGAATTTCTAATCTCTCCTTGACCCCGAATTTTTCTCCAAAATAATATTTTAGCCCCTACACTTATTGAACAAACACAAATGAGATAAAATAAATAAATGGAGGAAAATAACAACAACAACAACAACAATTAAATTTTAAATAAAATAAAATAAAGTTAAATAAAAACAAATAAAATCAAATTAATAAAAATGAAATAAAAAGTAAAATATATAAAATAAACAAAATTAAATAAAAATATCAAGTACATAGTAAGAATATATACATTTAAGAACGTAAATAACCCTATTTTAGTAGAGTTATCATTCATCATTTAAATTCTAGGAAAAACTACTAATAGGGTATTTGATAGAGTAGTTAGAACTGTTGGTTAGAACTGTTTTTACTGCAGCATGTGAAAGCCTTACACTGCAGCAATTTTTTACTGTTACTATAGTATAAAAGAGCTTTACACTATTTATAACCGAAAAAGTGGTATAGACCATTAACTGCCAAACACAGTAAATTTTTTGGATATTATACAGTAAATAGAAATTTTATTTGATAATTTTTTTGTTTATAACAAATTGATAAGTAAAAGATTTACTAAATAAATTTTGGATTTACTATTATTTAGTACAAATTATATTTTCAAAACCTGCTCTTCACTCACAATTAATTTTGTAAATTACTATAATTTCTAAAAAAAGACTTTAGGGGAAAACAGATTCTAGCACAAAAAAAAGAATACATTATCTTGACATGGATCACCTTCCTGAAAAAAAAAAAAAAAAAAAAAAAGACAAACTTTGTCACTCCTCCAAATCCGGTAGTACGAGTCTTCATTTGAATCTATAGAATGACAACGTCTAGGAATCTCTAGCCATTAAGCTTTGACGAGAATCTTTCAAATGACTCCTATAAGAAACAAGAATACATTGTGTATCCAAGACAAAGCATGGCATTATATAGCTGAAGTCCTCAAACTAAGCATAAATCTTTCCAGTGAGAATATATGGGCTCTTTCACTAGCAACAATATCAAGTATAGATATTTTGACAGCTTCAACTTACACTACAAAAAAACTCGACTTTTAGTCGCAACAGTTTTTAAGAAAACTTTTATTCACAACATTTATTGTGACTAATGTACATTTAATCGCAAACTTTAGTTTAATTTTTTTTGTGGCTAAAACTTTTAGACATGAGATTTTTAGTCAGGGAAACATTTCGTGACTAAAAATCTATGGCTAAAAGTTTTAGCTATAACAAAAATTAAACTAAAGTTTGTGACTAATTGCACATTAGCCACAATATTTTGTTAAGATTAAAAGTCTAGATTTTTGTAGTGCTGGATCATAAATTGTCCTTGTTATTCTCGATCTCAAAGTTTGAGAATGTAGTGTATGTAATTGCCAAACTATAATAATGATGATGATGATGATGATGATGATAATGATAATAATAATTATAATAATTTAATTATTATTATCATCATGGTCCTCATCATCATTATTATTATTATTATTACTACTACTGTTACTACGACTATTATTATTATTCAAGGATAAAATATTATAGGGTACCTATAGGCGGATCTACAATTAAATATAAACAGATTAGTAATCAATTTTGTATTTGCAATTCATGAGTTTAGGTACTCAAACCACCGTTGTTATATTCTGTTTAATTCCAAGGACAAGATTAAAATAATTATAGCATGAAAATTAGATTAAAGCTGCAAATAATTAAACAATGTGGAAAAGATAAATGATACCATAACAAGATTTACAGCGGTTCACTCTATAATAAGAGCTACATCCACTGTTCTTTGCTATGATAAATGGATTAATACAGATTTCAAAGTATTTGAGAAATTTGATACAAAAACACTCATACTTTCTGCAAAGTTTCTCTAAGTTTCTCTAATTGTCCCTCAGTGAAGCTGCTGCTACGCTTATATAGAGTGCTCCATGAGATCATGGCTTCAGGCTGTGGAAGGAATGGGCATAATCGTGTTCGTAGCAGTAGGACACATGTCAATCTTCAATAGGGCATAAACCTTGGACTTCTTCCCATGTCCCATTTCATGGCTTAGCATGTATCTCTTTGTAACTTCTAAGCTGTGTACATCGATTCCATCGAATCGACACTTAGCAAATCTGCAACTTTGAGAAATGCATGGATTCACACAAAATGAAACAAGTAAAAGCTGTAATTGAACCACAACTATCGAATCGATCGATGCCTCTAGTCGAATGAGCATTAAGCAAGTGATACTTACGATAACAATTTGTCGAATCGAACACTTCCGTTGAACTGGATTTGCTCGGACCTTAACTTAGACTCCACATTCTAGGCCTTCACTAAATGACTTAGGCCTGACAAAATCATACCCTAGCAGTTAGCTCCTCACTCCTTGGTAGACGTGATTGATTACAGTAGTAAATAGTCACTAAAAGTAGGTCCAAACCCCAATTCGATAATACGTTGCTTCCCTTGGACGAAACTTTACATTCACACCATGATCATCGTGCTACCTTGGGAAAACGTGAGCATCAATCACACATTACATGTGGTGTAGTATGATTGGAACATTTCAAAATATCCCCTACATTATTGATTTCAGCATATGATTGAAGAAACAACGCCTTGGTTTGAGCAGGAAGTTGACAAGATATCCTAATTTTAGCTGTTAGACCATTTCCCTGAAAATAAATCCAAGCCATCCATCATCGTCTTTAGACAATATATTAGGAATCTCTCTCTCTTCTCCTTCATTTCATTCTTATTTCTACTTCGAAGTTCAAGTAGTTCCTCTCGAGTTTTCTAAGCTTTCCAACCTTTTCCAGGCAAGATTTCTCCCCTTTTTTTATTTTCTTGCAATTTTCTTTTTGTAGATCTGATTTTCTTGCAATTTTGCACACTTTGACACCATTTTCTCCCTATTTTCCAAGAAAATCCATAGTATTGGGGGTGTTTGGTTCTCGGGCATTTTAGAACTTTCAAGAACTCCTTCAGAATTCTTTGAATCTCAAATCCATCAGTCTTTTCATCTTTTTAGCCCTAAATTTCCTTCAAAATTCCATTTGTCATACAAGATGTCAAAAATGACCATCGATATTAATTCAAGCTCGAGCGAAAGTAACGATTTCTAGGGTAGTGATGACAAAAGGGATATTGTTGAAGGGTCCCTAGAATAATCAAGACTCGAATAGGCTTCTCGAATTGGTAAGGCTGGGAGCAGTAGAGAAGTAGAAGAGGGCACCATCAAAGCAAAGGAAACAAACAAACCTTGTAGGTCCCTCTAGTCGAGTTGAACAGAATGAATCCCTCGAAAGGGGGTCTCCTTTTTTGGTAAAAACCCAAAATCAATCCTTAAGAATGAGGAATTATTGAAAATCTAGGTTAAATATGGGATTCTAGCTTCTGTCGAAATCTGACTCCCCTTTCCAGACGACCAAGCTGATACTTAGAATGGTGACTGGTTATGCGTTTATACCAAATGGTTGGAGCTAGGACTTCGATTGCCAATCCCTAAGTTTATTCTTGAAGTCGCATCTCACTTTCAGATTTCAATAACACAACTTATGCCGAACGGGATGTGTCTATTTCTTACTTTAATAGTACGTATCAATGAAGTAGAAATCAACTTCACAATAGCAGACTTTCTTCGGTGCTATTACTTAAAGCCCAATAATGAGAATAGGGGTCGACTCTACTTTGTTCATCGACAATCGAAGCAAATCATTGTTGATTTTGTTAATGCAAACAAGCAGTGGGAAGAAAAATACTTCTATATATCCCTCAATCGTGATTATATCGAACTTATCACTCGATTTCTATTTCCCCTTCCATTTCGGCATCTTGCAGAGTTTTGAACCCTACTTTGCTTGATGCAATCATTCCGACTAATCCTTATGTTTCTTCCTTGCTTTGTAGATTACGAGTTGAACCACACCCATTTGAGTGGAGAATGATTCCAAGAGAAGCTCAACACTCTTACCTCTTTAGAAGGACAAACTTGGGCAGAGGTATCACACCTTAATCGACTCAGGAAATCATTCATTTGGAAAACTTTCAAAGAAATTGCAACAAGTATCCCTTTTCATTTTCCTAATTGAGTCGATTGGATATTTGTTTGCCGCGGTGCACTTTAGCAGTTGTACGACTCATTGAAATACATAAGCCTTCTTTTTTACAAAGACATTGTGCTTGCAAAAGCTACTATGTCATCGATATAGGTTAGACTTCCATTGACCAAAAAGGTGTTGAAAAGAAAAGCTACAGCTAAAGACATGGCTAAGGAGAAAAGGAAGAAGCAGAAGAGCGAGGCATGCAAATCTGGCATCTCGAACACTTAGAAAACCCTTCCCCCAAAGCCAATGGACGTTATGAATCTGCCTCTACCTCCTCCTTTTGAAATCCAGCCCCTAGCATTGAGGAAAAGGAAAGCAATCGAGGTTGAGCCCTCTCAAATAGACAGAACCAGCGTTGAAGAAATCAACTAGAAGACTTTTGATGTGTCCAAACATGCAAGTGTCTTGCAGTACAAGGAATCGGCTCTAAAGGCTGAAAAGAGCTTCAACTTTTCCTTAAATGAAACAAAGTTTGGAGGGAAATCTCTCTCCTGGCTTCACAACGAGTCTACAATCCTCTTTGGCCAAGTAAAATTAAGCAAGTCCCATTTTGATTTTAAGTTGCTTTCATGATTAAATATCTAACCTTGTATTTCGTATGTCTTCCAAATGTATAATATCTTTGCAAACAAGGTCGAGTTCAAACATGAGAGGCTTACCGCACTTACACATGAGCTAGATGAGTAACTCAAAAAGGCTGAAGAAGAGAATAAGAAGGTGGAATCAGAGAGAGAGACAGCTCTGCACGAGATTAACAAAGTTGTTGCTACATTGGCATCATGAAATGAGATATAAGTAGCAACCTTTAAGTGAAAGAAGAAGAGCTTGATCGAGCTAAAAAAGAAGTAGAGGATAAGGCTAGTGAAGTTGCAGCGATCAGGGAACTGTTCCTTGATGTCCACAGTGAGTCCACCATTAGGGCAAGACTTGAGCTGTTCAAAGAGTTCAAAGAGCTTCAGGGTAACTATTGGGATGTGGATGCTGAGATAGCAAAACTAGAGGACCTTCTAGTCCTTGATGTTGACTTCGATAGGAGACATGCAGAAGCAGTAGCTCCTAACGTTGTTGAAAATGAAGCCTCAGAAGCGAACGAAGAGACCACTGCGCAACCTCTAATTGGCGAGGGCACTTCTGATGTCATGGATTAGATGTAGCTTTTTGTAGACTTCCTTTTTTAATTTGGAAGTATTGTAGACATCTTTTGCTTAACTCTGAATTGAATCTTATTTTTCTTTTTCTTTTTATGATATTTGTTCTGGTATTGATCCCCCTTCAAAGTTTTATTCATTAATAATTAAACTTTGAATTCATTAGGATGTCAAATTGATCAATCAAATTCTTAGTAGGACTTGGTAATACCAAATATCGAACAATTTTAATAAAAACTATCTTAAATAGTAATCGAGACTAAATATATTCGTTTAATACTTCATTTGTCATAATAAACATACAAATTAAGTTAAATTAAGTGTAGATGAGTTTGCTCCATAAAAATGCTTGATCCATGAAGACAAGCTTGTCGAATCAAACACTATATGAGTAGATCAAATATAGTGTCTATGAGCTTTGCGGCCATGAAAATGGCAAGGCCATAAAGACAGCAAGCCGAATTGAACATTGGATGAGTAAATCGAATCTATTGTTGATGAAATTAGGAGCCATGAAAATGGCGGGGCCATAAAGATGGCAAACCAAATCGAATATTGGATGAGTAGATCAAATCTAGTGTTGATGAAATTAGGAGCCATGAAAATGGCAGAGTCATAAAGATGGCAAGTCGAATCGAACGCTAGATGAGTAAATCAAATCCAGTGTTGATGAAATTAGGAGCCATGAAAATGGCAAGGCCATAAAGATGGCAAGTTGAATCAAACGCTAGATGAGTAGATCGAATCCAGTGTTGATGAAATTAGAAGCCATGAAAATGGCAAGGCCATGGAGATGGCAAATCAAATCGAACACTGAATAAGTAGATCAAATCTAGTATTAATGAAATTAGGGGCCATGACAATGGCAGGGCCATAAAGATAGCAAGTCAAATCGAACACTGGATATGTAGATCGAATTTAGTGTTGATGAAATTAGGGATCGTCACACATCGAGCAAAATAATTGTTGCAATAATAACGTGGCTGCACTGATTTATGGCACACAAGATGCCTACAAACCCATGTGTAAGGATCAAGCTAAATGTAGTTCACTTTTACACGCCTAAGTTCTTTACAATCATTACTAAAATGACTATTCAACTGATGCTTAGGAATTTGACAAATAACTTACTGTGAAAAGAGCCAAACAGTCTTATAAGAAACCTAAAAAATTAAAAGAAAAATTTTCAGCTTTAACAATTATAGCAAGACTAAATATAATACTTTCTTAGATGATGGGCGTTCCAACTCTTCCTAATGGTGGAGCCTTCGACTTTCTCCAATTTGTAAACGTCGTCATGTATAAAACCTCGGGCTCAATATGGGCCTTCCTAGTTAGTAGCCAACTTTCTAGCATTTGCCGTTCTTGTATTTTGAAAAAATTTGCAAGCACAAGTTCTCCAACCTGAAATCCTCTGATTTTTATCTTGGTATTGTAGTATCTCATAGCTGCTTATTGATAACGGCCAAGGCGATAAAGAGCATTTTCCCTCTTTTCATCGATCAGACCTAGAATATCTCTCATCTCCTTATTCAATGTTTCTTTGAGAAGGAAGTAGTCAATCCGGAGATCCCGAGCGACAACTTCGGCTGAGATCACTACTTCTGTACTATAAATGAGATAAAATAGGGATTTGTCAGTTGTACGCCTTGGAGTTGTTCAATACGCCTATAGTTCCATTGGGAGCTCCTCAACCCAACGACCTTCCTTGCTTCTAGTTTTTTCTTCAAATTTATGACAATCATTTTATTCATTGCTTTGGCCTGTTTAGTTTCCTTATGGATATCTGGGTGTCGAGAAGCTTAAGATGAATCCTAATCTTGGCAAAATTTCTTGAAAGAGGCTGGAGATGAACTGTGAGCCATTATAAGTGACAATCTCCTTGGGTACTCCAAAATGATAGATGATGTTTCTCCAGATGAATCTTTTGACATCACATTCTTTAATATCTATAAAGGCTTCAGCTTCAACCCATTTAGAAAAATAATCTGTAAGAACGAGAAAATATTTTACCTGCTCAAGGGCTGGCAAAAATGGTCCAAATACATCCATTGAATATTTCATGAATAGGTATGGCAAACTGATAGATGAAAGTTCCTCAACGGGCTAGTGGATTGTTAGTGCATGTCTCTAGCAACTATCACATTTTTTGGCAAAATCCTCAGAGTTATTTGCATGGTGAGCCAGTAATAACCCTGCCTTTTGATCTCGTTGCACAAAGATCGTCCTCCTAAATGATTGCCATATATGCTCTCATGAACTTCTCGGATAACCCACTCAGCTTCGTCTTTCCCTAGACATCGAAGGTAAGGACATGCAATTGACTGTTTGCAAAGCTTCCTTTTTATTAGGCAGTGTCTCGCTGCTTAAACCTTGATTTTCCTTGCAACTTGCTTGTTTTCTAGGAGCCATCTATTACTTATGTACATTTTAATTGGGATCCTCCAGTCATAACTAGGATTGACATAGTTCATCTCCTCAGTCGTTGCAATGCTAGGCCGCTCGATGTAATCTAACGGAATGACTTTCTTTTCTCTCATTTCAATGGACGATCCATGATTAGCAAGAGCATCTACTCTTAAGTTCAACTCATATGGTATGTGCCAAACTTCGAATTGGTCGAACTGATGCTTCAACTTGTTAACAACCTCAAACTAAGAGATCATCTTGTCATCCTGAGCCTTGTATTCTCCAACAACCTGATTGACGACCAAGGTTGAGTCGCTTTTTACTACAAGCTTTATAGCCCTGAGTGTCTTAGCTAATTTAGGCTGATGATCATAGCTTTATACTCTGCTTCATTGTTGGTTGCTCTAAAACCCAACTTGAAGCTTTGTTCGATTTCTTTGCCTATCGGTCATCATAGTAAGATTCCAACACCTGAACCTCTTTCATTGCTAGCACCATCGACTTGTATAGTCCACACCTTTGGCTCCTCGTCTTTG
This sequence comes from Artocarpus heterophyllus, assembly GCA_025403435.1. Lineage (NCBI taxonomy): Eukaryota > Viridiplantae > Streptophyta > Magnoliopsida > Rosales > Moraceae > Artocarpus > Artocarpus heterophyllus. Next base: position 3,070,358 of record CM046331.1, on the reverse strand, counting down.
AGCTCATATGTCAGCTCTACGACAAAATGACCCAACACTTGTCCCTTTAATGTGGTTCAAGGCTTATTTTCGATATTGAACTCAGTGAGTTCGACAGCCCACTTTGTCAAACTCCATGAAAGATCTAGCTTGTGCAAAATGGCTTGCATTGGGTACAACGAGAGTACTATAATTGTGTGGCCTTGAAAATATGGTCGTAGTTTGCAAGCAAATATGACGAATGCAAGTGCGATTTTTTCTACAACAGAGTACCTTGTTTTCGTATCAAGTAGGGCATGACTTATGAAGAATGCTAGCTTTTGAATCAAGTCTTCCTCCCTAACTAGTGTAGAACTGACTACCATTTCTAAAACTGCCAAGTAGAGATACAACAGTTCTCCATCTTTTGGTTATGACAGGATCGGTAGAGTGGAAAGGTATTTCTTTAAATCTTGGAAGGCTTGTTCATAGCAGTTGCTATATTCAAACTTCGTGTTCTTCTTCAACAACTGAAAGAACAAAAAACATTTGTCGATGAGTGAGCTATGAACCGGTTGAGAGCTATAACTCGTCTGGTGAGTTTATGAATTTCTCGCTTGCTCCGTGGTGATGGCATAAATTGGACAAGTTTTATTTGTTCTGGATTCGTCTCGATCCCCCGCTTTGTTATAAGAGATCCAAGGAACATTCTGATGGTGAGCCCAAAAGTACACTTCTCTAGGTTCAACTTCATGTTATACTTCCTTAGCACATCAAAGCATTTTTTGCAAATGATACACATGAAGATAAGCCTACAAAGATTTTACCAGCATGTCATCAATGTAAGCTTGCATATTCTTACCAATTTTATGAGTCTTTGATAGGTTGCTCCAGTGTTCTTCAACCAAAATGGCATGAACTTGAAATAAAAAATTCCATGCTCGATGATGAAGTTAGTCTTCTCTTGATCTTTGGGATGCAATAGAATCTGATTGTAGCCAAAGAATACGTCAAGAAGACTTAGGACTTCGTGGCCAACAATTGCATTAACAAGGCAGTCGATATAAGGTAATAGATAGCTGTCTTTTGGGCAAGCTTTTTTCAAGTCTCTGAAGTCTACACACATTCGCCACTTCCCATTCTTCTTCCTCACTATCACGACATTCGCAAGCCAATTCAAGTACTGAATTGGTTGAATCAACCCTGCTTCCAACAGAGGCCTAGCTTCCTCTCTTTCTATATTATTCTGCTCGATCCTTTTTGCCGCATAAGCCAATGGTTTGGATAATCCCATGCAAAACAATCTTTGTTAGCCTTTAAAAAATCAACTATAGAGAATTTTATCTTTGGATCGAGCTACGAGCTAATATTTACTGTCTGGCGCTCATTCTTAGGGTCAATCTGTACTTCATCCAATTGTTAAAGCATCGGCTCCCCTCGCTCATTAATAATTGACCCACTCGATGGGATCATTTGTAATTACTATAAAGCTGGCTTTTTTTTGCTTCAATGCTATTAGATAGTAGCTTCTAGAAACATCTTGGCTTCCCCAAATTTCTCTTATTCTGCACTTCGTTGGGAATCGAATTCGCTGGTGGTAAATGGATAGGATTACTTTCATTAAATGTATCCAAGGTCACCCAAGGATTATGTTGCATCTAAAGGGGCAATCCATGATGAGAAAACTCATCATCTTGTTCTTTTTTACAGGATAGACAAGCAATTTGATTCTTCCTAGTGCCATGGTGGCCTCTCCATTCAATCCCACCAATATGGAGGTAGATTTTTCTATCTCCTTGTTGATGTCTATTTCTCTTAATATCGAGAGAAATAGAATTTCTACTGAGCTCCCATTATCAACGAGTATTCTTCCAATTTCATAATTCGTGACATTGAGCTTGGTCACCAAAGCATCATCGTGTGGCTTGTCAAGCCCTGATGCTTTATCGCTACGAAACGAAAAAGTGCTCTTCAAACTCTTCTACTGTTGAACTTTAGTCACCTAATTTGCTCTTTTCTGATAAGCTTTCATCTGGTTAGCAGCACAATTGGGTCTAATTACTTTCCTAACAGGTGGTGGTAGTAGAGTCTTCTCTTAGGCTTCTCCGTTCTTTAGGCTGCTCCTCTCGCAGTCTAGCCTATATGTTCGTCTTCCTCGTTCTGACAGATATTCCCTTAAGTGCCATTGCTTTAGCAATTCTACGATCTCAGTTTGTAGGGCCTAGCAACCAGTCAACCCTGGTGGAATTCATTATACTTTGTTTAGTCATGGGATTAGCTTAGGGCCATTTTATCTGATTACTTGACATAATCCTTCCCTTCCAACTAGGTGATCAATTTAGTCGGGGATATGTTCAAGGCATAACTTGGTGGCTACAACTGGCCTGTTCCCCCTTGTGGTTTTTATTCTTTCTTCCCCCATTCTCTTCTTGGTGGTGTTCTTGTTCGTCCTCTTTGTTTTGGTCATGTCTTTGGTTGTCTTTTTACTATCCTATTCTGCTCCTTGTTCCTCATAAGTTCTTATTTGTAATGCTCACTTTTTCTCTTCAAGGTAAATCCACCCCTTGGATCCCTTCAGGGCCTTCTAGATTGTATGCGGGTATTCCCAACAGCTATTGTTTTTAAAAAAGGACTTATGCAACAGAATTTTCTTTAAAGCTTCTTGAGCCATTACATCTTCCAAATCTGAGATCTCCGACATGGCTTTGCTAAACCTCTTAATGTAAGCTTGTAATGACTCTCCTAGGCTTTGAATCACCATCCTGAGGTCTTTAATCGTTTTGCCCGTTTTGATGTGCACAGAGTAGGCTTTGACAAAAGAATCCACCAATTCCTTGAAGCTATCGATTATTTTAGAAAGCAAGTTGCTGAACCACCAGAGGCCAGGTCCTCTCAAACTTTGCTTGAACAGCTTACACATCATCTCATCCAGTATTGAATATGGGATATTTGTTGCGCTGAAAACATTCTTGAATGAGAGGAAGTGATCTTTTGGGTCTTTGGTTCCATCGAATCGTGCAAACATGAGGTTCTTGTATTTTGGAGGAACAATAGAAGTAATCCTCTTTGTAAAATGGGTCTCGCATATATTCTGCAAGATGTCATCGAGTGCTGGGGTCTTGCTTATAGCCTTAGTTACTTTCTAGCCGATCTTCTCCTCGACCAGCATAGTATTTTGATCGAGCATATCTCACATCATCTGTAGGACGGCCTCAGTAGTTAATAGGGCTAGACTCGAAACAGTTTCTGCCTACGTTGACTGCTCGATCTCTTCATTCTGTTGTCGGAATGCTTTTGGATCTTCTATACTTACACCTTGTGGAGCAGTTGTAGCAGCTTTGGCTATAGTCAGCGTTTGTGTTGTCGTAGTTGTCGTGGTCAAAGTTGCTGCTACAGGCGTCAGGGTTGTGTACAATGACAACATCATTCCAATAGGGCTATAGGAAAGTTGTTGCCTGGTTGGAGATGGTGTCTGGTATTGCCACTATGTGGTTATCATTGTCGGGAATGTCGAATACCCAAAATAAGGGTACTAATACGAGTAGCATGAAAGCTAATAGTTCTTATAGCTAATCTAGCTCTTAAGGGCATTTTTCTCGCTGCTGAGTTGGTCGAGTTGCCTATCATGCACCTGTGAACACATTGCCTATTCATGAAGCTGCTTCTTCAATGTTTCAACATCAATGGAGTTCTTCAATGATTCAACTTCCACAACAAGGACCTCAATCTACTCGTCGCCTTGAGACACGGTTTGTGCTTCATTGCGCTGGTTGTGCACATTCTGGTGGTCTATGTTGTTTGTCATATCTGATGCTAAATCTTTCAAAATCCTCAAGTTGGTGATCTGAAGACCCCATGGTGCTGTAGAAGTGGCTAAAATTTTTAGTCACAACAAAAATTAAACTAAAGTTTATGACTAATTACACATTAGTCATAATATTTTGTTGCGACTCAAAGTTTTGCTAAAAATTGTTAAGACTAAAAGTCCAGATTTTTGTAGTGTTGGGTCATAAATTGTCTTTATTATTCTCGATCTCAAAGTTTGAGAATGTAGTGTATGTAATTGCCTAGTAGTAGTAATAATAATAATAATTATTATTATTATTATTATTATTACTATTACTACTACTACTACTATTGCTGCTACTACAACTACTACTATTTCTTCCATTTCCTTGCCTCATTCACAACATGGCCATTGATGGAGAAGGTACCTGCTACAAGGGTTTAGCTATAGACATAACAAATTGGTCAGTTTTTGTCTTGTCAATTGAGCTTTTAGTAGATTCTTCTTCACTTTCTTTTTCTTCTCCAGAGCTTGAACCTTCTTTTTCTATCTCTTCATCTCACTCTCCCTCTTAGTTTCCTTTTCTATTGTCTTTGTAGCAGTTTCTTCCTTTTTTCAAATGCAAAATTGGTTGGATTTGATTTTTAAATTTGTGATATTCCTATATAAATTACATGTGGTGGAAGCTATCTTGTTCCTTAAAGATTAAAGTCGGATTAAGACGAGCATTTGAAAAAGAAATATTCCTTGAATTATCTAGATGTGTTGGCTAAAGATAATGTGGCATTTGAATTTGAAATTGTGCAAGATTCTCTTACCTTTATTTCGAATTTAAGTTAAGTTAATATTTCCTTATTTATGTCTAGATTAATTTGTTAAATTAACTTAACAATATATGTGAGTTCTGCAAGAATCTTTCTAGATAAACTTGAAATTCTTTTGAGTTTAAATTCTTAGAGCTAACAAATTTTCTTGTGCAGTTTCAAATTTTGAATTATAGTTTTTCGGTAGTGCATGTCAATAGACTGTGAGATCGTTAATGTGTCAACATCTATTAAGATCATGCATTGTTAGCGAAACTATTTCTAGAACTTCAATTCAACGAGAATCAAGCTTATCTTTAGCAACTAAGTTCTATCTTTTTGTCGAATCTGTTAGGATTCGACCCTAGGGTTTAGAGGATGTACCTAGACACTTTCTATACCTAGACTTGCTTATTTAAGGGAGTTGAATTGTGACTTCAGTGTAAGAGCTCGAAAGTGAGAGAAATACTTGAGTAAAAACCTAAGTGTTCTAGACTCAATCCCATTGCTCTCATCTCTGTATTGCCTTAGCGCTTTCATACTAATCTAGAAGATCCGAGAAGGAGGTGTTCATGGATTGAAGGCTCAAAATACGCCAGTTGGACCAAAGGCAAGCAAGGACGGCTCGAGTAGGATAAGGAGTCTGAAGGAATGCAAGTCGCAGGATGAGTACCATGGATTTCAAATTTGCGTAAATTCTAGGCTTTCTTGTAATTTCGAATCTTGTAATCATAATTAGTATAGTGGATCCTTCTCATCCCTGGTGTGAGGTAGCAACAGTCATTTTTTCCCACAACAGTCATTTTTTCCGGCAAGGATTTTTGCCACTAAAGAACCAATGTCACTGTGTTCATTATTTTATTTCCGCAATTTCTGTTCACACAATTTTTAGTATTGGTTATTGTTTATATAGGGTACCATTAATGTGTTCTGTGCACACAGAACACTGATTGCTCTATCTGTTTGGTCTTACAAATTGACAGTATTTTTTTATTATTCTTTGACAAATGTAGGTCTGCCTAGTAGACCTCCTTAAGCCCAAAAATGGCCATCACAAGCTGAGCACGGAGGGCACAAGAACATGCCTCTCGTCACTCTAGGCCTTGACCATGTGGGGCAACCCGCACATGCCTATGGAGTACGTAGAGCATCTAGGTGTCCCATGATAAACCTAAACAAACAGGGTCCTATGAGATTATTTTTTAATACGACAAGATTATCTAGTTATCATGATAATATTTGCAATTATTGTATTAAATATTACATTTACATATGTTCATTAATAATGAGTATGGAAAAAATTACACAGATGTTCATATTTTTTTATGAACATGGACGAAAAACTTAATTTTTAGTGACAAGTGCAATTTGTAAGCGGATCTTCATTTCTTAAATTAATTGTTGAAAATTAACATTTGTAACATATTGCTGACAGATTTTCTATATACGATAATCTTGATCTCCATTTTCATTTGTTTTCAATACTATTTAGTATATTATATAAAATTATTGACAATCATATTTTTTTGGATTGATTCAAAAAATAAACTATAAATTCTAAATTATCAAATCCTTAAGGTTCTTAAGTTGGAACGGTTGCCCTTTTTGACAAATGATAATGGTCGTCATCCGTTCATTTCATGTTCCTTTTTAGGAAGTACGGCTGCTAGACAACCAAAAAAAGGTGTTCTCTACCAACAATTTTTTACTACAAACGGAAGATGATCTTTATGAACACAATAAACGTACGATCGAATATTAAACTTTCGTTTAGGCATCACAGTGTTCTCAATTCAAACTATCAATCACAACTCATTTCTTAAGCGACTTGTAAATTTCACTTGTCATTCATCACTTCTCAAATGAGTTTTAGCACTTTGGCTTGAAAATTAAGTTTAAATTTTAGTTGTTGCCACATTTGTCCCTTAAATTTTATGTTTTTTTTACAATGTGGTCCTTAATTTTTTTTAGCAATTACGTCTTTAAACTTGGTTAAGTATGGTAATTAAGTCCCTAAGCGTAAATATTTTTCAAAATTATGATATAAAACGATCATATAATATGCACATAATGGCCCATTTAGAAGAAAAAAGACAGAAATTTCCATATTATAGTGATTAAAATATACATATAAGTCAATAAAATTGTTTAAAAAATAATTAACAATGATAATTTCTTTTGTTTTCCTCTTCTTTTTTTTTGGGGTATAAAATTGAATAATTTTACTCTTATTAAAAGTAAATAAGATGATAGGTCTTCTAAATAGGTTAGATAGATTATTGTTTGTCTCAGTTTTAATAGAAGTTTATAATTAGAATTTAATTGCCATATTTTGTTTAGTTTAACGACTCAATTGCCGGGGATTGAAAGTCGGTGTAGATGGCTCCACTGCGGTTATTGGTCGTTATTTCTTTTCAACGGTTTTTGTCTTTCTCTGGTTTTGAGAGTCCATGTTAGGTTTTTGGTTGTCTTTCTTTAGTCCCTTTCACTATCTTTTCGTCCAAAATTCCTAACTAAAACTATCAAAAATCTTCTTGTTTATCTGTTCTTCCCTCAATTATGTCTACTCTGTCCTAAGATTTTGAATTTTATTTGTCTTTAACTTTTGAAGAAGAAAGAGTTCATGTCCTTAGGGATGCTGAGATTTCTGAAAACGAAAATATAAAAAATAAAAATAGAAATAAAAAACTAAATTGTGCTCTTGTTTTGCGGGTCTATTCTACTAAGAAAATCAACCGTGAAGCATTGAAGAAGACACTCTCGGATCTATGGATGTTGACAAATGATAATTCAATTCCAAGATCTGGATGAAAACTTATTTTGGCTTCAGTTTGGTTCAGAGGCAAAAGTTCGAAGAGTTTTACTTGGCGCTCCATGGCATTTTGACAAGAAATGGCTGATCCACAAAGTTCCCACCAGTCATGACGCCAGATATTTCTGATTTATGTCATGTCACCTTTTGGATGCAAATTCATCGTCCTACATTTCTTAGTAAGACTCGTGCTCTTGCTAGGGAGGTTGGTGGTATTGTAGGCCGTCTTCTTGAAGTCGATGGAGAAAGTCTCGTGGCTGGGGGAATGTTCTGAGGTTTAAAGTTTTGTTGGATGTTCGTTTGCCCGTACAAAAAGGAATGCTGCTCAAGCTTGACAAGGTGGAAGATGAATTTGGATGGATTTCAAGTATGAGATGCTGCCAGATTATTGTTATTGCCGTGGTCATCCCGATCACATTAATACTAAATGCTTTAGTTTTTCTGGAGTCTGTTCAACAAGGTTCCATGACGCCGAAATTTGCTTCTGATCATTTTCGTCCCTCTAAGTAAAGCACGAGACCTCCTTTCAATAGGAATCAACATGAATTTTCAAAGGCTTGTGCCTGGCCACTGCTTACAAGATTGGTCCGTTCCATAATGGGGAATTTTGTTACACGACTTGCTCAAGCCACTCCACATCCTGTCCCTCTTTTCCTATCAAAAAGGAATCCTCAAGTTAGCAAGATCCCTGAAGGTGTGAAAGAGATGTTTAAAGAGACTTCTACTAGCTCTCTCTCGACAATCACAATGTTGGCCGAGGAAAATAGAGAATTGGCTCGACAAATGGTGGAGCATAAGATTAAAGGTGCAGCCAAAAGTGTTCCAAGAAAAAAATCTGTAATGGAAAACAGTGATTCTCATATTCAGACCCCTGCAACTGTGGAAGCGATTACTGCAACGGAGAATGGGACGGTTTCTCAAGCAGTTTCGTTTATAGGTTTGTCAGCAGTTTCTTCTCTGTCTAAAGAATGCAGTTTTGTTTTTTCAAATATGGGGGAAGGGAAAACTAAAGAAACTGTTTCCGGAAATTTGAAATGCTGTCACTCTACTTTTTTCAATAACTGCCAAATGACAGATGACTTGGCAAGTTACTCTTCCCCTACTTATGCTGAGTTGGCTTTAGGATCCACAGCTGATTTGGATATCGTTGTTTCTTCAAACACCAGTACTGTTGGTCAGTTGAGTATTATTTATGAGGTCCAAAACGAGAAGATGAACAACTGTATGTCCGAGGAAATGAAAATTTTATTAGGAACAGATTTTGTTCCTGTGTCACCGAAGCAGTCTTTCGCCAGATGGAAAAGTCTCTTTAAGGAATGTGTTCAAATGGCTTCATACAGGATCTTCTTGTTCTGCTGCTATTAGAAATAGAAATGAAGAAAATGAACTTTTTATTGATTGTCCAGATAGCTTGAATTTACAAGTTCATGCTCTATATATAGCATAGGAGAGCAGGGAAAACAGAGTCGGTTACAAATTGACTTAACTAAATAACAAACTAACTAATCATAACAGCATATAAAACTTGCTCTCTAATTAACTCTAAAACTCCCCCTCAAGATGGACAGTGAATGTCCTTCACGGCCATCTTGGATAGAAGTGGGAACAACAAGGAAGAAGGCAACGGTTGGTAAACACATTAACAAGTTGATGTTGAGATCTAACTGGCATCAGCCTGATAAGTCCTACAGATATCTGATCTTAAATAAGGTAACAATCAATCTCTATGTTTAGTTCGTTCATGGAATATTGCGTTGGATGTAATATGTATGGCAGCTTGATTGTTACAAAAGAGCAGAGTTGGAGAAGAATTAGAGACACCAAAATCCTTCAACAATTGAGTCAACCAACGTAATTCACTAGCAGTGGCTGCCATGGCTCGATATTCTACCTCAGCAGATGTCCGAGAGATAGTGGATTACTTATTTGCTTTCCAAGAAATCAAGGAATCACCAAGGAAAACACAAAAACCAATGACATATTTTTTGGAGTTAGTGCAGGCACCCCAAATGCCATCAGAAAAAGCCTTGAGTTGTAAAGAAGAAGAGGAGGAGAAGAAAAGTCCTTGACCAGGTTTGTTTTTAAGGTAATTCAAGAGATGATGGATAGCTTGTAGATGTGGTGTGTGAGGATGAGACACAAACTGGCTGAGTTTGTGTATTGCAAAGGTAATGTCAAGCCTGAAAGGAGTGAGATAAAGTAGTCGACCAATAAGACGCCTATATTGAGAAATATCAAGAAGCACATGACCATCAGTGGCATTTAGTTGTAGACAAGGATCTATGGGCACCTGAGCAGGTCGTCATGCAAGAAAGCTTGCGTCTTCTAGCAACTGAATAGTATAGTGACGTTAGGAAAGCACAATCCCTTTGTCTGCTTGAGCAATCTCAAGACCTAAGAAATATTTCAGATTCCCTAGATCCTTGAGTTTGAATTGAGTGTGAAGAAATGCTTTCAAAGAAGCAATGTCATGTGAAGAAGGTTCTGTGATGTTGATATCATCAACGTAAACAAGTTATGCCACAAAGGATGAACCAGTCCCTTTTGTAAATAAGGAATAGTCGATTGGGATTGAACAAATCCAAACTAAATTAAGAACAAGAAAACTTGGAATACCACTGTCTAGAAGCTTATTTCAACCTATATATTGACTTGTGCAACTTGCAAATATACTTCTTGTCTGAAGCAAGACACAACCCCTGTCTTTTATGACCAAGAGGCATATCCATACAAACTTCCTCAAATAGGTCACCATTAAAAAATGCATTGTTCATATCCAATTGATGGAGTTGCCAATGTTGACTTGCTACAAGAGCTAAAAGTAACTTCACTGTGACCAATTTTGCAACTGGAGAAAAAATCTCAACAAAATCCATCCCTTCTTGTTAAGTGTATCCCTTGGCAACCAAGCAAACTTTGTGTCGATCTATCGACCCATCAGATTTATTCTTGATCTTGTATATCCACCTACAGCCAATGGTGTGTTTTCCTTGAGGCAAAGGAACAACATACCTTGTATGATTAGCCTCATGGCATCCAATTCGACCTTCATGGCCTCACGCCATTGTGGGACTCACATAGGTTGATGGTAGAACTATGGTGTTGGAAACAAAGTGCGCAGCGGAATTTTTAAAATTTTTCATCAGAGTATTTTCCAAAACACAAGTTTGACATGTTATATGTATAAATTAAACAGATCTTACTAACCTCAGTGTGCCGAAGAACCTCCGCGACCTGTGTAGAGAAGTAACGTTCCAGAAGAGCCTCAACCAACTGGTCTTCTTTGCTATTCTCTATCCACAACCGGAGTGAGTGTGGGCTCACACGTACAGCTCTTCCACCGGTGACTCTCCTTCCAACCAATAGAGAGAACCCAAAGCTAGTGTTCGTGATTTGTGAACAAAAGCTCTCAGGGAGTTTTCATATGCTCACTAGAAGAGTATCACTCTTAATCTCTCAAATTGATCTGAGTAAATCATTAGACTCACTCCCTTTTTATACCTATTGGTCCTTGGGGTCAGTCCATATCAGATTAGGTCTCAAAAATCGAAACAGAATCAAGTTCGGATCAATATCTGATAAGATACGCGTGAAAAACGTGTAATCTTAACTGTCGCAGTCGGCATGCCGAACTGTGTGATAGGCAGGCCAAACTTTCTGATAGGCAGGCCGAACTGTCGAGAAAAAATCTCCGCGAATCTTTTATTTTCCACCCGAGATTCTAAAGGATAAAGTCTCAGTTTTGATTCAAATAGCCCAATAGAAAAGATATCTGATCAAAACAAACTTTATCAAGATAATCTCTAAGAAAATAAATCAATTCACAATAATTCTACAAGTTTATCTTGTTCTAATTGTCCAAAATTAAAACAACCGATGAACAGACAAGAATTATCCGAACGCCATAATTCAACAAGTTCATTTTGAACTAATTTCTTACATAATTAATTCAACCGATAAACAGACATGAATTATTTGATTCTTATAAATTTTAAACCAATCTGATAAATCCGACATAAGTCACCAATTATTGGAAAAACACGCCGTGTCATTACAGGATTTTGTGAGCTAGCAAAGGGGACCAAAATGGACCTATAAAGTTCAAGCTCATGATAATTATGAAACCCAATATCCCAGATATACATTTCACAATTATCAACTCCAACGCTACTCCACTAAAAGCTTGGAGCTGCACTCTCGAACTTTATAGAATTACGAAGCTCGTGTAGCTAAGTCTCCATGACATATCATAGTGTATCGCATCCCCATATGATCATCCATAATCGGCTTAAGGACAAGTTCTGTCTTACCTTCCCGATTATTTTTTTTTTATCTTACGTTCCATTGTCTCACCATTAGAAAACTTACCATCCAAAGATAGTATACCATTCGGTTACACCTATGTATCCAAATGGTTGAGCGCTCCAGTTTTCCAATTACAGGACAACGCATATAAGAGGATATCATTACTCCTAAAGAGGAGCTATGGATTCCATATCTATGAATAACAAGTCTACGCTATCAAGAGTCATGCCTCCAACGTACCGGCATGCATGCCACTATAGAGATGTGGGAGTCACCCATTGGTACATCAAAAGACACAAGTCGAGACAACGGGCCCATTATTCATCTCAAGATTAAGATACAATACAAATGATTGTCTAAAGTGAATTGATTTGCCAAGACAGAATTATGAATCCAAATCAATTCACTTTATGTCCCGATCCAACACATCGTCACCTATGACAACGCGCCAATGTTTCTATTCACGGAGTCCAACTCCGATGGCCAAGACAAACCATCTCCCAAAAGGGATATAGACAACATAACAATCTTTACATGAATAAAGCGCCCAACTTTATTCCCTCGATTGCGGATCATATATTTTAGACCATCACCTTAAGAGTCGTGTCTACCGCATAATCATCCCATCATATGCCCAACTCTTAAGGTTTAGACTGATAGTCTCAGACTACTGTTTGCTTATCATACATTCAACAAATATGAACGTAAAGAGGACAATATTTGGTATATATAAACGAATAAATTCTTTATTGATAAAAATGTCTCCAAAAACGTATTACATTTTTACTCCTTAGAGCATACATGTCTAGCATATGGTTCAAATTGCGATGAGACATTTAAGACAAAATGTCAAAGAGTTGGAGACAAAGCACTATAGGATACAGCTTTGGATAAAGGGTATAAGTCTTGGTTACATGACTATCTATTTGAGAGAGCATAGTGCAATGAAACTCTCTAAGGTAGGATGGAGGCTTGACCACCTATGTGGACCATTGAGGAGGGATAATATTTGGTGTAGAAACTAACTGAGAACTAATAGACTTGACTTATGAATTGACTATGAAGTTGGTGAAGTAGCAAGAAACACTTCAAGAGACTTAGATGGTAGAACTAAATTTGAAAAATGGTCAACTAGATCATCCACATTTTTGGTCAAACGGAAAGGAAACACTCCTTTATGAAACACAGCATCTCAGGAGGTGAAGATTTGCTTGGCTTGGAGATCATAGAGCTTATAGGCCTTCGTACTGGTAGGATACCCTAGAAAAACACAAATTCGTGCACGAGACTGAAATTTGGTTCTATGAGTTGGTAGAATAGGAAGCAAAAGCCAAACAACTAAACACTCTAAAGGATGAGAAATCAATTAGTGTTTTGATATAGCAGCTCAAAGGAGTTTTATTGCCAAGCAAGTAAAAGGGTGTCCGATTGATTCAAAAAAACTGTAGTGAGAACACATTCTGACCAAAAACTGAATAGAAACCTAAGATTGAAAGTACAAAGCTCTTGCCACATTCAAGAGGTGTTGATGCGTTCTCTCTACAACAGAGTTTTGTTGTGGCCGTTCAACACAAGAAAATTGGTGTAGAGCCCCTTGAGCATTGAAAAAATTAGTGAATGCTAATTCTTTTGCAGTATCTGATCTAAATTCTTTGCCTTTCATGTTAAACTATGTGGAGATCATGTTGAAAAATTTGGGAATAATATGAGTCACGTCAGATTTTTGTTTGAGCAGAAAAATCCGAGTGAACATAGTGAAATAATCCACCAAAGTAAAAAAGTATCAACGACTTGAACGAGAAATTTCATAATATGTTACCTAAATATCACAATGAACCAAATCAAATGGGAGAGCAGACATATTATTGTAAGAAACAAATGACAGTCTCCTTTGTTTAGGCTAAAGGACAAATACAACAAGGAAGAGTACTGTGAAGTTGAGAAACATTACAATTCAACTTGTCCTTTATAGTAACTAAACATTTATAACACAAATGCCCAATTTATTATGGCAAACATAGACAAAAACATTATTAACAAGAAGTACAAATGATGAATTCAACAAATTTATATTGGTAATCTTTGTATCAAGCACGTAAAGATCATCAAGTTTGTTACCCTTGCCAAGCATCCTCTTGTTGTGCACTTCCTAAATTATAAAATGGTCAGGAAAGAATCTAATTGTGAGCTGTGATGTCGTAGTAAGAGCACTTACAAACAACAAGTTAAATTTGAATTGAGGAACAAACAACATGTCCTTGAGAAGTAACTGGGAATCAATGCAGATATCACCAGTAAAATGGACAGGAAGTGATGTTTGTTTTGGCAAAGTAACAGTGGAAACATGAAGAGGTCGCATCTTAATGAAGTCACCAGCATGTACACAAATGTGCCTAGATACACCTGAATCAACTATCCATATTTTGGAGGAAGAAAACATGTTAGCAGAAACTGACAAACATATACCTATGGTGTAAGAGGTAGAAGGGCTATCAGATTGGTCATTTGTCCTAAGATTGTGAGTCAAATGCCTAGATAGCAAAGTCATGAGTTGATGACATGGAGTACTGTTAAGGTGTTGAAAGAAACTACAAATAGTACCATTGTCCCCATCAACTTTATCTTCAAGAGCAGGCTGAGTTGATATTTAATTAACCACAACAGTGTTGGGGCCACAAGGATGACTTTTCTAGCGTTGTTTGAAACTAGGAGGGTATCCATGCAACTTGTGACACTTTTCAATTGTGTGGCCTTCTTCTGACTCCTATTGCCATCACTACCAGAGCTAGAGCTTGAGCTCTTATGTTTGGCAGCAAAGGCCATGGTAGTAGTGGATTCAACACCTAAAATAGAATGAGATCCCACCTTTCTGTGTCTTTCTTCTTGAGCAATTAAAGAAAATACTTTGTTAATAGGTGGAAGAGGATCAGTAAGAAGAAGTTGACCCCGAACTTGAGCATAGGAGTCATTGAGACCCATTAGAAAAGCCATGGTATATTCCATCTAGTAATAGGAAGTAAGATCATGAATCCACCGCACGTACACTTGCCACAATTACATATAGGACGAAAATTGCTCAACTCTTCCAATAGAGACTTTAGTTTCGTGAAATACACACTAACATAGTCTGATCTTGACTCGAATTTATCAATTCAAGGCGTAATTGAAAAATTCGAGGTTCATTACTCTGTTGGAATCGATCCTTGAGATCGAGCCAGATTTCAAAGGCAAATTCTAAGAAAATTATACTATTAGAAATGTCCTTAAAAACTAAGTTCAATATCCAAGAAATGATAGCATTATTGTTTCAGATCCAGGAATTAAGAAGATCGAGGTCAGTTCTATCTGGTTTTGGAATTGATCCATTGACGAACCCTAATTTGTTCTTGACGAGGATAGCGATGGTCATGGCACGACTCCAAGAGGCATAGTTATATATCTCCAGTGAGTGGCTGTGAAACCAAAGGAAGCCTAGGGATTAAATGACGAAGAAAATAAGGAATCAATGGATCATCAATGACAGACTTACCATTTGATAAAATTAATGAAGTCAAACTCTGAGACTCCATTAACGACAATCGAAGATCGCAAACTTAAGCTGGAATAAGCAAGATGATGAAAGAAACTAGAAGAAATCAAGGAGAATCAACTAGAGAAGAAGCAACAGAAATTCTTGCAACTGATACCATATTAGAGATAGAAATAAAGAAAATGAACTTTTTATTGATTGTCCAGCTAGCTTGAATTTACAAGTTCATGCTCTATATATAGCATAGGAGAGAGTTACAATTTAACTTACTGAATAACAAACTAACTATTCAGAACAACATATAAAACCGACTCTCTAACTAACTCTAAAAGCTGCTACACAAAATACTATTGTGGATATTCAAGATCATTTGTAAAAGGAGGGAAGTGGTGCGAAGGTTCGTCTCATCTCAAGAGAGCTGCTCCTTTAACAGAAAGGCTGATGGAAGCTTGGAAAAGAAGTTAAAGAGTACTGTTAGTTCTTCTTTGTCAGAAAAAGAGTCTGAACAGGTGGCGGGTGTTCCTGCGCAACCCTACCACACTAAGAATGAATATTGGAAGTCAGAATGCATAGGGATTGGGGAGCCCGAGTACATTCCGTCAAGTGTCGTTGTTGGTAAAACAACAAAATCCCCATGTTCTGTGTGATATGGAAACTAGGCTTGTCAAGGGTAGTGTTGCTAAATTTCGTTCTTGTTTAAATTTTCAGTTTGGTTTAGAAGTCCTTAGAATTGGTTTAGGAGTAGGTCTTATGTTATTGTGGAAGGATACAGTCGATGTGTCTGTGGTTTCTTATTCTAGTAATCATGTAGATTGTTTTTTCAGTTATGGCTCTTTGTCAACTTGGCACTTTACTGGTTTTTATGGTGAATCTTGCACTTCTAAGAGACATCTATCATGGGAGCTTCTCAAACGCCTTCGTGATGTTTCACCATCATCTCCTTGGTTAGTGATGGGGACTTTGATGAAATCTTGTGTTTGACAAACAAGAAGGTGCTGATCGTCCCGCTTGACAAATGCAAAACTTTAAGGATTATATTGATTCTTGCTCATTATTTCTACTATATTTCTCTGGTGCCAGCTTTACTTGGTACTGAGAATGTAAAAGAGAGAATTGATTAGGCTATGGTGAATCCACAATGGGCTAAAACTTATAACCAAACAATACTTCATCATCTAACCTATTACTATTCGGTGAAAAAACAACGGTATTAGAAATTATAGTCTTCCACATAATGACGATCTTTGTTCACATGGTGCTTTCACGACGTTGGAAACTCGAAATATCTCGTTATTTCTTTTTATTCAATATTTTTTTATTTTTGAGCCGACATATGATTTTATTTTTTTTACTTTTTGAAACATTTTTTCCCCAAAAAACTTTTTTTTTCTTTTTTTGTCCCAAAACTTTTTTTTTTACTTTTAGAGTTTTTTTTATAACACGGGCGGAGCACGTGCTTCTCCACTAATATTATCAAAAGTCAATCAGGGAAGTATTTGGGAAAAATTAAAGGTATGCAGAATCCACCTTTTGACATTATCAAAAGCATGTGCTGCTTAAGTCTCTGAAAAATCGGAGGCACAAGAAATCATAATTTCTGAAATTTTGACATTATATGAAGTAGTATATGAGAGTTAATCTAATTTATTTCTCTGAATAATCAAAGGTAGGGGAAATCATAGTTTCCCACATTTTGACATTATCAAGAGCACAAGAAAATACTAATTTAATGCTGTGAAAAATCGAACGCACAATTGGTCATACAAAAAGTACCTATCAATACCTATCATATCATAGTTTCCCTCATGTCCAAGCCACTGTTTATTGCTCCAAGAAACAAGGCATTAGCCCGAAGAGGTGGACATGATTATGAGGGCCTTTCTTTTGTGTTTACTGTTCTATTGTCGTAATCGGGTTGAGAAACCTAAATTTTATTAGCGTAGATACGTAGAGCAAATCTGCTGGGTTCAAGCCAATGCTACACTGGATGACGTTATTATGGAATTGCTGAAAAAAGTGGAAATCTTGGCTTTCCAGCCGGCGATTGCCACAGTGTGGGTGCTAGTGGACAAGTTGGTGGAGGAGGCTGCGACTATTTGACACGAAAATATGGCCTCGCCGCTGATAACATTCTTGCCGCAGAATTAAAAGACGCTTTAAAGAAGAATTCTTAACTGGAAATCTATGGGAGAAGATTTGTTTTGGGCCATACGTGGTGGTGGTTCATCAAGCTTTGGAATTGTTCTTACATGGAAACTTCGACTTGTTCACGTGCCATCAATAGTAACTGTGTTTGATGTCATGAGGAACGAGAAAGACAATGCAACAAAGAAGCTAGTTCATCAAGGGCAACGCCATGCTAACAAAGTCGATGAGGATCTAAAAATCTACGTTAGATTCCAAACTGCGAGTTCTACGAATAAAGAAGGAAATAAGAAAGTTGAGCTACAAGCTTCCTTCGGAGCCACGTTCCATGGAAAGGCTCCTTCAACTGATGCATAAGGAGTTTCCTGAACTGGGCTTGCACAGACAAGAGTGTACTGAAATGAGATGGGTCCAACCTTTTCTTAATTTCAATTTATGTAGAAATGGAGAATCTTGGACGTTCTACTCTATAGGAAATCTAATCTCAATGACGTCATTTAAAGCGAAATCTGACTTTGTGAAGAAGCTTATTCCAGATGATACGCTCAAAAGAATGTTGGAAAGGTTATACAAAGAGGAGGTAGGAGAAGTACTGATCGATCTATTTCCTTTTAGGGGGAAAATGAACAAAGTTTCTGAATCCACAATTCCATTCCCCCTATCGAGCCGGAAACCTTTACAACATTCATTACTTGGCGAATTAGGAAAACAAAGAAATTGTTAGAATATCTAAAAAAAACATGTCAATTGAATAAGAAGACTTTACAAATACTTGACTCCCTATGTGTCAAGAACCCGAGGACTGTATATCTAACTTCAGAGACCTTTTAAATTGGGATCAATAGCAACAAGGGCAACGCGAAAAGTGCTCATGACAATGTTGCACAAGCCAAGATTTGGAGTCTTAAATACTTCAAAGATAATTTCGATAGATTAGTTCATGTAAAGACTATAGTGGGTCCCACTAATTTCTTTACAAACGAACAATGTATACCACATTTTCTTACCCACTAAATATATTGAGATTAGAGATCGTTTCAGGTTAAATTCTACTAATGTCATTAGCTTTTCTTTTTGATAAGGGTATCAATGTATATCGATATTGGTAAAAAATGCCAATAAAACTCCTTTGTTATGTCATAGAACTTTACTAACAATATATTGAAAAGCTGCAGCACATGAGCTCGATTGACCATTCCCTTTTGAATTATTTTCACAAATTGACAACCATCAGTACTTTAAAATCCATCTGTTTCAAGTTTCATAAATTTGGTGTTCTATAATTCCTATTTTTTCCGCAGAGTGACTGATTTTATTTCATTTTTTTTCCTGTTTATGTAAATTTCTGTTGTAAAAAAAAATGAACCACCCTCTTGCGCTTTACCTCCATACAGATATTCCTTTCTTTACCCTAGTTTTCTGGGTTTTTTTGGTTTCCTTTTTTTTTCTTTTTCCCCTTTTTGTAGCATTTGGCAGGGACCGCATGCAGGTGTTTGCACTATAAATCATGACCATTTATTCTCATCTATTTTTAAGGGAAAATGATAAAAGGAAAACCAAAGGCTTATAAAGGAGAAAACTATATTGGTCATTTATTTAATCTATGGACGGGCAACCTCAAAGAGGGGATGGCTCTTAGTGAAGTATAAAAATAAGCACAATGTTTTACAATTGAAGTTAAAAAAAAAATGTTGGGATAAATACACGCCCTATATTCATGCTCCGGAAAAATAAACTGTGGCAAAAAATCAACACAAACACAGTAAAATTTCCTACATTCATAAAAGTGGAAGAGAAAATTTATACCAACTTCAGAATTGAACATTGAGCAAACTATCTTAACCTATCTGCGAAAAGCTCCTCATACCTTTGTCTTTGTCTTTTCTCGCTTTTCTTTCTTTTTCTCAAATAGTGGCATTCTTTCTCCAATTTCTTAGCACTTGTGATACCACATATTAAAAAGTTGGGAAAAAAAAACCTTATTATACCATCTCAATCGGCGTCAATTTTAAACGTAATCCAAGTGGAGCTTGATTAGGTGCGATATGAGTTAGCCAATTGCATGTGTTTTTACTTTAAAGCAGTAGGAAAGAAAAAGGTATACGTTATGGCATTTTAATTACTGTTTGGATGATTCATGAAAGAGCTTTTTAATTTTAGAAGAATTTCTAGACATAATTAGTTAAATAAGTCAAAAGCTCTTCTTCGTATAAAAAATTGTGTAATTTGAAAATATAGGTAAAATTCTTGATTTGAGATTCTTAAGAGGTCAAAACTGTAAATAAAAAAACCATTCATAAGCACTTTTTTATAAACACCAAGGAGTTGATTTGTCCCAAAAGTATTTATAAAAGCCAAAATCACGCAGCATAAGTCCATCAAAACAGGTTAAAAAACAACTTTTGGAATACATAAGTTAAAAAAAGGTTCAAAAATGACTTTTGGAGTGTATAAGTTAAAAACAATTTTTTTAAACTATTTCAAACAAGCTCTATATTTAGATATGAAAAAAATTATACTATATAGCGGTTGGAAGAAGGCTGTACCTAATATCTTCACTAGTTTGAAGTATGAGATTGCTGCCTTTGCCTGCCTCCCCATATATATTCGAAAAGAGGAGGCTATTCTTGAAAAGAATAGGTATGTTCAACTAGTCTTACTATTCAATAAGAATGGGATTTTCAATGCTAGAAATGCCTCCTATCTTAACTGGATCACGACTCATAGAATCTATTCCTACTTGGAGGGTGCACAACTTCTCCTTCTAGATTCACTTCGACTGAGCTATAGTCTCCGGACTTCCCCCTCCCTACTTCGACAGCTAACGACAAACCCGGCTCACACCGTTGAGTAGTTGCTTCGCTTCCCGCCTATGAATATATGAGAACACTTCTAGAAGTGAGCTTCGGGCTATCTAAATTATTGTGACAATTTTGAGTCGATTTTGATTTCTTAAAATAATGGTTGTGAACATTTATGATTTATATGTATTGCTGATAGATTTTCTAATATAGTTTTATCATGATCTTTATTTGTTTTTAGGCAATTTCTCTAGTAAGAACCAAAAAATATACTTACTAGTGGATGTTTGTCTTTTAGCTATAAGCTCTACAGGAAAGAAAAAATAATTTGGACAAGATCTAACGGTTTTAAAACACACATCAAAAAAATCCCTTTCTTTTAACATACTTAAACTAGAACTGTCGTCTTTTTTAAAAAATGAAAATCATTATTATAAGTACATTTCGTGCAACTTTTAACAACGTTTCAATAGATAACAGTTGTAAAGGTTGTCGACATCTAAAAAATTCTATTGTCTAAAAGAATTTTTGTTCTACAAAAGGAAGGTTCGGTATTTGCCAAGTACCGGTGACATATGATGGCACATTAAATGTCTTATGTTACGGATTGAAACAGCATAAGTTTGAAGAATTCGATTTGCTCACTATTTTTTGGATTAATTTTATTTTTGGTCTCTGAAT
Source organism: Artocarpus heterophyllus (assembly GCA_025403435.1). NCBI lineage: Eukaryota > Viridiplantae > Streptophyta > Magnoliopsida > Rosales > Moraceae > Artocarpus > Artocarpus heterophyllus. Next base: position 3,049,537 of record CM046331.1, on the reverse strand, counting down.
TATACAACTTGTCATATTTTGACCTTAAGCTTTAAAACGTACCAAATCATGTTTCTAGAATATTTAATTTGTCTTATTTTGGCCCTTCGTTATTAAATCTGTTAAATATTAAAAGAATTGTGATAGATCTTTAATATCTGTAATTCCCAAAGATCTTAGAACTCAATAATTTTCACAAAAGATGAATTTAGAGCGTACCTTGATTCATAGCTTTAATTTTTCAGAAACTCTGGAACAAAAATTGTCAGACAAAAAGAATCTAGTTTCTCTCTCTAAACCCACAGTTTCTTTAACGTATTTTCTGATGGAGAGAAGAATACAATTGAATAGGGTAAGGAGAGGACCAGACTCCTATTTATAAACCTTCAATAGGTGTCTTTCCATCAAAGCACATATCTCTTCAGATACAGACATATCTTTTCAGGATATAGATACATCTTTTAATAAGAGTTGCAACCCCTCATAGCCAATAGAATTTTAGCATTTAAATAATTATTAAACAAAATAAATAAATAAATAAATTTGATAAATTTTATAGGCCTTTAATTAATTATGTAGGACATAATTCTAACATTCTCCCACTTGGCTCATATAATATTAATTTTTAGTTTAATAATGCCATAATGTGCACAACAATATTATGCTAAATCTTTTAAAAATTAGCTAATACTCTACATCATAATTAAACAGAAAATCTAAAGTGAGTCATGGCGGTTGTACATCACAATCTACTGTAGTCCCTTCCATGTACTACAACATTAGATATCTATTTAACATGATTCATAATTGAGAGGTATAATAATAGTCTACTTTAATGTCTTCGTTGAGACTATCCTGTCAAACATTAATCTATAATAATCATGTATACAAAAATAGAAAACAGGATATATCGAGAACATAATAAGTGAGCTCAAGTGTCATATCATTAAAATGAAATAAAACATAATACATAACCATTAGTGACGTCTAATAACACCCATTCGATCAACATGTTCAATAAATGTCTTGGGAGGTAATCCTTTTGTTAAAGGATCTACAATCATAAGATTGGTGCTAATTTGTTCAATTGACACTTTACGTTCTCGAACTTCTTACTTAACGACTAAGTACTTAATATCCATACGTTTTGCACCATCAGAATACTTGTTGTTCTTGGCAAAAAAGACTGTTGCGGCATTATCACAATAAATTTTCAGCAGCCTGGCTATACTGTCTACAACTCCAAGTCTCGAAATAAAATTCCGCAACCATAAACCATGACTTGTGGCCTTAAAGCATGCCACAAACTCGGCCTCCATAGTGGATGCAGCAATGACAGACTGTTTCGCACTCTTCCATGAAATTACTCCTCCGGCCAAAAGGAACATATAACCGAATGTAGATTTTCTACTGTCAGCACATCCGGCAAAGTTTGAATCTGAGTAACCGATCACTTCAAGATGATCACATCTTTTATAAGTGAACATATGGTCCTTTGTTCCTTGTAAACACCTGAGAACTTTCTTTGTAGCTTTCCAATGATCTATTCCTAGATTACTTTGATATCTTCCCAACATCCCAATAGCAAAACTAATATCGGGTCTGGTGCAAGTTTGAGCATATAACAAGCTACCAACAACAGATGCCTAAGGAATTTTTTCATTTGCGCTCGTTCCAATTCATTCTTTGGACATTGCATATGACTAAATTTGTCCCCCTTCTGAATCGAAACTATACATGCTGAGCATTTTTCCATCTTAAATTTCTCTAGAACTTTGTTAATATAGCCTTTCTGAGACAACCCTAACAATCCTTGTGATCTATCACTGAATATTTCAATTCCTATCACATAAGTTGCCTTACCCATATCTTTCATTTCAAAGTTTTTAGAGAGGAATTTCTTAGTTTCATGTAATAAACCAAGATTTTTAGCAGCAAGCAAAATATCATCAACATATAGGACCAAGAAAATAAACTTGCTCCCACTGACCTTCATATATATAAACCGATCAACAGTGTTCTCTTTAAATCCAAACGAAGTAATGATATCATTAAACTTAAGATACCATTATCGAGAAGCTTGTTTAAGTCCATATATTGACTTCTTTAATTTACACACCATGTGTTCCTTTCCTTTGCTTGAAAGCCATTAGGTTGGTCCATATAGACTTGTTCCCCTAAATTTCCATTTAGAAAGGTAGTTTTCACATCCATTTGTTGTAACTCTAAATCAAAATGAGTCACCAATGCCATAATAATTCTGAGTGAATCTTTCTTAGAGACCGGTGAAAAAGTCTCTTTGTAGTCAGTGCCTTCTTTCTGAATAAAACCTTTGGCAACAAGTCTAGCCTTGTACCGTTCAATATTACTTTTAGAGTCATGCTTGGTCTTAAAGACCCATTTACACCTGACTCTCTTGCAACCTCTAGGCAATTCAACAAGGTCCCAAACTTGATTTTGATTCATCGATTTTAACTCGTCTTTCATAGCATTGAGCCACTTGTCAGAATCCATACTTTCCATAGCTTGTGAAAACGAAGCTGGATCTGAAATCATATCATTATCAATTTCCAAGTCAATTTCAGACTCTTGTAGATAAACCACATAATTATAAGGAACAACAAATCATTTTTCTCTTTGAGATCTTCTTAATATTGTTTCTTGTGGTTCAGCTACTATTGGTTCCTCGAGTACAACTTCATTGTGAAGTGGTTGGCCATTCACTTGTTGTTCTTGAACATTGTTAGGCTGTACAACAATGTTAGGAGCAATCTTTGAAGTTACAGGTAGAGGTACTTCTACCCTAACTTCTTCAATGACCACATCACTTGGTTCTCCACTCCCACTAATTTCACCATTCTCGATGAACCTAACATTTCCAGATTCAACTATTCTCATACTATGGGTAGGACAATAAAATTTATACCCTTTTGATTTTTCAGAATAACCAATAAAATAACCACTAGTTGTCTTAAAATCCAATTTCTTTTCATGTGGATTGTAAATTTTCACTTCCGCCGGGCAACCCCAAACATACGGATGCCTTAAACTAGGTTTTCTTCCCGTCCACATCTCAAAAGGAGTTTTCGAGACTGCCTTACTAGGAACCCTATTCAGTATATACATGGCGGTCTTTAATGCATGCATCTACAAAGATAAAGGTAAAGATGAATAACTTAACATGCTCCTAACCATATCCATTAATGTACGATTACGCCTTTATGCTACACCATTTTGTTGTGGTGTACCTGACATAGTGTATTGCGCACATATGCCTCGCTTTTCTAGGAATTTAGCAAATGGACCTAGACATTGCCCTTACTCATCATACTTTTTATAGTATTCACCACATCTATCTGATCTTATAATTTTCACCTTTTTATCTAATTGCCTCTCAACCTCATTAATAAATACCTCAAAGGCTTCAACAGATTGAGATTTTTCATGCAATAGATAAAGATAACTATAACATGAAAAATCATCCATAAAAGTGATAAAATACTTTTCTCCACTAAAAAATGGAGTATCGAAAGGTCCATGTATGTCGGTATGTATGAGTTCAAGAAGCTGTGTACTTCTTGTAACCCATTTCTTAGTATGTTTGGTTTACTTTCTTTTAATGCAATCAATACACACACCGAGATCAGTAAAATCTAAATTCGAAAGAATTCCATTCTTTACTAATCTCTCTATTCTTTCCTTGGATATATGACCCAAGCGTTTATGCTACAAGTAAGCAAAACTTTCATCAACTAAACTCCATTTAGTTCCAATACTTCGATGCATGGTTAGCAAAGTTTCAGCAAAAAGATTATCAAGCTTAACTGAAGTTCCTTATAATACTTGGTAGATTGATTCAGGTTCAACTACTCACATTTCTAATATGATGCAGGGATTCTTTACGATCCAACCCATAAGAGCAAATGAAAGTTTTATTTACATGGGGAATCGAGATAAAGCTTCAGTGGAAGGAATTGGCACTTATCGCTTAATATTAGATACTGGATATTATCTTGATTTATACCAAACTCTTTATGTACCTACTTTTTCTCACAATTTAGTTTCTTTATCAAAACTTGATGTAGCGGGATTTTATTGTAATTTTGGATTTGGATCTTTATATATATACACACAATTTCTTTTCTTCTTTTTTTTTTTTTTACAAAACTACTTTTGCGATCATCCTTTTCATGCATATATGTAATTAACAATTTTTGATAACAAAATCGTCTATTGTATATGCTTGCATATAAGAAACAAAGAAAACTTTTATTGCTTTCCCTTAATTCTACACACATATATATACACACACACATACATGCACGCACGAGTACACAGGCAATACAAGTAAAGAAAAGGAATGGGTTTCTTTTACCAATGGCTTCAACTTGATTCATAATAGCAGCGAAACAATACCATTAATTAGCCATAAAATTTTAGAATATATATAATCTGTAATATAATTTTAAAGGAAAATCATAAGTTCAAAAACCTAAATGCTCTTGATACCAAATGTTAAAACTTTAATATCTGTAATTCTCACAGATCTTAGAACTCAATAATTTTCACAAAAGAAGAATTTAGAGCGCACCTTGATTCATAGCTTTAATTTTTTAGAAACTCTGAAACAAAAATTGTCAGACAAGAAGAACATAGTTTCTCTCTCTAAACCTACAGTTTCTTTAACGTATTTCTGATGGAGAAAAAAATGCAATTGAATAGGGTGGAGAGAGGACCAGACTCCTATTTATAGACCCTCAATAGGTGCCTTTCCATCAAAGTACAAATCTTTTCAGATATAGACACATCTTTTAATAAGAGTTGCAACCCCTCATAGCCAATAGAATTTTAGCATTTAAATAATTATTAAACTAAATAAATAAATAAATAAATTTGATAAATTTTATAGGCCTTTAATTAATTATGTAGGACATAATTCTAACATTCTCCCACTTGGCTCATATAATATTAATTTTTAGTTTAATAATGCCATAATGTGCACAACAATATTATGCTAAATCTTTTAAAAATTAGTTAATACTCTACATCATAATTAAACAGAAAATCTAAAGTGAGTCATGGAGGATGTACATCACAATCTACTGTAGTCCCTTCCATGTACTACAACATTAGATATCTATTTAACATGATTCATAATTGAGAGGTATAATAATAGTCTACTTTAATGTCTTCGTTGAGACTATCCTGTCAAACATTAATCTATAATAATCATGTATACAAAAAATAGAAAACAGGATATATCGAGAACATAATAAGTGAGCTCAAGTGTCATATCATTAAAATGAAATAAAACATAATACATAACCATTAGTGACGTCTAATAACACCCATTCGATCAACATGTTCAATAAATGTCTTGGGAGGTAATCCTTTTGTTAAAGGATCTACAATCATAAGATTGGTGCTAATTTGTTCAATTGACACTTTACGTTCTCGAACTTCTTACTTAACGACTAAGTACTTAATATCCATACGTTTTGCACCATCATAATACTTGTTGTTCTTGGCAAAAAAGACTGTTGCGGCATTATCACAATAAATTTTCAGCAGCCTGGCTATACTATCGATAACTCCAAGTCCCAAAATAAAATTTCGTAACCATAAACCATGACTTGTGGCCTTAAAGCATGCCACAAACTCGGCCTCCATAGTGGATGCAGCAATGACGGACTGCTTCGCACTCTTCCATGAAATTGCTCCTCCGGCCAAAAGGAACATATAACCGAATGTAGATTTTCTACTGTCAGCACATCCGGTAAAGTTTGAATCTAAGTAACCGATAACTTCAAGATGATCACATCTTCTATAAGTGAGCATATGGTCCTTTGTTCCTTGCAAATACCTGAGAACTTTCTTTGTAGCTTTCCAAAGATCTATTCCTGGATTACTTTGATATCTTCCCAACATCCCAATAGCAAAACTAATATCTAGTCTGGTGCAAGTTTGAGCATACAACAAGCTACCAACAACAGATGCCTAAGGAATTTTTTCATTTGCGCTCGTTCCAATTCATTCTTTGGACATTGCATATGACTAAATTTGTCCCCCTTCTGAATCGAAACTATACATGTTGAGCATTTTTCCATCTTAAATTTCTCTAGAACTTTGTTAATATAGCCTTTCTGAGACAACCCTAACAATCCTTGTGATCTATCACTGAATATTTCAATTCCTATCACATAAGTTGCCTTACCCATATCTTTCATTTCAAAGTTTTTAGAGAGGAATTTCTTAGTTTCATGTAATAAACCAAGATTTTTAGCAGCAAGCAAAATATCATCAACATATAGGACCAAGAAAATAAACTTGCTCCCACTAACCTTCATATATATACACCGATCAACAGTGTTCTCTTTAAATCCAAACAAAGTAATGATATCATTAAACTTAAGATACCATTGTCTGGAAGCTTGTTTAAGTCCATATATTGATTTCTTTAATTTACATACCATGTGTTCCTTTCCTTTACGTAAAAAGCCTTCAGGTTGGTCCATATAGACTTCTTCCTCTAAATTTCCATCGAAAAAGGCGGTTTTCACATCCATTTGGTGTAATTCTAAATCAAAATGAGCCACCAATACCATAATAATTCTAAGTGAATCTTTCTTAGAGACCGGTGAAAAAGTCTCTTTGTAGTCAGTGCCTTCTTTCTGAATAAAACCTTTGGCAACAAGTCTAGCCTTGTATCGTTCAATATTACTTTTAGAGTCATGCTTGGTCTTAAAGACCCATTTACACCTGACTCTCTTGCAACCTTCAAGCAACTCAACAAGGTCCCAAACTTGATTTTGATCCATAGATTTTAACTCATCTTTCATAGCATTGAGCCACTTGTCAGAATCCATACTTTCCATGGCTTGTGAAAACGAAACTGGATTTGAAATCGGATCATTATCGATTTCCAAATCAATTTTTGACTCTTGTAAATAAAACACATAATCATTAGGAACAACAAATTGTCTTTCTCTTTGAGATCTTCTTCATACTATTTCTTGTGGTTCAGTCGCTATAGGTTCCTCGAGTACAACTTTATCGTGAAGTTGTTGGTCATTCACTTGTTATTCTTGAACATTGTTAGGCTGTACTATAATATTAGGAACAATCTTTGAAGTTACAGGTAGAGGTACTTCTACCCTAACTTCTTCACTCCTATTAATTTCAACATTCTCGATAAATTTAGCATTTCTAGATTCTACTATTCTCGTACTATGGGTAGGACAATAAAATTTATACCCTTTAGATTTTTTAGAATAACCAATGAAATAACCACTAGTCGTCTTAAAGTCCAATTTCTTTTCATATGGATTGTAAATTTTTACTTCCGCCGGATAACCCCAAACATACGGATGCCTTAAACTAGGTTTCCTTCCTGTCCACATCTCAAAAGGAGTTTTCGAGACTGCCTTATTAGGAACCCTATTCAGTATATACATGGCGGTCTTTAATGCATGCATCCACAAAGATAAGGGTAAAGATGAATAACTTAACATGCTCTTAACCATATCCATTAATGTACGATTACGCCTTTCCGCTACACCATTTTGTTGTAGTGTACCTGGCATAGTGTATTGCGCACATATGCCTTGCTTTTCTAGGAATTTAGCAAATGGACCTAGGCATTGCCCTGACTCATCATACTTTTTATAGTATTCACCACATCTATCTGATCTTACAATTTTTACCTTTTTATCTAATTGCCTCGCAATCTCAGTAATAAATACCTCAAGGGCTTCAACAGATTGAGATTTTTCATGCAATAGATAAAGATAACTATAACATGAAAAATCATCCATAAAAGTGATAAAATACTTTTCTCCACTAAAAAATGGAGTATCGAAAGGTCCATGTATGTCGGTATGTATGAGTTCAAGAAGCTGTGTACTTCTTGTAACCCATTTCTTAGTATGTTTGGTTTACTTTCTTTTAATGCAATCAATACACACACCGAGATCAGTAAAATCTAAATTCGAAAGAATTCCATTCTTTACTAATCTCTCTATTCTTTCCTTGGATATATGACCCAAGCGTTTATGCTACAAGTAAGCAGAACTTTCATCAACTAAACTCCATTTAGTTCCAATACTTCGATGCATGGTTAGCAAAGTTTCAGCAAAAAGATTATCAAGCTTAACTGAAGTTCCTTATAATACTTGGTAGATTGATTCAGGTTCAACTACTCACATTTCTAATATGATGCAGGGATTCTTTACGATCCAACCCATAAGAGCAAATGAAAGTTTTATTTACATGGGGAATCGAGATAAAGCTTCAGTGGAAGGAATTGGCACTTATCGCTTAATATTAGATACTGGATATTATCTTGATTTATACCAAACTCTTTATGTACCTACTTTTTCTCACAATTTAGTTTCTTTATCAAAACTTGATGTAGCGGGATTTTATTGTAATTTTGGATTTGGATCTTTATATATATACACACAATTTCTTTTCTTCTTTTTTTTTTTTTTTACAAAACTACTTTTGCGATCATCCTTTTCATGCATATATGTAATTAACAATTTTTGATAACAAAACCGTCTATTGTATATGCTTGCATATAAGAAACAAAGAAAACTTTTATTGCTTTCCCTTAATTCTACACACATATATATACACACACACACACACACACATACATGCACGCACGAGTACACAGGCAATACAAGTAAAGAAAAGGAATGGGTTTCTTTTACCAATGGCTTCAACTTGATTCATAATAGCAGCGAAACAATACCATTAATTAGCCATAAAATTTTAGAATATATATAATCTGTAATATAATTTTAAAGGAAAATCATAAGTTCAAAAACCTAAATGCTCTTGATACCACATGATAGATCTTTAATATCTGTAATTCCCAAAGATCTTAGAACTCAATAATTTTCACAAAAGATGAATTTAGAGCGTACCTTGATTCATAACTTTAATTTTTCAAAAACTCTGGAACAAAAATTGTCAGACAAGAAGAACCTAATTTCTCTCTCTAAACCCACAGTTTCTTTAACGTATTTCTGATGGAGAGAAGAATACAATTGAATAGGGTGGAGAGAGGATCAGACTCCTATTTATAGACCTTCAATAGGTGCCTTTCTATCAAAGCACATATCTCTTCAGATACAGACATATCTTTTCAGATATAGACACATCTTTTAATAAGAGTTGTAACCCCTCATAGCCAATAGAATTTTAGCATTTAAATAATTATTAAAATAAATAAATTAATAAATAAATCTGATAAATTTTATAGGCCTTTAATTAATTATGTGGGTCATAATTCTAACAAAGTAAGCCAATAATCTTACTTTTCTAAACTATGTAATTTGTCCTATTTTAACTACTAAATTTTAAACTGTAACAAATCATACCCGTGAACTATGAAACTTGTCCTATTTTAGCCCTTCGATTACTAAATCCGTTAAATATTGACAAATTAAGCCACATATATATATATGCACCTTATCGATTAATTATAAATCAATGGTAGAAATAAAATCTTTTGTAATCAAATTTCACGTATTTCAGACCTACAAATATAGAATTTCACAAACAAATGTACATTTTTGTAGACTTAAAATTAATACTAATTTAACTTTTTTGTGATTATTGAGTCTAATTAAGCGAAGTATCCGTTGTTATGTCAGTTATGTAATTTTCAACCCAAAATTTAGTCATAAAAATGACAAGTAGGTTATACAAGTATCTATGCGCTGATTTTATTAGATACCCATATACCCAAGTGTTTTTTCTTATTTGTTTATTTTTTTATTTTGATTGATTTTAAATCATATGATGAATAAAATTTGATAAAATTTTTGAGCAAAAAAATAGTAAAACTTTTATCAAAAAATTATGAAAAAAGACTAAAAATAGTAAAATTTATATAACGGATACACAGAATATAGATATTTTGACCTCAAAATATATGTTAAAAATAGATATAGAGCCAAAAGGTAAAAATGGTTATTTGTCTTAACCCGTCAATATTTAATAGATTTAGTAATGAAATGATCAAAATATATAAGTTTTATAGTTCAAATGTGTAATTTGTTATAGTTTAAAATTAAGAGTCAAAATAGGACAAGATGTATACTTTATGGACTAAAAATGAAATTATTCCCTCAGTTCCGTTAATATTTAACGAATTTAGTATCAGAAGGGCCAAAATGGGACAACTTGAATGATACATGGGTGTAATTTGCTATGTTTTAAAATTTAAAAGCTAAAATGATATAAGTTGTATAGTTCAGGAGCCAAACAAAATTATCCCTTATTTTTTGCATGGTTAATGACATATGTTATGTGATAATCGATTTCTAGTGGTCAACTAACATATTATGAGAGAGTCATTTGCAAATATGTGAATGACCCAACTTCACTGCGTTACATGGTCATCAATTATGAATTAATTACATCGCCTTGTAAAGACGTTGGGTGACATGAATCGGGGAACGTACCAAGGACCGAGTATATTGTTAATAAAATCAAAAAGAAGTAAAGTTAATATTTAGTACAACAAATTACAAATTGTTTGGTCTATTAAGTCATCTAATAAAACAATCTCAAAAGCCAAAAACAAATAAATAGAAAGACAAACGGAAAACACAATGTGAAGCAGAAACTACGTGGAACACGCATATTTATGAATTAACTACATAAATTTGTCTTCTACATGATATGCATTCGCGATATTTTTCAAATTACGTTATTCGTTTTTCCCTTGATGGAATAAATATTAAATTCTCTCATTGATTCTGCATAGATGTCACAAAGTAGTCATTAGTCAAGAAACTAAATTAAAAAAAAGACTGGCATTTCTTGGACCATTTTTAATATAAATGTTAATGTGAATGACATATTTACAATTACAAACATAAATATAACTATGTTATATTTGATATGTTGTTTTGTATTGTGATCTAGCATATAACGCTATTTTAAATATCTTGACTACTTTTTATAATAAACTCTAAACCATATGGAATACAGATGTCAACCTACCAGCCCATAATTGACTAAGTCTATGCATGCAGGAAATAGAGATTAAAAACCTCAGGCTTGGATGTCATGTCACAGGCCCACGCACACTAAATGCCCGTGCCTTTCTGTGCTTGGCGCACCATGTACATTAGATTGTTTTGTCGGGCATTTTAGACTTTTACAAATGATTGTTTTATGTCACAAAAAATATTTAAATTATAAACAAATCACTACGCTCATGAGTTCAATAGATCTCTGATACCACCGCTTTCCCCGTTATAATACATATTGACACCAGATATGATCTTTTTATATGTTTCTTACAAAATATAAACATTAGAAATTATTTACCTTTTGTATGAGAATTTAATATCAGTGTGTTATCATTTTTATATAAATGATGACACCGTGTTTGATAATGTTGTATCGAGAAAAACAAACTGTTGAGGAAACCTTTTTATATGACACCAGATATGACCTTTTTATATGTTTCTTACAAAATATAAACATTAGAAATTATTTACCTTTTGTATGAGAATTTAATATCAGTGTGTTATCATTTTTATATATATGATGACACCGTGTTTGACAATGTTGTATCGAGAAAAACAAACTGTTGAGGAAACCCCACATCAGCTTTGGAATAGGTCAGTGGTCAGTTTACAAGTGTGAGCGAAAGCCTTATCTCAAGTTACCTTTGGGGTTGAGAAAGCCCAATGTAACCCAACACTGGCATCAAAGCCAGGTCATCCAAGAAGTCTTAGCCAATCCGAGAAAGCGAGTCAATGGTTATCCGACTCAGAGCCAAATGTGTGATAGGAGAGGTTGTTGAGGAAATCCCACATCGATTATGGAAGGGCCGGTGGTCAGTTTATAAGTATGAGAGAAAGGCTCACTGCAGCAAACAAGGTTATTAGCAATGACAAAAAGTCATCTCAAAAACCTAAAAGTCATCGCAAGTAAATCTTTTACAACGATATGTCGTCGCAAATATGTTGTCTTGAATAGTTAGTCGCAAAAACTTTATTTGCGATGAAAGCGTGTTGTAGCAATTATATTAGCAACGACAGCTGTCACAATTAGGTCGTCGGTTGCTTCGTTGAGCAGACGTGAATTCAATTTTTGTGGTGATAGTTTCAAAATATGTCATCGCAAATGCTTACTCATATGTTGACGTGGCATATTTTTATGTCGTCGCTAATATTTTTGGTTTTTTTTTTTCTTTTTGCGACAACTATCGCAAATACCTTCCTTTTTTTAATATTTACAATATTATATTATATTTATTTTTAATAATTTTTATTAAATTTTTAATTCCTTATTTTTATTAATAATAAAATTTTTGTGATTTTATTAATAGATTTACTACAATAAATTTAAATTATAATAATGAAAATTTATTAATATTAAAGAATATAAATGATAATAAATTGTTTCATTAATAGAATAAAACCAAACATAATGTGTAAAAATATTAAACAGAGCAAATAAATAAAAACAAAATACAATCTAATCTCTTAAATTTACATTTATTAGAATTGGTGCCCTTAGAAATAAATACTTTTGTTGTATTTATGGCATTTTTGGTGAAATAAATAATAATACGAAAATTTCATTTATTAATAATGGTCCTCAAATGTACATCATTGTGCTTTTGAAGTTTTAAAACTATAGTTTTTAACACCATCCTTATTTATCTCAATGGCCCATATGCGCAAAAGAGTATTGATGTGACATGAAACTTATTTTAATGGTAAATTGGTTTTCTCTTAGCAATAGTACATAGTTGAGAGATAGACATGTAGTTTTTAACTCAGTAACATATACTTGGTTGCTTTTTGTTTTTTTCTCTTCTATCTATATAAAAAGTGAAGCTTTAAATGCCAAACTTAGTAGACTAAGTATTCTAAGGATTAAATGATGTTATAGTTTTTAGAGACATTTAATCAATAAAGAGTTTAGTACTTATTTCATATATCAAATTTGTCTTCTTTATGTTCATTTATGTTGAATGTATGATAAGCAAACAAAGGTCTGAGACTATCATTCTAAACTTTTAAGACGTGCATATGATGGATAGAATTATGCAGAAGACATGAATCTTAAAGTGATAATCTAAATATATAAGGTCCATAATTGAGGAAACAAAGTTTGTCACTTTATTCATGTTAAAATTGTTATGTTGTCTATATCTCTAATGAGAGATGGCTTGTCTTGGTCATTGGAGTTGGACTCCATAAGTAGAAACATTGGTATAATGTCAATGGTGACGATATATTGGATCAGGACTAAAGGTGAATTGATTTGCTGAATAATTTTTTTGAGTAAATCAATTTACTTTAGACAGTCATATGTGTTACATTTCAATCCTAAAATGAATTAGTGGGCCGGTATTCATGACTTGTGTCTTTTGATATACCAAAGTATGACATCTTAAATTATATAAAGGTATACATACCAGTACATTGGAGATATGACTCTTGAATAATGCAGAATTATTATTTATATACATGGAATCCATAACTCTTTGAAGAGTTAATGATATTCTCTTATAAGCATTATCCTATAATTGAAAAACAAGAGCGCTCAACCATTTAGACATATAGATATAACCAAATGGTCAACTAATTGTATTAATAGTGTGTTTTTCTATGATGAGATAATGAAACATAAGATAAATATAATCGGGAACGTAAAACGAAATTTATCCTTAAGCCGATTATGAATATCCTATGAAGATGTTACAGATTTTAATACGTCATGAACATTTAACTTATTGTAGTTTCGTAATTTATATATTGTTCAAGAGTGCAACTCTAAGCTTTTAGAGAAATAGCTTTAGAGTTGATAATTATAAAATACACATGTTGAGGATATGTAATTTTATAATTATAGAATCTTAATCTATATATGTCCATTGGGTCCCCTTTACTAGCTCACAATATTTCCTATAACAATATAACATATTTTTGGATATATTGGTAATTTATGTTAATTCTTAAGATGGGCTTAAATTTGGTTAGTTGCATCAAATAATTCATATTAGTTTATTGTTGGAATTAATTTTGAGAATTAATTCAAAATAAACATGTTGAATTATTTGAAAAATATTTTATTTGAATATGGGATTATCTGTATATGACTAGTTTAATTAGAAAACTTCTCTATTGGGTTATTTGAATTTAAATTAACACTCTATAAAGGATACTGACTTATATAAAGTAGGAATTATCCAATCAGTTTAAATCAGGTGAATCAGATAACTCTGAGAAGCTAAAAAAAGTATCTGCTAGATGAGCTACAACTAGGCAATCGACCACCATACATAGGGGCGGTCAACTGCCCCTGCGTTATCAAATTACACATGTTACATGTTTTCACTTTAGCATTTGATTCTAATTTGAATTTTGAGACCAAATCTAATTAGCATAGATGCCCAATGACTCCTTTTAAATAGGTAACGTGTTCCTATGCTTTCATATGATTATTAACACTAAAAGGAGTCACTTGAGAGGTTTAAAGAGAGATTTTCTAGAAAGAGAAATTCTATTACTCTAAGAGATTATTGTTCAACACCTAGAACAATAATTCTTATTTTTCTCTTATGATTGTGGGGAGAGTTACCAAGGGAGAATTGAATGACGTGTAGCCAGTCACACTCCAATCGTGGAAAAAAGAATCATAAAGAAAACTAGTTAGTTGAGGCTCTTTCGGACATGATTTTCAGTAGTAGTTCTGTCAAACGATTTTCTGTCAAATTTGAGGTTGCAATTCTAATATGTATGCAAGTTCTTTTATTAATTTATTATATATCACTTGTCTAACTCGTTTACTAAAAAGAGTTTATTTATTAAAAATTTTAAAATCCACTACGTACTCTTTTTTCAACAATTGGTATTAAAGTAATGGTTTTACCGCATTTTTAAGGAGTTTGTGGTCATGCTATGTACAAAAATTATGTGATCCTAATCTCCCATATGCTTGAATTAAACTTTTTAAGAGTAGACACTCTAGGATTTCTATATTATTATATGTTGTTGCAAGATTACATAGTGAATATTTATTGATTAATTATTGTTAATTAAATTTTTGATTTAATTATTATTTTAATTGATTTTTGCCTATTATGGTTCCTTAAAAGTTAGAATGTATATCTTGGTATTTCATGTAATTAGATGGAGGTTTATCATCACCGTCTAGGAAATTTTGTAAGCCAAAAAGGGCATAGGTTTTGGTTGTAAATTTCTATTAAAATATTAAAGATGGATTTTGATTGTTGGTTTATTTATTTTTTTCATAAGGTTTTTGTTTGAATTGCTATTAAAATTAAAACTACAAAATAATTAAGAAAAACATTATTTCTAGTCTGGACTATGATAGAAAGGTCGACCATACTACACAATGGGTGATCGACTAGCCATAGCTGAAAAGCCATTCAATCGAAAGAGCCAGTTGATTAGCCCTATGTAGGATGGTCGGCTGCCAACGATAGAGAGCCCTTTTTTGATTATTTTGAGATGTTTTTATTTTTATAAGGAAATTTT
This sequence comes from Artocarpus heterophyllus, assembly GCA_025403435.1. Classification (NCBI taxonomy): domain Eukaryota; kingdom Viridiplantae; phylum Streptophyta; class Magnoliopsida; order Rosales; family Moraceae; genus Artocarpus; species Artocarpus heterophyllus. The sequence continues at coordinate 3,034,016 of CM046331.1, read as the reverse complement.
GAGAAAAACGAACAAAATTTTATGATAATCAAAGTATAGCATCTATGTGAGATTAAAATAGAAGACAGATGCCACATGAAAAAGGATACAACGAGAAGATACAAGATGGAAAATCGATAAAATGTTTCGACTAAAAGTTTTGTAATCTTTATTTTCTTTTCTTTAGGATAGAACTATAATATTACGGTTATTTATTATATTGCTTTTAGCTTTGCTCATTGCGTTGCTTGTTTGCTTTATAATATGTTTTGCCATGTATGTTGACAACATGCCATGTAGAATAAGAAGTGTTGCTCATTAAAATTATTCATGCATATTAATATAAAAACTTATTTTTTAAAATATTGTGTAGGAGAAGATTTTCGAAGGGAGGACCTAAGGCCTCCAACGTTGCTCCATAGGTAACATATGATGATTCTAACCTCTAGGAATGGATGCATCATGTACCAGGTGCGAACTCCAAAAGGATAATTTGCTTTAGCATGTTTTATCATTGTTCACCCTTAAGTGACAATTATAAACCATGAACGAAGTAGTTGAAATGATGGTTAAACACTCAGATTAATTTTATTATTAACCTCTCCTAAGAGCTATGTTACTAAAATTCATGGTCAAAGAAAGATTATTAGTATATGCTAGATCAAACGGGTCTTAGATTGTATGTATTAATCGGATGGGATCCCTCTTTCTAATTGAATTTAGCAAGTTTCCCCTAGGCGACTTGTTGAATTTGGAATTAGGAATTATCGTTGTAAAGTTGTGATTTTTTTCAAAGTTTTGACACAAAAACACATTATATATGTTTACTTATATGTTTGTGTTATCTTACTAAATTATTATTGAATGTTTGTTTATGTTTGATATATGAAACTTTATTGTAGAACAAAAATGTCTAAAATGTGTTATCATCAATACTTAACAAAAATACTTTAACTGTAGAGAATTATAATAATTGGAAATGAAATCTAAACATTGCCCTATCCTTTGAAAACTGAAATTCATCCTAACCACAACATATCCTCACGTGCCTACTGTTGAATCCATTAATAAACAAATCTAAGCATATGATCGCTAGAGGGATGCTAATGATCAGGCCCTCTACTGCATCATGGCTTGCATGAATAACGTGCTACATGCTCAACATGAAGATCATGAAACTACTATGAAGATCATGGATAATTTTGAGGACATTTTTTGAGGCCAAGCCTTGATGAAGCGACACGAGGCTCTTTGGAAACTTCTCAACTACAAGCAAAAACTGGGGACATCTATAAAAGATCATATGATGTTGGTCATGGCTTACCTCATTAATGCTCAAACCTATGGAGCCGACATCGATGCTGAGTCACAGATGACTGTGGTTTTTGAGACTCTATCTAAGAGTTCATCTCGTTTAGAGCTTCATACAATTTGAGCAATAGACATCATATAATCTTAACTGAGTGAATGAAGCAGTTGTAGGAGTTTAAAAACCTGATCAGGGGAAGCTCCAGTTAGGGGCAAGGCAAACTTAGCGGTTGCATCTGGTTCCAACACAAATGGAAAGAAACAAAAGTCCAAGAACAAGAAATCTTCTATTCTAACAAATGGCAAGAAAAAGAAGGAAAAAAAAGGAGCAACTCGAAGGAGTTAAAGTGCTTCTTTTGTAGGAAGATCAAGCACATCAAGAAGAATTACAAGAACTTATTAGCTAAAAGAGATAAGTGCAAAAAAATGGTTATTGAAACTTGTCTAATTGAACTTTATTAATGAAGAAATAGAAAGATTACAAAGAAAAGTCTAATGTGGATAGTATTCAAGAAACTGCCTAACTTTCCCCTTGCGTGGATTCACCAAGACTTTTTCCCATAAACCAACCCCCCTCTCATCAGTTTTAGAATGTGTTATTCAACGTCATAAGTCTACTTTTTTATTTTAGTACTCGCCTTTTTGAATCTTCAGTAGGGGCCTTTAGTCTTTTGCTTGGAGTAGGGGTTGTAAGAGAGCAAAGTGAACCGCTCTGCCATAGTCACAAGTCGATCTACAGTCACAACTATTGTCATAGTCAACAAGGTTGAAACTTCCAGGAAAAAACTTTGAATTGGGAGGGCGACCCCTTGGTGCAAAAACATTAAAAGATAATATAATGGCGCTTCTTCCAACCTTTAGATGTCGGAAGACCTTGACGTGAGTAGACCTTATAAGATCCGCTGCGTAACCTGTACGAACACAGCAAATTGACTCGCAGCTCCGAAAACAGGAAAGCGGAAACTCCATAAGAGAGAATACGGAGAACCCGAAGGGACACAGGACTGAAGTCAAGTGTAACCTTATAGACCATAAATCTCTTAGCAAATTCTAGAGCACTCACGTTAGAGATGAGGGACTTTTCTTTTGATATGGTCGCTAAAGCTCATGGAGCGGTACGGGACAGGCAATAGATATTGTTCGGGGTAGTAGGACTATTCGAGGGGCAAGGCAAGACAAGGTGTTGGAATAGACCTGGCACATCACAAGCCACCCTACTTAAGATTTTCGAAATAGGAAGAGGCTATGTCAATTGAAGAATAATCACTATCGGAATCAAGAAAGCAAGAAGGAAAGCGAACACTTTCTCCATCCACTAAACCTCTTATTTATACTAAGCACTCTATTGCTAACCATATTCTTACAAAATATTAAACACAGCAGAAGGAACGGATCGTTAACAAACAAAAATTTTCTGAAAACTTTATTCATCAAAAATAGCTATATAATTTTAATTAAAAATAAAAGGCTTGTAGAATTTTTACAAACCTTTTGAAGACCTATCAAGGTATCACAGCTTTTCCCTTTGACACTACGATTTTCCAAGCCAAGCCTCCACACCAATGGAAAGATGAGTGGGCGTCAAACTACATGAATGAATTAACCTCATACTTTTCTGGATCTACTATATACTCAACACATGAGATAGTAGACCTTTTTTTTTCAAAGAAAGAACTCTCAGCTTTTTCTTTCTGAGTATTCTGTAAAAGTTACGTAAAAAGATTGATTATGATGAGATAACTGTTATCTTTAACCTTTTTATATTTGAGCAGTTAGTTATTTTTTAATTAATTTTAATTTATTTTAAATTTGAAATAACCACCCTATCAGATATATAGGGAAAAGATATGTTCTAAGTTCCTTATCCCTTTTTTCTTTTTTTGAAAAACAAATCACATATAACAAGATTCTATAAATATAACGTAATTATAATATAACGTATTTATAAAAAGTTCACGTATAGCGTAAACATTGATATTATATATATATATATATATAATATAAGTTTGTGTATTTAATTATATATATAATATATATAAGTTAAAAAGAAAAAGAAAAACACGATCAGTTTTTCAAAACAAAAAAAAAAGAATCATGCATGATGTGATTTTATTATTGTTATATATATATATATAATTAAATCTTATATATATATTTAAATTCAAAAATAAATTATACTTATTTAAAAATAGATTTTAAATTAATTAATAATTTAATTTTGTGTCCAAATAGGAAAAGAAAAAATGTTGTCCCACCACATGTGTTACACACAAAAATAAAATTCTATTTCAATAATCTTATTATTCAAAATATTATCAATTAATTAAGTTAAAGCATATTTAATTAATCTCATTAATTTAATACAATCAATTAATTAATTTAACTAATGCTCAGTAAAATGTGATAACATTTATCAAATTACATTCTGTGAAATAATTAATTCAAAATTCAATAATTCCAAATTAAATATGTATAATTCATTGTTATGCATTAAATCCAATACAGTGTTATAGAGGTGGCATTGGGGACCTTGAAACCTATAACCTAAGCTCCAATAAATTTCAACAATTAATCAAACTCTTTAATTAATGTGTCAAATTTATTAGTTTTAGTGTTACTCCACTAAAAATAAGAAACTGGACTCCTTGAATTATAGTGAAAATTACTCAAAGAAATTTTCGTTTACCTCTCTTATTACATCTTTATTCTTGAGTTCTAATAATTCTTTAATAAAAGTTAATTCATAATCTTATTATGAACGAGTGCTCTACTATTCAAACCATGAATCATCACTCAAGAGAGCTATTTTTTAACTTTCATAAGGAAGGAATGAATTCTGTGTCTGCATAATATTATTCCCAGCTATGTATTCCATTATGTTTGCAAGATGCCAAGTTATGATCTGTGTTTGAACAAATCTTACCATGCAAGTCAAAAAATATAATGTAATAAATAGGAGTCTAATAAATACTTAGGATTAAGACTGGCAAATATATGATCATCATAGTGATAAATTTGAATACTCTATTTATAACAAATGATTACTAGAGATTCATAATTTATCAGGTCTAGTCCTATATAATCTCAATATATAAAGTATTTCCAATATAATATCCCTACATTAATAGCCTAAATAAGACTATTTTATTCTAAATGTGATTAGACCATACTTTTAATATTTAATTAAAGATTCCAAACTTTAATTAATTATTACAAACTATTTAGATTATTATCTACAAATTTTATCCCTAAGCATATAATACTTATATGCTAAATTTATAGTCACATAAATAATCATTAAATTTTCTTGATGTTTATAAGAGTATTCATAATACATATAAGCAACCAAAATAATTACAAATATCACTTTATTTATTTAATAACAATATGTACAATGTTGTAGTTTATAGGGCACCAACCCCAACATAACTAACTAACTTGGATCTTATCATCTATTCTAACCAAAATAGGCACGCCGGAGTGTGAAACTTATCTAAAATGGAACAACTATAAGTAGAAAGCATGGCAAATTCATTTACTCATAGAGAATAAAAATGTGATAAGTTTGTATAATTCACCCAAAGTGCCATAAAAATGGATATATAGTACTTCAAGAAAATACACAATACCTATGACATCTTCACCGTTACACCAACGTTTCCACATTAACTAAAAAGGTACTTGTATATTCAACTTCACCACACAAAATTCATGCTCATTATACACATTTTGTTTCTTGTCTATATGATAACGAAATCCAACAAACAATCTGCATATGACAATAGTACTTCAACAGAGAGTTATAAGTACAAAGGAAACAGTCACACTTTATGAAACAAAAGCAAAAGAAACCTGTTCAGGTTTAAGAAGATAAGGGAGGAGGAGAAGCAGGTAACATCGACGACAAGGTTTCTCTTCTAAGTTCCTTGACAATAGTAGCCAAAGCCTTAGGATTGAGACCTGAATCATAGAGAGCAATGAGCGCAGAGAAGGTGTGGCGATTGAGCCCCTATCGAGTATATTTAACATGTAAAATGCCACATTTAGAGACTCCCAAGTAGTTCTCGTAGCCTCCAAGTTTCAACAAGGCTTAATTCTCCTAAAATCAAAGCGAATCACAAAAAATAGAATCTTAAACCTTAAATTCTATTTCAGGCTTTGTTTGAGAAATAAGTTGAAACTTTAAGTTCCAATTTGCTATAGTATAAAGCTCTCATATGCTACAGTAGTTTGCTCTCATAAACTATATTGTTTGCTTTTAACTTGAAGTTCTAACTTACTTTCCAAAAAAGTGTCAATTGGTAAAAATCTAATGCTTCAAAAATGAAACTCAACAGAAAAAGCCCACAAACAATTCCAAATCAACCTAGGCTAGCCCACGTTGATAAAATATAAACACAACATTTGCATGAAAGAAATCCTCAATGATCTAAACTATGCATATAACCAAATTGCATATCATAGATCAAATTAAAGCAGAAAAATAACAAAAGAGAAATCTAACTCTAGCCATTGATGTTCTTGTTGGGACTATAATGGACGAATTTTTGAGCGTTTTAGGTTCTTCTACACCTAAGCAATTTGTATAGATGGTGTATTATATGAAAAAATTGCTAGGAATAGAGACCCAATACCATTCTACCTCTATATATAGATCTATAGGCACCCCTTCCATCAAGGGCTGCAACTGTTGCCAATGGCTGTTACCAAGAGTCACAACTTTTACAAATGTATTGACCACATTAGTCACAACTATTGCTAAAGGTTGTAACCGTGAATAACCGTGTAAACGGTTAATATTCTTTCATTTTCTCACTTGGTCAATATATCTTCTGAAAAATTATGTGAACACTTTATTTAAGAAACAAACACATGAATCATGGCGATAGGTCCTCTTAAGAGCGAGTATTATCTTTCATGTATTACAATGCGTTTTGTCTCTTAATACCAACCTTTATATGGTAACACAACTTAATGAATAAATCCTTTATTTATTCTAGGTCCAACTTAAATATGTTTTCTCAAAATGACTAAATATACATAACTAAATATGAAAAAACCATCACAACTGAATAAGAGTTTCAAATACATAATAATTGTATGTACAAGCAAATCACATCATGGAACCAAGTCCCATCCTAACTACATGATCCTTAAAGCTCTTTGGTGGCATGCCTTTTGTCAAAGGATCAGCAATCATCAGTTCAGTGCTAATGTGTTTAATAACCACTTTCTTATCCTTAAAACGTTCTTTAATGGCTAAGTACTTAATGTCGATGTGCTTACTTTAACTACCACTCTTATTGTTCTTAGCCACAAAAATAGCAGTTGAACTGTCACAATATATCTTCAATGACCTAGAAATAAAATCCACAATTCTAAGCCCAAACATGAAACTCTTCAATCATACACCATGTGAAGTAGCCTCAAAACAAGAAACAAACTCAGCCTCTATAGTGGAAGTGGCAACTAAGGTTTTCTTTCCACTTCTCCAAGATACAGCTCTACCGGCAAGCATAAAGATATAACCAGATGTTGATTTACGAGACTCAACGAAGCCAGCAAAGTTTTAATCTAAATGGCCTATGACCTCCAAATTGCCAATCCGTCTACACATAAGCATATAATCTTTTATACCTTAAAGGTACCTCATCACTTTCTTTGCAGCCCTCTAGTGGTTAATGCTTGGATTACTCTAATATATTCCCAACATTCCTATAGCAAATGCAATGTCAGGTCTTGTACAGACTTGAGCATACATCAGGCTTCCAACAGCTGAAGCATATGGAATGTTTTTCATTTGTTCCCCTCAAAATCATTTTTTGGACATTGGTTCAAATTAAACCTATCACCCTTCACAATAGGTGCTACACTTAGTGAATAATCTTTCATCCAAGATCTCTCCAAAACCTTATTAATATAGGTCTCTTGAGACAAGCCTAAAATGCCTTAGGATCTATCTTTATGAATCTTAATGCCAATAACATAAGATGTCTCACCTATATCCTTAATTCATATCAAAATTCTTAGAAAGAAATTGTTTCACCTTATGTAGTAACCCTTTATCATTGGTTGCAAGTTGAACATCATCCACATATAGAACAAGAAAATAGATTTTGCTCCCACTGACCTTCTGGTATATATATTGATCCATGACGTTCTCTACAAAACCAAAAGAAGAAATGACATCATGGAATTTTAAATACCACTAACGAGAAGCCTGTTTCAATCCATGTATAGATTTCTTAAGCTAACAAACCAAGTGCTCACCATTAGTAAAGGAGAATCCTTCTACTTGTTTCATGTAAACCTCTTCCTTTAGATCACCATTGAGAAACGTTGTTTTTACATCTATTTAATGTAATTCCAAATCAAAATAGGGAACCAAAGCCATAATTACATGAAGAGAATCTTTCTTAGATACAGGAGAAAAAGTCTCTGTATAATCGATTCCTTCCCTTTGACTGAATCCTTTAACAACAAGTCTAGCCTTATATCTTTTAATATTGCCAATGAGTCTTTCATTGTCTTGAAGACTCATTTGCATCCAATGGCTTTTACACCATCAAGCAACTCAACAAGATCCCAAACTCCATTAGATGCCATAGAATTTATCTCCTCTATCATAGCATTATACCATAAGTCAGACTCTTTACAACTCATAGCTTGTGAAAACATTTCAAAGTCATTTTTGACTCTAATATTGTAGTCAGACTCCTATAGATATATAATATAGCCACTAGGAATCGCTGATAGCCTTACTCTAGTAAATCTTCTTAATGTTGGTTCACCATTCTCCTAATGAACAGGATCAAGTTGCTCAACTAGTTGTTCAACAATTTTTGGCATCTGTTGAACAAGTGGATCTACTGGATTATTATCAACAGTTTGTGAAATTTTTGGGACTAGTTGCTCGACATGTGTTTTTACTTGAGGAGTGTTGTGAACAACAACAAGCAGTCCAACACTTAAAGTGGAAGGATGAACAGTTGTATGATATTTCTCAAGAATAATGTTCCAGGATCAATTGCTCCCACTAATCAAGTCATTCTCAAGAAATTTAGCATTTCTTGATTCCACAAACCTAGTAGTATGTGATGGACAATAAATCTATATCTCTTAGACCATTCAGCATATCCAACAAAATATCTACTTATTGTCCTTGGGTCTAGCTTCTTCTCTTGTGGATTATAAACTCTTACTTCAGACAGGTATCCCCAAACACGAATATGTCGTAAGCTCGTTTTCCAACATTTAAATAACTCAAAATGCATCTTTGGAACCGCTTTAGTTGTAACCAGTTTAATATATACACTGCTGTTTTAAGAGCTTCAGTCCATAAGAACTTAGGGAGTTTAGAGCTAGCAAGCATACTCCACACCATGTCTAATAATATTCAATTTCTTCTTTCTGCCACACCATTCATGTCTGGAGAACCAGGCATAGTGCACTAGGCAACAATCTCATGCTCTTTAAGAAACTTTACAAACGAACCACGTGCTTGTCCATCTTCAGTGTATTTACTATAGTATTCTCAACCTTTATCTGATATCATGATCTTAATTTGCTTTCCATATTGTTTCTTTACTTCTTCTTTGAAAACCTTAAAAGCATCTAATGCTTCATTCTTATTATTAAGCAAGTAGAGATACATGTATCGTGAGTAATCATTTATGAAAGAAACAAAGTACTTCTGATGATATGAGTCCATGTCTGGACTACATATATCTATATGTGTGATTTCCAATAAGTTTAGCTCCTCTTAGCACCTTTCTTTGACACATTGGTCTATTTACCCTTTATGTAGTCCACACAAGTATCCAAAATTAGTAAAATCTAAAGTACTAGGTACTCCATTATTTACCAATCTCTTAATTCTCTATATAGAGAACATGCCTTAATCTCTGATGCCATAACATAGAGGAATCCTCATTCATAACACATATTTTAATACCAGCATGATCATGAACATGCATTGTAGTATAAGAGGCATCGTTTTGTAAATTAATTCAAAAAGGACCATTAGACAATATATCATTCCCAACAAGTTCAAATTTATAAAACAAACTAAAAATAATATTTGAAAGTTAAGAGAATATCCAAAAGGTATAAGTCTTGAAACTGAAATTAAATTCCTAGAGAAACTAAGAATATAAAAGGTCTTTTCCAAAACTAAACCAAAGCCACTACTCAAAGTTAAATTGCATGTTCCTATTCCCTCCACATGAGAATGCTTCTTGCTTCCAGAATACATGCACTGCTCACTTGCCACTGGTTTCTTTAGGTTTTGCAAACCCTACAAGTAATTTGTAACATGGATCGTAGAACCAGAATTAATCCACTATGTGTTACAACTAACATCAACCACATTAGATTTATAACAAACAAATGAGATTGGTTTACCTTTCTTCTTAAGCCAACTCTTCAACTTAGGGCAATCTTTCTTCATATGCCCTTTCTTCCTACAGAAGAACCTTTTTCATATTAGCTTGGGGTGGTATCTTACACTTTCGCTTCTACTTGGCTTAATTCTTGCTCTTTCCTTGTGTTGCTAAATTCACACTCTCGCCTTCCTCCATAGTCAGTATATCTTTCTCTTGAACACACATGGTCATAAGTTCATTGATTGATCATTTATCCATATGTATGTTGTAAGAGATCTCAAAAGGTGCATATTGCTATGGAAGAGTATTCAGAATGTAATGTACAAAGAAAGACTCAGACATATCAACCTCAAGAGTCTTTAATTAAGCTGTTATATCCCTCATTTGCATGATGTACTCACGCACACCATGAATAGTAGTGAGCTTCATGGATGAGAATTTCATAATCAGGGTGCTAGCTAATGCCTTGTCTGAAGACTCAAACTCCTCATCAACAGCCTTCAACAAATCCCAGACATTATTATGTTGATCAACAGAACCACAAATACCAACAGAGATCTTGGTCTTTATGAAAATTACACTGAGGCGGTTGGATCGCTCCCATTTTTCATATAGATTAACATCATCTATTGACTGGTTTTAGTAATAGCAGGTGGTTCATCTTTATAGATAGCATAATCAATATCCATCTATCCCAAATAAAGGAGAATTCTCTCCTTCTAAACCTTGTTGTTATCACCCTTTAATTCAGGAATGTCACATTTTAAATTAGAGTAATTCACAGGTCGTATAACTGTGTAAAATTAAACACACATGCTTATGTCACAAAATTGAGGCTAATAACAATATATCATGTTTATCAATGTAAATCATGCTACAAGAATATGAATCAATTGTTAGACATGTATGTCCTAAGGAGTAAAAAATGTAATAAGTTTTTGGAGACATTTTTATCAATAAAGAATTTATTTATTCTTTATATACCAAATCTTGTCCTCTTTACATTCATATTTGTTGAATATATGTTAAGCAAATAATAGTCTGAGACTGTCAGTCTAAACCTTAAGAATTAGGCATATGATAGACAGATTATGCAAAAGACACGATTCTTAAGGTGATGGTCTAAATCATAAGATCTGTAATCGAGGGAATAAAGTTGGGTGCTTTATTCATGTAAAGATTGTTGTGTTGTCTATATCCCTATTGGGAGATGGTTTGTCTTAACCATCGGAGGTGGACTCCGTGAATAGAAACATTGGCACGTTGTCATAGGTCACGATGTGTTGGATCGGGACATAAAGTGAATTGATTTGGATTAATAATTCTGTCTCGGTAAATCGATTCACTTTAGACAATCATTTGTATTGTATCTTAATCCTGAGATGAATAATGGGCCCGTTTTCTTGACTTGTGTCTTTTGATGTACTAAAGGGTGATACCCACATCTTAATAGTGGTATGCATGCCGGTACGTTGGAGGCATGACTCTTGATAGCGTAGACTTGTTATTCATGGATATGGAATCCATAGCTTCTCTTTAGAAGTAGTGATATCCTCTTATATGCATTATCCTGTAATTGAAAAACTAGAGTGCTCAACCATTTGGATACATAGGTGTAACTGAATGGTATACTATCTTTGGATGGTAAGTCTTCCAATGGTGAGATAATGGAACGTAAGATAAAAAATAATCAGGAAGGTAAGACAGAACTTGTCCTTAAGCCAATTATGAATTATCATATGGGGATACGATACACTATGATATGTCATGGAGACTTAGCTATACGGGCTTCATAATTCTATGTAGTTCGAGAGTGTAGCTCCAAGCTTTTAGTGGAGTAGCGGTGAAGTTGATAATTATGAAATGTATATCTAGGATATTGGGTTTCATAATTATCGGGAGCTTAAACTATATAGGTCCATTTGGTCCCCTTTGCTAGCTCACAACATCATACAATGATACAGCATGCTTTTCCAATAATTGGCGACTTAGTTCAGATTTATCAGATTGGTTAAAATTTGGAAGAATAAGATAATTCATGTCTGCTTATCGGTTGAATTAATTTTGTGATAAAATTGATTCAAGATAAACTTGTTGAATTATTGGGATCAGATATTCTTGTTTGTTTATCGGTTGATTTAATTTTGGATAAATTAGATCAAGATAAACTTATAGAATTATTGAGAATTCATTTATTTTCTTAGAGATTATCTAGATAAAGTTGTTTTGATCATTTAACTTCTCTATTGAGTTATTTGAATTAAAACTGAGACTTTATCCTCTAGAATCTCGGGTGAAAAATAAAAGATTCGCCGAGATATTTATTCGGCAATTTGGCTTGTCGATCCATGTGTTCGGCCTGCCGATGGGCCTGTTCGGCCTGCCGATGAACGATGGATAAGATCACGCGTTTTTACACAGATCTTATCAAATATTGATCCAAACTTGATTCTGTTTTGAGTTTTTGAGACCTAATCTGATAAGGTCCGACCCTAGACCCAACCTCTATAAATAAGGAATAAGTCTTAGGAGTTATAAAGATCAATTGAGAGATTAAGATTGATACTCTGCTGGTGAGAATCTAAAAACTCCCTGAGAGCTTTTGTTCATAAATCACGAACACTAGCTTTGGGTTCTCTCGATTGGTTGGAAGGAGAGTCACCTAGAGGAAGAGTTGTACGTGTGAGCCCACACTTACTCCGGTCGTGGATAGAGAATAGCAAAGAAGACCAGTTGGTTGAGGCTCTTTTAGAACGTTACTCCTCTTCACACTTTGCGAGGGTTCTTCGGCAATCAAAGGTTAGTAAGATCTGGTTAATTTATGCATATAGCATGTCAAACTTGTGTTTTGAAAAATACTCTGATATAATATTTTTAAAAATTTTGCTACGTACTATTTTTCCAACAATTGGTATCAGAGCCAGGTTTTTACATAAATTTATGAGTTTGTGATCATGTTATATGTATAAATTTTTGATCTTAATCTCTCATATGCTTGAATTTAATTTTATAGAGAGTTGGCACTCTAGGTTTCTAAATATTTTATATGTTGTCATGGATTATGTGGTGAATGTTCATTAATTAATTATGGTTGATTAAATTGTTATTTAATTATTAATTAATTAATTAATTAATGTCGGTTATGGTTCCTTAGAGGTTAAAATATGTATCTAAGTTTTTCATGTAATTAGATGGTGGACTATCATCTCCGTCTAGGAATTATTATTTATTTTAAATTTGTAAGAATTTAGTAATTAAATAATTATTCAGAGAAGATGGATCTAGAAGACTGATGATGGTGCTCCCAGGTATTTCATGAGTCTCTATTATGTTTTTTAATTGTTGAAAATAAAATTGATGAATTGCATTAAAAATTGTATTTTCTAGAATGAGAGATTTCTGCTCGGTCGGCATGCTGAACCTCACAGTTCGGCAGGCCGGACGTGAGGTTTGGCAAGCCATCAATGGGGTAGAAATCAGGTGGCTCTAGCGACAGGCCGAACTTCCAGTTCGACAGGCCGATCTTCTTGTCGGCAACCCAATGGAGCATGACCGGCAGGCCGATCACCCAGATCGACTTGCCAACCGAGAGCTAGAAATTTTTCCAAAAAAGGTACAGTTTTCAATGCAGTTTTAATTTTGTTTTTGGGATAATTTTGAGAAACATTAAATTTGGATATGACCGGAAATATGAAGTATTTGATTCATACAGGATTGAAGACTTAAAAATGGGCATTACATGAAGAAGGATACAACTTGAGGATTCAAGGATGAAGAATCGATAATATGTCTCGATTATGCTCTTGTAATCTTAGTTTGCTATTCTCTAGGGTGGAACCATAATATTACGGTTATTATTATTTTGCTTGTAGCTTTACTTGATTGCTTTGTTTGTCTGCATTATAATATGATTTGCCATGTATATTGATAAAATATCACATAGAATAGAGAGTGCCGCTCATATTAAAATTGTTCATGCATATTCTTAAAATAAAACCTCGATTTCAAAAGATTGAGAGGGAGAAGGTTTTCGAAGAGAGAGCCTAAGGCCTCCATCGTTGGTCCATAGGCAGAACATGGTGGTCCCGACCCCTAGGAAGGGATTTCTATCATTTACTAGATTGGATCTCTGAGGGGATAAGGTATTTTAGCATGATTTATGGTTGCACACCCCAAGGTGGTGATTATAAATCATGGATAAAATATTGAAACGATGGTTATACACTCACATTAATTTTATTATTAACCTCCCCTAAGAGCTCTGTTAATAAAATTAATGGCCAAAGAAACAATTATTAATATATGCTGGACCACACGGGTCCTGGATGGCATATATTAATTAGGAGGGGATCCGTGTTCCAGATTGAGTTTGGCATGACTCCCCTAGGAGCTTGTTGAATTCTGAGTTGGGAATTATCGTTGTAAGGTTGTGATATTTTCAAGGTTTTGACACATAAACACATTTGTATGTTTTTACATGATTGTGTTATCTAACTAGATTATTATTATATGTTTGCTTATGTTTGGTATATGATTCTTTATTGTAGATTAAAAATGTCTAAAACCGCTTTATCATTGATACTTGACAAAAACTTATTAACTGGAGAGAATTATAATGATTAGAAACGGAACCTGGATATCGTCCTCTCCTTTGAGAAATTGAAGTATATGCTGACAACCCCTTGTCCTCCCGAGCCTACGGGAGACTCAACTAATGAGCAATTTCAAGAGTATGATCGCTGGAAAGATGCTAATGATCAGGCCCGCTGCTATGTTATGGCTAGCATGAATAATGTGTTGTAGGTTCAACATCAAGATTATGAGACTACGAAGCAGATCTTGGATAATCTTGAGAATATGTTTGGAGGCTAAGCCATAACAAAGCAAAAAGGGGTGTTTCGGAAACTCTTAAACTGTAAGCAGAGACCAGGGACATCTGTAAAGGAGCACATGATGTTGGTCATGGGTTACTTTGCTGAGGCTCAAACCAATAGAGCTTACATCAATGCTAAAACTCAGATGACTATGGTCTTTGAGAATTTGTCAAAAGAATTTATTCCGTTTAGAGCTATATTTAATTTAAGCAATAGACGGGATATGACCTTGACGGAATTAATGAAACAGTTATAGGAGTTCGAACTGCTAATTAGGGAGTCTCCTATGGGTGGAGAGGCCAACATGGTAGCTGCTTCTGGTTTCAATCTCAACTCTGGGAATGGAAAAAAGCAATGAGCCAAGAACGAGAAGTCTTCTATTCCTGCTAGCACCAAGAGCAAGAAGAAGAAGAAAAAGAACCCGAAGAAGCTTAAGTGCTTCTTCTATGGGAAGGTCGGGCACATAAAGAAGCATTACAATGACTTCTTTTCTAAAGGAGGTAGGTGTGATCTTCTGTATTTAAAAACTTGTTTGATTGAAGAATGTGACATTTCGGTCATTGATTCCGGTGCAACTAATCATGTTTGTGTTTCTCTACAGGGGTTCAAAGAAACAAGAAGTCTGCTACATGAAGACTTCGCGCTTCGGATGGGCAATGGATCCTTAGTCTAAGCAGAACCAGTGGTAGACGTCCATCTTTATTTTGATAATTATAGGAATTTATTTTTGCAAGATTGTTTTTATGTTCCTAAAGTTAAAAGGAAATTAATTTCTATAGCTTGTTTATTAAAGACTCATATTTGGTTTCTTTTAATGATAAAGTAGTGATTCGTAAAAACAAATCTTTTATCTGTTCTAGATGGATGCAAAATAATCTATATTTTATCAAACTAAAGATGGACTTATTGCTTAATGCTGAGATGAAAGATAATACCTCTAAAAGACTTAAAACTTCTCACTCTAATAAGACTTATTTTTGGCATTTGCGCCTTAGTCATATTAATCTGAATAGGATTCAAAGGTTGGTAAGGGATGGACCTTTAAGTCACTTAAAGGTGGAATCTATATCTCAATGTGAATCTTGTTTGGAGGGTAAAATGACCAAAAGACAATTCGGGTCTACGGGCAATAGGGCCGAAGGGGTTCTAGAACTTATGCATAGTGATGTTTGCGGACCAATGTGTTAGACATGTATGCTCTAAGGAGTAAAAATGTAATACGTTTTTGGAGACATTTTTATCAATAAAGAATTTATTCGTTTATATATACCAAATATTGTCCTCTTTACGTTCATATTTGTTGAATGTATGATAAGCAAACAGTAGTCTGAGACTATCAGTCTAAACCTTAAGAGTTGGGCATATGATGGGATGATTATGCGGTAGACACGATTCTTAAGGTGATGGTCTAAAACATATGATCCGCAATCGAGGGAATAAAGTTGGGCATTTTATTCATGTAAAGATTGTTATGTTGTCTATATCCCTTTTGGGAGATGGTTTGTCTTGGCCATCGGAGTTGGACTCCGTGAATAGAAACATTGGCGCGTTGTCATAGGTGACGATGTGTTGGATCGGGACATAAAGTGAATTGATTTGGATTAATAATTCTGTCTTGGCAAATCGATTCACTTTAGACAATCATTTGTATTGTATCTTAATCCTGAGATGAATAATGGGCCCGTTGTCTCGATTTGTGTCTTTTGATGTACCAATGGGTGACTCCAACATCTCTATAGTGGCATGCATGCCGGTACGTTGGAGGCATGACTCTTGGTAGCGTAGACTTGTTATTCATAGATATGGAATCCATAGCTCCTCTTTAGGAGTAATGATATCCTCTTATATGCGTTGTCCTGTAATTGGAAAACTGGAGCGCTCAACCATTTGGATACATAGGTGTAACCGAATGGTATACTATCTTTGGATGGTAAGTTTTCTAATGGTGAGACAATGGAACGTAAGATAAAAATAATCGGGAAGGTAAGACAAAACTTGTCCTTAAGCCGATTATGGATGATCATATGGGGATGCGATACACTATGATATGTCATGGAGACTTAGCTACACGAGCTTCGTAATTCTATAAAGTTCGAGAGTGCAGCTCCAAGCTTTTAGTGGAGTAGCGTTGGAGTTGATAATTGTGAAATGTATATCTGGGATATTGGGTTTCATAATTATCATGAGCTTGAACTTTATAGGTCCATTTTGGTCCCCTTTGCTAGCTCACAAAATCCTGTAACGACACGGCGTGCTTTTCCAATAATTGGTGACTTATGTCGGATTTATCAGATTGGTTTAAAATTTATAAGAATCAAATAATTCATGTCTGTTTATCGGTTGAATTAATTATGTAAGAAATTAGTTCAAGATGAACTTGTTGAATTATGGCGTTCGGATAATTCTTGTCTGTTTTTCGGTTGTTTTAATTTTGGACAATTAGAACAAGATAAACGTGTAGAATTATTGTGAATTGATTTATTTTCTTAGAGATTATCTTGATAAAGTTTGTTTTGATCAGATATCTTTTCTATTGGGCTATTTGAATCAAAACTGAGACTTTATCCTTTAGAATCTCGGGTGGAAAATAAAAGATTCGCGGAGATTTTTTCTCGGCAGTTCGGCCTGCCTATCAGAAAGTTCGGCCTGCCTATCACACAGTTCGGCATGCCGACCGCGACAGTTAAGATTACGCGTTTTTCACGCGTATCTTATCAGATATTGATCCGAACTTGATTCTGTTTCGATTTTTGAGACCTAATCTGATATGGAATGACCCCAAGGACCAATAGGTATAAAAAGGGAGTGAGTCTAATGATTTACTCAGATCAATTTGAGAGATTAAGAGTGATACTCTTCTAGTGAGCATCTGAAAACTCCCTGAGAGCTTCTGTTCACAAATCACGAATACTAGCTTTGGGTTCTCTCTATTGGTTGGAAGGAGACTCACCGGTGGAAGAGTTGTACGTGTGAGCCCACACTTACTCCGGTTGTGGATAGAGAATAGCAAAGAAGACCAGTTGGTTGAGGCTCTTCTAGAACGTTACTTCTCTACACAGGTCGCGGAGGTTCTTCGGCATACTGAGGTTAGTAAGATCTGTTTAATTTATACATATAACATGTCAAACTTGTGTTTTGGAAATTACTCTGATGAAAAATTTTTAAAATTCCGCTACGCACTTTGTTTCCAACACAATGAACATCCAAGCATAAGGAGGGTATGAGTACTTCGTCACGTTTATTGACGATTACTCAAGATATGGGTATGTGATCCTGATGCACCACAAAAGCGAAACTTTTGACAAGTTTAGGGAGTTTTGGGCTGAAGTGGAAAAGCAATTGGGTAGACCCATAAAGGCACTTCGATCCGATCGAGGTGAGGAATACCTTTCTGATGAGTTTTTGAAATACTTATTAGAGAATGGTATTTTATCCCATTTGACTGCGCCGGGCACTCTGTAGCAGAATGGCATAGCGAAGAGAAGGAATAGGACTTTATTGGACATAGTTAGGTCCATGATGAGTTATTCATCATTGCCTTTATCCTTTTGGGAATATGCACTACAAACCGTATGTTATCTTTTGAACAAAGTGCCTTCAAAATCGGTCCCTAAAACTCCTCACGAGTTGTGGACGGGTAGGAAGACATCCTTAAACCATATTCGTATATGGAGATGTCTAGCTCATGTCCTGTTTAAGGATCTGAATAAGTTGGAAGCACGTTTGGAAGTTTGCGTGTTTTCAGGATATCCAAAAGGGACTAAAGGGGGTTATTTTTATAACCCAAAGGAAAATAAAGTCGCGGTTTCAACTAATGCAACTTTCCCTGAGGAGAGTTACATGGACGACTTTAAACCTCAAAACAAAGTGGTGCTTGAGGAGTTAAGGAGTGATCCAATCACTCCGGAGGTTTTCAATGAAACCGTTCTGATCAGTGTAGAAAAACCAAACAAACCTGAACAACAACCTGAGGGGCTTCGGCGTAGTGGGAGGATCAGGCATCAACCTGACAAGTATATGTACAATAGGGAGGTCTTTTTGGCTTAACCGGATAAACATGATAGGGATCCTTATACTTACGCAGAGGCTATGGAGGATGTTGATTTAAAACTCTAGACAGAGGCCATGAACATAGAGATGAAGTCTATGGAGACTAATCAAGTCTAGGAGCTTGTAGATCTTCTCGAAAGGGTAAAACCCATAGGGTGTAAGTGGATCTACAAGAGGAAAAGAGGAGTGGATGGAAAGGTCGAAACCTTTAAGGCTAGACTGGTAGCTAAGGGTTGTACGCAAAAGGAAGGAATCGATTATGAGGAAACCTTTTCGCCTGTAGCCATGCTTAAGTCCATCCGGATTCTCTTGTCCATAGCTGTCGCTCTCGACTACGAGATTTGACAAATGGATGTCAAGACGGATTTTCTGAATGGCTATCATGATGAGTCTATTTATATGGCACAACCAAACAGGTTTAACGTCAAGGGTCAAGAGGGTAAGGTTTGTAAGCTGCTAAAGTCAATTTATGGACTTAAACAGGCTTCTTGTTCCTGGAACATAAGATTTGATCAGATGATCAAGACTTATAGGTTTTCACAAAATGTGGATGAACCATGTGTTTACAAACACGTTAAGGATAGGAAGGTGGTTTTTCTACTGCTCTATATAGATGACATTCTGCTAATTGGCAATGACATTGGGGTGTTGTCATCAGTCCAATTATGGTTGACCAAGCAGTTTGACATGAAGGACTTGGGTGAGGCTAATTTTGTTCTCGGTATCCAGATCTTTTGGGATAGGAAGAACAAAATGATAGCTTTGTCCTAGGCCGAATACATAGATAAAATTCTCAGGAGGTTTGTAATGCAAGATTCCAAGAAAGGTGGGCAATCATCTAGGTATGGAATTACTCTTTCTAAGAAAGACTCTCCAAAGTCTTATGAAGAAAGAGAATACATGAATAAGGTGCCTTATGCTTCGGCAGTGGGTAGTCTCATGTATGCCATGCTTTGCACACGACCGGATATTAGTTATGCGGTCGGGATTGTAAGTCTATTTCAGGCCGATCTAGGACCGAACCATTGATTTGTGACTTATGTCGGATTTATCAGATTGGTTTAAAATTTATAAGAATCAAATAATTCATGTCTGTTTATCGGTTGAATTAATTATGTAAGAAATTAGTTCAAGATGAACTTGTTGAATTATGGCGTTCGGATAATTCTTGTCTGTTTTTCGGTTGTTTTAATTTTGGACAATTAGAACAAGATAAACGTGTAGAATTATTGTGAATTGATTTATTTTCTTAGAGATTATCTTGATAAAGTTTGTTTTGATCAGATATCTTTTCTATTGGGCTATTTGAATCAAAACTGAGACTTTATCCTTTAGAATCTCGGGTGGAAAATAAAAGATTCGCGGAGATTTTTTCTCGGCAGTTCGGCCTACCTATCAGAAAGTTCGGCCTGCCTATCACACAGTTCGGCATGCCGACCGCGACAGTTAAGATTACACGTTTTTCATGCGTATCTTATCAGATATTGATCCGAACTTGATTCTGTTTCTATTTTTGAGACCTAATCTGATATGGACTGACCCCAAGGACCAATAGGTATAAAAAGGGAGTGAGTCTAATGATTTACTCAGATCAATTTGAGAGATTAAGAGTGATACTCTTCTAGTGAGCATCTGAAAACTCCTTAAGAGCTTTTGTTCACAAATCACGAACACTAGCTTTGGGTTCTCTCTATTGGTTGGAAGGAGACTCACCGGTGGAAGAGCTGTACGTGTGAGCCCACACTCACTCCGGTTGTGGATAGAGAATAGCAAAGAAGACCAGTTGGTTGAGGCTCTTCTAGAACGTTACTTCTCTACACAGGTCGCGGAGGTTCTTCGGCATACTGAGGTTAGTAAGATCTGTTTAATTTATACATATAACATGTCAAACTTGTGTTTTGGAAATTACTCTGATGAAAAATTTTTAAAATTCCGCTGCGCACTTTGTTTCCAACAATTGGTATCAGAGCCGAGGTTTTTACATAAATTTGTAAGTTTGTGATCATGTTATATGCATAAATTTTGTGATCTTAATCTCTCCAATGCTTGAATTAAATTTTATAGAGAGATGGCACTCTAGGTTTCTATATAATATATATGTTGTCATGGATTATATGGTGAATGTTTATTAATTAATTATGGTTGATTAAATTATTGTTTAATTATTTATTAATTAATTAATACCGGTTATGGTTCCTTAGAGGTTAGAATGTTTATCTAGGTTTTTCATGTAATTAGATGGCGGACTATCATCTCCGTCTAGGAATTATTATTTAATTTTTAATTTGTAAGAATTTTGTAATTAAATAATTATTCGGAGAAGACGGAACGAGAAGTCGGAACTTAAAGATTGATGATGGCGCCTCCAGGTATTTCCTGAGTCTCTAATTTTATGTTTTTGAATTGTTGAAAATAAAATTGATGAATTGCATTAAAATTGTATTTTCTGGATTGAGGGTTTTCTGCTCGGTCGGCATGCCGGACCTCATAGTTCGGCAGGCCGAAGGTCACAGATCGGCAGGCCGGACGTACGGTCCGGCAGGCCGACAGTGGGGCAGAAATTTTGGTGCTCTGCCGGCAGGCCGAACCTTCATGTTCGGCAGGCCGAACCACCATGATCGGCAGACCGATCACCCAGATCGGCCTGCCGACCGAGAGCTGCCAGGTGTCCAGAAAAGGTGCGATTTTTCCAGTGCAGTTTTAATTTTATTTTTGGGACGATTCTGAGAAACATTAAATTTGGATATGACCGGAAATATGAAGTGTTCGATTCATACGGGATTGAGGACTTGAAGATGGATATTACATGAAGAAGGATACAGCTTGAGGATTCAAGGATGAAGAATCGATAAATGTCTCGATTATTCTCTTGTAATCTTAGTTTTTTCTATTCTCTAGGGTGGAACCATAATATTACGGTTATTATTATTATTATGCTTGTAGCTTTGCTTGATTGCTTTGCTTGTCTGCATTATAATATGATTTACCATGTATATTGATAACATGTCATATAGAATAGGGAGTGCCGCTCATATTAAAATTGTTCATGCATAATTTTAAAATAAAACCTTGACTTCAAAAGATTGAGTGGGAGAAGGTTTTCGAAGAGAGAACCTAAGGCCTCCATCGTTGGTCCATAGGAAGAACATGATGGTCCCAACCCCTATGAAGGGATTTCTATCATGTACCAGATTGGATCTCTGAAAGGATAAGGTATTTTAGTATGATTTATGGTTGCACACCCCTAGGTGGTGATTATAAATCATGGATAAAATATTAAAATGGTGGTTATACACTCACGTTAATTTTATTATTAACCTCCCCTAGGAGCTCTGTTAATAAAATTAATGGCCAAAGAAACGATTATTAGTATATGCTGGATCATACGGGTCCTGGATGGCATATATTAATTAGGAGGGGATCCGTGTTCCTGATTGAATTTGGCATGACTCCCCTAGGAGCTTGTTGAATTCTGAGTTGGGAATTATCGTTGTAAGGTTGTGATATTTTCAAGGTTTTGACACATAAACACATTTGTATGATTTTACATGATTGTGTTATCTTACTAAATTATTATATATGTTTGCTTATGTTTGGTATATGACTCTTTATTGTAGATTGAAAATGACTAAAAACGCTTTATCATCGATACTTGACAAAAACCAATTAACCGGTGAGAACTATAATGATTGGAAACGGAACCTGGACATCGTCCTTTCCTTTGAGAAACTGAAATATGTTCTGACAACTCCTTGTCCTCCCGAGCCTACGGGAGACTCAAGTAATGAGCAATTCCAAGCGTACGACCGCTGGAAAGATGCTAATGATCAGGCCCGCTGCTATGTTATGGCTAGCATGAACAACGTGCTGCAGGCTCAACATCAAGATTATGAGACTGTGAAGCAGATCTTGGATAATCTTGAGGACATGTTTGGAGGCCAGGCCATAACAAAGCGGCAAGGGGCGCTTCGGAAACTCTTAAACTGTAGACAGAGACCGGGGACATCTGTAAAGGAGCACATGATGTTGGTCATGGGTTACCTCGCTGAGGCTCAAACCAATGGAGCCGACATCGATGCTGAAACTCAGATGACTATGGTCTTTGAGACTCTGTCTAAGGAATTTATTCTGTTTAGAGCTACTTTTAATCTAAGCAATAGACGGGATATGACCTTGACAAAACTGATGAAACAGTTACAAGAGTTTGAACTGTTGATCAGGGAGTCTCCTGCTGGTGGAGAGGCCAATATGGTAGTTGCTTCTGGTTCCAATCCTAACTCTGGGAATGGAAAGAAGCAACGGGCCAAAAGTGGGAAGTCTTCTATTCCTATTGCTACCAAGAGCAAGAAAAAGAAGAAGAAGAACCCAAAGAAGCTTAAGTGCTTCTTTTGTGGTAAGGTCGGGCATATAAAGAAGCATTGCAAGGACTTCCTTTCCAAGGGAGGTAGGTGTGATCTTCTATATTTAGAAACTTGTTTGGTTGAGGAATCCAGTGACATTTGGGTCATAGATTCCGGTGCAACTAATCATGTTTGTGTTTCTCTGCAGGGATTCAAAGAAACGAGAAGTCTACTTCGTGAAGACTTAACGCTTCGGATGGGCGATGGATCCTTGGTCTCAGCGGAAGCAGTGGGAGATGTCCATCTTTATTTTGATAATTATAGGAGTTTAATTTTGCGAGATTGTTTTTATGTTCCTAAATTTAAAAGGAATTTAATTTCTGTATCTTCTTTATTTAAAGACTCCTATGTGGTATCTTTTAATGAAAAAGTGGTGATTCGTAAAAACAAATCTTTTATCTGTTCTGGATGGATGCAAAATAATCTATATTTTATCAAACCTAAGATGGACCTATTGCTTAATGCTGAGATAAATGATAATGACTCAAAAAGACTTAAAACTTCTCACTCTAATAAGACTTATCTTTGGCATTTGCGCCTTGGCCATATTAACCTAAATAGGATTCAAAGGTTGGTAAGGGATGGACCTTTAAGTCACTTAAAGGTGGAATCTATACCTCAATGTGAGTCTTGTTTGGAGGGTAAAATGACCAAAAGACCATACGGGTCTAAGGGCAATAGGGCCGAAGGGGTTCTAGAACTTGTGCATAGTGATGTTTGCGGACCGATGAACATCCGGGCACGAGGAGGGTATGAGTACTTCGTTACTTTTATTGACGATTACTCAAGATATGGGTATGTGTACCTAATGCACCACAAAAACGAAACTTATGATAAGTTCAGGGAGTTTCGGGCTGAAGTGGAAAAGCAATTGGGTAGACCTATAAAGGCACTTCGATCTGATCGAGGTGGGGAATACCTTTCTGATGAGTTCTTGGGACACTTGTTAGAGAATGGGATTTTATCCCATTTGACTACGCCGGGTACTCCGCAGCAGAATGGCGTAGCAGAGAGAAGGAATAGGACTTTGTTGGACATGATTCGGTCCATGATGAGTTATTCATCATTGCCTTTATCCTTTTGGGGATATGCACTACAAACCGCATGTTATCTTTTGAACAATGTGCCTTCAAAATCGGTCCCTAAAACTCCTCACGAGTTGTGGACAAGATGGAAGACATCCTTAAACCATATTCGCATATGGGGATGTCCAGCTCATGTCTTGTTTAAGGATCCGAATAAGTTGGAAGCACGTTCAGAAGTTTGCGTGTTTGTAGGATATCCAAAAGGGACTAAAGGGGGTTATTTTTATAACCCAAAGGAAAATAAAGTCGTGGTTTCAACTAATGCAACTTTCCTTGAGGAGAGTTACATGAACGAATTTAAACCTCAAAGCAAAGTGGTGCTTGAGGAGTTGAGGGGTGATCCGTTTACTCCGGAGGTTCCGAACGAAACCATTCCGATCGGTGTAGAAAAACCAAACAAACCTGAACAACAACCTCAGGGGCTTCGGCGTAGTGGGAGGATCGGGCGTCAACCTGAGAGGTATATGTTCAATGGGGAGGTCTTTTTGGCTGAACCGGATGAACATGACAGGGATCCTTATACTTACGCAGAAGCTATGGAGGATGTTGATTCAAGACTCTGGACAGAGGCCATGAACATTGAGATGAAGTCTATGGAGACTAATCGGGTCTGGGAGCTTGTGGATCTTCCCGAAGGGGTAAAACCCATAGGGAGTAAGTGGATCTACAAGAGGAAAAGAGGAGTGGATGGAAAGGTCGAAACCTTTAAGGCTAGACTGGTAGCTAAGGGTTATACGCAAAAGGAAGGAATCGATTATGAGGAAACCTTTTCACCTGTAGCCATGCTTAAGTCCATCCGGATTCTCTTGTCCATAGCTGCCGCTCTCGACTACGAGATTTGGCAGATGGATGTCAAGACTGCTTTTCTGAATGGATATCTTGATGAGTCCATTTATATGGAACAACCAGACGGGTTCAAGGTCGCGGGTCAAGAGGGTAAGGTTTGTAAGCTACTAAAGTCAATTTATGGACTTAAGCAGGCTTCTCGTTCTTGGAACATAAGATTTGATCAAGTGATCAAGACTTATGGGTTCTCACAAAATGTGGATGAACCATGTGTTTACAAACACATTAAGAATGGGAAGGTGGTTTTTCTACTGCTCTATGTAGATGACATTCTGCTAATTGGCAATAACGTTGGGGCGTTGTCATCGGTCAAATTATAGTTGACCAAGCAGTTTGACATGAAGGACTTGGGTGAGGCTAATTTTGTTCTCGGTATCCAGATCTTTCGGGATAGGAAGAACAAAATGATAGTTTTGTCACAGGCCAGCTACATAGATAAAATTCTCAGGAGGTTTGCAATGCAGGATTCCAAGAAAGGTGGGCAACCATCTAGGTCTGGAATTACTCTTTCTAAGAAAGACTCTCCAAAGTCTTATGAAGAAAGAGAATACATGAAGAAGGTACCTTATGCTTCGGCAGTGGGTAGTCTCATGTATGCCATGCTTTGCACTCGACCGGATATTAGCTATGCGGTCGGGATTGTGAGTCGATTTCAGGCGGATCCAGGACCGAACCATTGGGTTGCGGTAAAGCATATTTTCAAGTACCTAAGAAGGACTCGAGGGTATATGCTTGTGTATTCGGGTGAGGATTTAACTCCTCTAGGATACACTGATTCGGATTTTCAATCCTGCCTGGATTCTAGGAAATCGACATCAGGGTTTGTGTTTACTCTGGATGGCGGTGCCATCAGTTAGAGAAGTGCGAAGCAAGATTGCACTTCGGATTCAACGATGGAGGCCGAGTATGTGGCGGCTAGTGATGCTTCGAAAGAAGCAGTGTGGCTCTGTAAGTTCCTTGGGGATCTTGAGGTAGTTCCTGGTATGGATAAAGCGGTATCACTGTACTGTGATAACAGTGCGGCGGTAGCTAATGCTAAGGAACCAAGATTTCACAAGAAGAGTAAGCATATTGATCAGAAGTATCATGTGATAAAGGACTTCGTTAAGAGCGGGCATGTCACGGTATGCAAGATCACGCCAGAGGACAATTTAGCTGATCCATTTACGAAGACACTTACTGGGAGAGTCTTTGAGAGGCATGTGGAAGCTATGGGGATGCGAAATTTGCAGTATTTACTCACTTAGTACAAGTGGGAGATTGTTAGACATGTATGCTCTAAGGAGTAAAAATGTAATACGTTTTTGGAGACATTTTTATCAATAAAGAATTTATTCGTTTATATATACCAAATATTGTCCTCTTTATGTTCATATTTGTTGAATGTATGATAAGCAAACAGTAGTCTGAGACTATCAATCTAAACCTTAAGAGTTGGGCATATGATGGGATGATTATGCGGTAGACACGATTCTTAAGGTGATGGTCTAAAACATATGATCTGCAATCGAGGGAATAAAGTTGGGCACTTTATTCATGTAAAGATTGTTATGTTGTCTATATCCCTTTTGGGAGATGGTTTGTCTTGGCCATCAGAGTTGGACTCCGTGAATAGAAACATTGGCGCGTTGTCATAGGTGACGATGTGTTGGATCGGGACATAAAGTGAATTGATTTGGATTAATAATTCTGTCTTGGCAAATCGATTCACTTTAGACAATCATTTGTATTGTATCTTAATCCTGAGATGAATAATGGGCCCGTTGTCTCGATTTGTGTCTTTTGATGTACCAATGGGTGACTCCAACATCTCTATAGTGGCATGCATGCCGGTACGTTGGAGGCATGACTCTTGGTAGCGTAGACTTGTTATTCATAGATATGGAATCCATAGCTCCTCTTTAGGAGTAATGATATCCTCTTATATGCGTTGTCCTGTAATTGGAAAACTGGAGCGCTCAACCATTTGGATACATAGGTGTAACCGAATGGTATACTATCTTTGGATGGTAAGTTTTCTAATGGTGAGACAATGGAACGTAAGATAAAAATAATCGGGAAGGTAAGACAGAACTTGTCCTTAAGCCGATTATGGATGATCATATGGGGATGCGATACACTATGATATGTCATGGAGACTTAGCTACACGAGCTTCGTAATTCTATAAAGTTCGAGAGTGCAGCTCCAAGCTTTTAGTGGAGTAGCGTTGGAGTTGATAATTGTTAAATGTATATCTGGGATATTGGGTTTCATAATTATCATGAGCTTGAACTTTATAGGTCCATTTTGGTCCCCTTTGCTAGCTCACAAAATCCTGTAACGACACGGCGTGCTTTTCCAATAATTGGTGACTTATGTCGGATTTATCAGATTGGTTTAAAATTTATAAGAATCAAATAATTCATGTCTGTTTATCGGTTGAATTAATTATGTAAGAAATTAGTTCAAGATGAACTTGTTGAATTATGGCGTTCGGATAATTCTTGTCTGTTTTTCGGTTGTTTTAATTTTGGATAATTAGAACAAGATAAACGTGTAGAATTATTGTGAATTGATTTATTTTCTTAGAGATTATCTTGATAAAGTTTGTTTTGATCAGATATCTTTTCTATTGGGCTATTTGAATCAAAACTGAGACTTTATCCTTTAGAATCTCGGGTGGAAAATAAAAGATTCGCGGAGATTTTTTCTCGGCAGTTCGGCCTGCCTATCAGAAAGTTCGGCCTGCCTATCACACAGTTCGGCATGCCGACCGCGACAGTTAAGATTACACGTTTTTCACGCGTATCTTATCAGATATTGATCCGAACTTGATTCTGTTTCGATTTTTGAGACCTAATCTGATATGGAATGACCCCAAGGACCAATAGGTATAAAAAGGGAGTGAGTCTAATGATTTACTCAGATCAATTTGAGAGATTAAGAGTGATACTCTTCTAGTGAGCATCTGAAAACTCCCTGAGAGCTTCTGTTCACAAATCACGAATACTAGCTTTGGGTTCTCTCTATTGGTTGGAAGGAGACTCACCGGTGGAAGAGTTGTACGTGTGAGCCCACACTCACTCCGGTTGTGGATAGAGAATAGCAAAGAAGACCAGTTGGTTGAGGCTCTTCTGGAACGTTACTTCTCTACACAGGTCGCGGAGGTTCTTCGGCACACTGAGGTTAGTAAGATCTGTTTAATTTATACATATAACATGTCAAACTTGTGTTTTGGAAAATACTCTGATGAAAATATTTTAAAATTCCGCTGCGCACTTTGTTTCCAACACAATGAACATCCGGGCATGAGGAGGGTATGAGTACTTCATCACTTTTATTGACGATTACTCAAGATATGGGTATATGTACCGATGCACCACAAAAGCGAAACTTTTGACAAGTTTAGGGAGTTTTGGGCTGAAGTGGAAAAGCAATTAGGTAGACCCATAAAGGCACTTCGATCCGATCGATGTGAAGAATACCTTTCTGATGAGTTTTTGAAATACTTATTAGAGAATGGTATTTTATCCCATTTGACTGCGCCGGGCACTCTGTAGCAGAATGGCATAGCGAAGAGAAGGAATAGGACTTTATTGGACATAGTTAGGTCCATGATGAGTTATTCATCATTGCCTTTATTCTTTTGGGGATTTGCACTAAAACCCCATGGTATCTTTTGAACAACGTGCCTTCAAAATTGATCCCTAAAACTCCTCACGAGTTGTGAATGGGAAATAAGACATCCTCAAACCATATTCGTATATGGAGATGTCCAACTCATGCCCTGTTTAAGGATGCAAATAAGTTGGAAGCACGTTTGGAAGTTTGCGTGTTTATATGATATCAAAAGGGACTAGTGGGGGTTATTTTTATAACCAAAAAGAAAATAAAGTTGTGGCTTTAACTAATGCAACTTTCCTTGAGGAGAGTTACATGGACGACTTTAAACCTCAAAACAAAGTGGTGCTTGAGGAGTTAAAGAGTGATCCAATCACTCCTGAGGTTTTTAATGAAATCGTTCTAATCAGTGTAGAAAAACCAAACAAACCTGAACAACAACCCGAGGGGCTTCGGCGTAGTGGGAGGATCGGGCATCAACCTAACAAGTATATGTACAATAGGGAGGTCTTTTTGGCTTAACCAGATAAACATGATAGGGATCCTTATACTTACGCAGAGGCTATGGAGGATGTTGATTTAAAACTCTAGACAGAAGCCATGAACATAGAGATGAAGTCTATGGAGACTAATAAAGTCTGGGAGCTTGTAGATCTTCTCGAAAGGGTAAAACCCATAAGGTGTAAGTGGATCTACAAGAGGAAAAGAGGAGTGGATGGAAAGGTCGAAACCTTTAAGGCTAGACTGGTAGCTAAAGGTTGTACGCAAAAGGAAGGAATCGATTATGAGGAAACCTTTTCGCCTGTAGCCATGCTTAAGTCCATCCGGATTCTCTTGTCCATAGCTGCCGCTCTCGACTACGAGATTTGACAAATGGATGTCAAGACGGCTTTTCTGAATGGCTATCATGATGAGTCTATTTATATGGCACAACCAAACAGGTTTAACGTCAAGGGTCAAGAGGGTAAGGTTTGTAAGCTGCTAAAGTCAATTTATGGACTTAAACAGGCTTCTCGTTCCTAGAACATAAGATTTGATCAGGTGATCAAGACTTATAGGTTCTCACAAAATGTGGATGAACCATGTGTTTACAAACACATTAAGGATAGGAAGGTGGTTTTTCTACTGCTCTATATAGATGACATTCTGCTAATTGGCAATGACATTGGGGCGTTGTCATCAGTCCAATTATGGTTGACCAAGCAGTTTGACATGAAGGACTTAGGTGAGGCTAATTTTGTTCTCGGTATCCAGATCTTTTGGGATAGGAAGAACAAAATGATAGCTTTGTCCTAGGCCGAATACATAGATAAAATTCTCAGGAGGTTTGCAATGCAAGATTCCAAGAAAGATGGGCAATCATCTAGGTCTGGAATTACTCTTTCTAAGAAAGACTCTCCAAAGTCTTATGAAGAAAGAGAATACATGAAGAAGGTGCCTTATGCTTCGGCAGTGGGTAGTCTCATGTATGCCATGCTTTGCACACGACCGGATATTAGTTATGCGGTCGGGATTGTAAGTCTATTTCAGGCGGATCTAGGACCGAACCATTGGGTTGCGGTAAAGCATATTTTAAAGTACCTAAAAAGGACTCAAGGGTATACGCTTGTATATTCGGGTGAGGACTTGACTCCTCTAGGATATATTGACTCGGATTTTCAATCCTGTCTGGATTCTAGGAAATCAACTTCGGGTTTTGTGTTTACTCTAGGCGGCAGTGCCATCAGTTGGAGAAGTGCCAAGCAAGATTGCACTTCAGATTCAACAATAGAGTCCGAGTATGTGGCAGCTAGTGATGGTTCGAAAGAAGTAGTGTGGCTCCGCATGTTCCTTGGGGATCTTGAGGTAGTTCTTGGTATGAATAATGTGGTATCACTGTACTGTGATAACAGTGCGGTGGTAGCTAATACTAAGGAACCAAGATTTCACAAGAAGAGTAAGCATATTGATCGGAAGTATCATGTGATAAAGGACTTCGTTGAGGGAGGGCATGTCACGGTGTGCAAGATCGCGTTAGAGGACAATTTAGCTGATCCATTTACGAAGACACTTACTGGGAGAGTCTTCGAGAGGCATGTGGAAGCTATGGGGATGCGAGATTTGTCATATTTACTCACTTAGTGCAAGTGGGAGATTGTTAGACATGTATGCCCTAAGGAGTAAAAAATGTAATAAGTTTTTGGAGTCATTTTTATCAATAAAGAATTTATTTATTGTTTATATACCAAATCTTGTCCTCTTTACGTTCATATTTGTTGAATGTATGTTAACCACACAATAGTCTGAGACTGTCAATCTAAACCTTAAGCAAAGAAGACCAATTGGTTGAGGCTCTTCTAGAACGTTACTTCTCTTCACGCTTTGCGAGGGTTCTTCAGCAATCAAAGGTTAGTAAGATCTGGTTAATTTATGCATATAGCATGTCAAACTTGTGTTTTAGAAAATATTCTGGTGTAAAATTTTTAAAAATTCTGCTGCGTACTATTTTTCTAACGTGAATAACATAAAAATTGCCTGGGGGCTAAATTTTTAATTCAACTAGATTTATGTATAACCTTATGATGAAACTATCAAATTATATTCCATTTCTTAATCCCTATGGGTAAATTAAGAAAAATAATTTGATATTTCACCCTAATTAATCATACAAATATAATAAAAATTACTGTGGGGTAAAATTTATTATATTACATATGATTAATCACAACTAATGTCATTATACTATATGTGATCAAAACATTCAATGTATAATTTTGCATAATTAAAGATGTTGTGGCTACTCTCTACTTAATTAAAAATTATACAAAT
This sequence comes from Artocarpus heterophyllus, assembly GCA_025403435.1. Classification (NCBI taxonomy): domain Eukaryota; kingdom Viridiplantae; phylum Streptophyta; class Magnoliopsida; order Rosales; family Moraceae; genus Artocarpus; species Artocarpus heterophyllus. The sequence goes on along the minus strand of CM046331.1, from coordinate 3,002,681 downwards.
CACTTGACATTTAATTGCATGCATAAATATTCGTCAAATTGCATGTATCAAAATATAACAACTAAAGAATACATTCAAAATAAATTATGCATAAATTCAATAATATATCTAAAATAAATTTCTAAAATTTTATTTAAACATAATAATAGAGTCTTGGATTTCATTAAATTTATTTTAGATTCATCAAAAATTAATTTTCTAAAATACCCAAATTAAAAATTCTGTAAAAATTTACCAAAATAGAATTAATTAAATTTTTTTGCCAAAATGCCCTTGAAAACGACATGTCTTTTTCCCATCAAAAAATGAAAACAACATGTTGTTTTTCACTATGAAAAATGACATGATGTTTTTCACTCAAAAATTGCACCCTTTTGGAGCCAAAATGACACGTCATTTTTAGACCCCATAATTTCATGTTTCAGATGAAATCGGGTCTTCTTTACCCAAAAAGACCCAAATGGGTCTAATTGCCGACTTGATTAATTCTAGACATTCTCGGCATCAAAATTGACGTTTTAAAAACCTAGAAATGTTAGAAATCAATTTTTTAATGATTTCTAACATAGGTTTTCAACAAAAATTATCAAAAAATGATTTCATATACAACAAAGTTTTGGATATTTTAAAAAACTTCAATAAACTCTCAAAGAACCCACTCATACAGATCAAGGCAAAGGAAAAACAATTAGTCTGATACTAAATGAAAGAAATCCTTAATGATCTAAACTATGCATATAATCAAATTGCATATCACAAATCAAATTAAAGCGAAAAAATAACAAAAGAAAAATCTAACCTCCAGCCATTGATGTTCTTGTTGGGATTGCAACGAACGAATTTTTTAGCATTTTGGGTTCTTGTACACCTAAGCAATTTGTACAGATGGTGTATTATCTGAAGAATTGCTAGGAATAAGGACCCAATGTCATTCTACCTTTACATATAGATCTATAGGCACCCCTTCCATCAAGGGTTGCAACTGTTGCCAATGGCTGTTACCAAGAGTCACAACCTTTACAGATATATTGACCACATTAGTTACAACTGTTGCTAAAGGTTGTAACTGTAAATAACCATGTGAACGGTTGTATTCTATTGCAACAATAATTTTCTCGAAGTTGAATTCAACTACAAAACTGAAACCTATAACTTCCCATCTCATCATCAAAAATTCTATCACTTTCAATCACAGAGATAGGAGGTGGGAGGGACCATGGCCCTTTAGCTTTTTTTTTTTTTTTAATAAATAGTGGTTTCAATTTTAATATAGTTGGTATGTATATTCATTAGACTTAGCCCCCTTAAATTAATGTTTTCATGTCTCAATATATCATGAATTAATTTAATAAACAAAAACTATTACATATATATACGTGTTAGTATAATATTAATAAAAAATATAATAAAATAAAATAAATTGACCCCTTACCAATAAATCCTGACTCCGTATCACTTTTGAATCTGAAACGCAATTTAAAAAAAAAAAAAAAACTAATCGGATCAATTAGGAAGCTATCCTAAGTAACATTTAGGAAAAAAATTAATTAATTTCCTCAAAATCTTGTGGAATTACAAAACTCTTCAATTTCTGATTCAGCTCATTAAAATTTTTCCTTAAATTGAGCACAATTCCCTTGCCTCTCTAAATCTTTTGCCAAGTCATTCATATTTATTTCACTCTCAACCATTTTTTTAGCTTCAAAAAGAATTAACAAAAAAAACCAGATACTATTTTTAAAGAATATAATATTTGCAAATTACTATAAATGGCAAAAATAGAGATGTCCGAATACCTACTCAAGCTGACCGGAATGGAGACACTAGGCGGAGACTCAGGGACGTAAACGAGGCGGGTTTGGTCTAGGTTAGGCAATATCATCCCTGTCCCCAATCCTTGTTTACACTACCATCCCCGTCCCATAAAACGCCTAAGTAGGCAAGGCGGGGATGGTGCCCCGGTATCTTGTTAAGCCAACAACAACTATTTTCCCTCTTTTTTTAAATCCGAGGAAAAAAAAATGAAAGAAAACCACATAGGAAACAACCTCAACTGCCCAAATTATGGGCTACCTACAACATCTGTTAACCAAATAACAAAGCCGAAAATTGCAACAACTAACAATAACACAAAGTCTAACGACAATTCCAAAAAAAAAAAAAAAAAGGACTTAAAGAAAAGCTGAAGAATATAAATGAGAACTCATAGCATAAAGACTACCTCACAAGAATCTTGTTTATATAATCTTTCTCCAAAACAAAAACTGAATCCCAGAAGGAAGAGACTACCTCACATCAGCAGCCAATTACAGTCGAAGAGAGACACAACAATAGTGACAGAGACAAACAATGACGAGACGGATGGAGGGAGACGGCGACAGCCGACGACCGTGACGGGGATAGACAATGTCAGCAAAGGAAAGGAAAGAGACGAAGAAAGAGAACATCGGGAGAGTGAAGAAGAAAAGGCAGAGGCCTAACTTGTTTTCATGTTACATATATAGGGCTTGTCTTCCATCCTTCGGAAAGGTTCCTCCTTTTTTTCAGCCATCAATTTTAGTTTCCATGGTCAGGATCAGTTGAAGGGTAGGAGGAACAAGTTAACCCTCACTTTGGACACGAAAACCAACCACGCATTTCTTCCTTATTGTATATCTCCATATTGTATCAGGCCACCTAGTAGAATTTGTATCTGATTAATCACCAGACCCGGCCAAAAGTTTCAACCGAACCAAATTACCCTTTTTTTTTCTTTTTTTTTTAAGGGTATTTTATTACTCTTAAATCTTGTTAATTTTTAAAAATTTAAAATAATTAAGGAGAAGTAAAAATTATTATTATGGTGGTTGTCTTTGTATTTGAAAAATTTTGATAACTTCAAGGGTTTTTTTTTTTTTTCTTCTTTACACCACACAATTTGTTAATTTTTGGATAATTTTGGAATATCATAAAACTCATAGGCAAGTGTTGGATTTATCAACCACTTAAAGGGTGTTTTTAAGATTTACTCATTCGAGGAGGACAAACACAAATTGTAGCAAATTGTAAAGGCAAGACCTCGCTGCCAATAACGGGTTAAGTAATCATCCTAGTCTCAATTATATATAAAAAGCATGTCAACATGGGCCCCAAGCAATTTTAAATAAGGGCACTTTATGCCCCTAATTGTATTCCACGCAAAGGGCGGAAGAAAACCCCCGGTGGTTTTGCATCAAAATCCTACGTATATGACTATCTTGGGCGGGTTCTGGCGGGGAATGCAATACCATCCTCCCACATCCGGTTCGTATATGATCAAGGAAAATTTGCCCCTAACTTAGAAACTGCTTGAAGCTTAGAAAATCCGCCCCATTTGGTGCAGGGCACTATCTCAGCGAGTAAAATTCTCATCCCTACCCGCCACCCAAAACGTCAAATCATAACCGCCTATTCAGTAGGACGGTTTCAACCCACCCTATCTACAAGGGCATAAAAAAATAAATAAGGGGATAAAAATGTGATTGTATTAATAAAGTAGAACATATAGAAAGATAAAAAATTTTATCGGGATGAAATATAATTTTGAGAGAGCAAAATATAAATTTTATAAAATTTTATGCACAAAAATAAAAGAAAAACAGTTCATAGGATGACTGCCCGCCCTTATCTGTGGCTTACTCTGCCTCTGTCTTGCCATTTGAAGTGTGGCTTTGATGTGTACTTGTCTAGATGGAACGGGTTGTGGGTATTTCTTGTAACCTTAATTGTTATTGCCATGGCTCTGACGGATTGTTTAGATGCAAATTCTATTTTCATTTCGAGTATGGATGCATGTTGAAGCATAAAAAGCACCATTCTATTTAATAAGAGGAAATGCGTAAATCCAACTTTTAATTATAATATTTTTGCAACCAAACCAAACCGCTTATTTTCATTCGGTTTAATTTGATTTTTTAAATTAGTTTGAACTAATATGTATGATTTTTTAACTATAATTAGAACCAATAATTTGATATAATAAACAACTCTCTTATGTTTATTTATTTTTACAATAAGCATTATCAAATATTGAAGAATGCTCCTCTTTTTTCAAAAATAATAATAAAATAGGAGAATGAGGAAAATAACAGATTTTTGAAACTTTTTGAAGTAAATAACAAGTTTTAAAAATATTTATAGTAAATAGCAAATTTACGATATAAATAGCTTATTTATTGTATGTAAAAATTATTTATACTGTAAACAAGGAGATAAATAAATTCTTTGCATCTTCAATCTATTTACTTTATAAATAAGAATTCATGATAAGGTAAAAAAATTATTTACAATATAAATCTGCTACTTACTTCAAATATTTTCAAAACCTGATATTTATTATAATTAGTTTTGCAAAATGATGTTTACCACAAAATTTGTAATAAAATAATCAATTATATTCTTATAAAAATGTAAAATATACATTTTTTGAAATGCGTATAAATAGAAATTGATTTGGTTTTTTAAGGGGTAATACCACAAAACAAAATAATCTTTAAAATTTTAAATCAAACTAAACCAAACTGATTATTAATTGGCTTGTATTTTTATTTTGGTTTGGTTTGGTTAAGTTAATTTAATCGATTTGGTGACCATCTCATGGTTTTTATAGGATTGATAAAATATATGGGTATAAGTTCTTTTCCGAAAACATAGTCTACATCAGATTTCAATTGAACATATAGGATATTTATGCAATTTTTCCTTCAAATTTATCATGTACGTGTACATCAAACACTTATTTAAACTTTTCATCTTCACGTATTTATAAGAGATTTACTTGTATAATATTCTTTTAACAATGTAGAATAACTAATTCAAACACTCCAGTTTACCACAAAGCATTATACGGATAATGCACAGTTCATTTTATTGATTAGGATCAAGATCAAAACATAAATTTCATAAGATTTCTCTATCTCAATTCTACCCTTTTTTTCATCGAAAAAAGAGAAATATAATTGTTTATGGGTGCGAGACGTGGCTTGCCATGTAGCACCAACCTGTCTTACTCACCCAGCCATGTCCATTACAGCACATCCTATGATCCGCATCACACAAATCTCAAACTAGGAAATACTTTCTATTTTCATACAATAATAATAATAATAATAATAATAATAATAATAAAAGGAGCAATTCACTGCTCTTACAAAGATGAAATAAACCAAACTGGCCATCCACTATGTATGCCTCACAACTACCATGGGCATTCTAGTAATTTCAAATATACCGTATTACTCGCCTTTCAAAATGGAACGTCATTGTTGTCAATTTTTCCAAGTTCCCATAAAGGTCAAACTCCATGCTCTGAATCTTACAGAAATGGATTAATACAAGAAGAATTAATTACAAAACTATATTATCTAGTTTTTTTTAAAAAAAAAATTTATGTTTTCAGAAGCTATAAAAATATTTTTTTTTAATTTAAAAAATTTGTTTCAATTTTATTTTTTCATAGATTTTATGCATAAAAAAATAAAAAATATATATATTCTTAATTAGATCAAATCTATTTTTAAAATATCTTTGTTCTTAAAAAAATTATTAACAGTTTAACATTTTTTAACATAGAAATCAAAATCTTTTTTTTACGACATTTGATGTTTATCTTTGTAGTGCTTTTCGCGCTTTTTAAATCTATAAAATTTTTTCATAATTTATGTTTAATGATAGTTACGTCATTTTGTCTGATTTTTTTCTCACAAAATATGCAATGGATGAAATTAAAATAAATTTTTTCAACTCAAAAAATACTTCTGTAGTTTCTAAAAACAAATTAAGGAATAATAAAAACTATGAAATATATTTTTGTAATTAATCCATTTAAGAAATATTCATAATTATATATTCTAGTGCATCACATCTCTTGAACTTTAAATAAGATCTATTTATAAAATTCTTACAAACACCCTTGTATCCTATTATAATTTCATAAATCTTGTTCCTCGACCTTTTAAAAAATTAAAGGATAAGTTAACACAAAATTAATAATTTGAAAAAATTATACTTTCGTTTGAAGAATTTGTTGAAACATACGTATTACGTTTATAAATTGTAGTATGTGAGAGCTTTATATTATAGTTATTTTTTGTTTTTTGTTTTTTACTATAAGTCGTCGAGAGATTTATAATATTTACAGTTGTAAGTGGTGACTTCGAAAAGTTTGACGTCATTTCTTTGTTAGCGTTGTTGACGAAATTGGTGTTCTGAACTATTTTGTATAATTTATTAAGGGGTGAAATGACAAGTTCTTAGAGTTCAAGTTATAGGTTGGACTAAAGATATATAATACAGGATATTTATAAAGTAAACGCTCTCCAAAAAGAACTAATATTACGGAACTACCCCTAATGTAGGTGTCATCTTTGTTGTTGCGAACATCTTGGAGAGAGTAGAGGGGGAGAGAGATCGTTGGTTGTTTTTTTGTCGTTGGAAAGATGAGATTACAGCGAAGAACAACATTGTCATTTTAGTTTTATTTGTTTTATCTTCTCTCTCTAATCTCTCCGACTTTCTCTCTCTAACTTCTGGAGGTGATTGATGGGAACGTTTCAGAGCTTCAGGAAGGCCTATGGAGCTCTCAAAGACACGACCAAGGTTGGCCTTGCAAAGGTCAACAGCGAATTCAAGGTAAATTTTCAATTATATACATAATTTTCTTTTTCTTTTATTTGATCACGTAATTTTTTTCTTTTTTTTTTTTTGCTTAATATCATGTAATTTGGTTTCCTTTATTATGTTTTGTTTAAAAAGGATTTGGATATTGCCATTGTTAAAGCCACCAATCACGTTGAATGTCCCCCAAAAGAACGCCATGTTCGAAGTAAGTTCATGAAATTATGTATATTGTATTTTACAAATGTATATATTATTTTTGTCTCTATTATTTGATCGATTGAATATTTATATATATTTATCAGTATGAATTACTTGTTGTAAATTGTAATATGATGTATTATGAATGGCTTGATTTTTGACATGTTTTATTGGGTTCTATTCGATTTGATTTATGTTAATACAATTTTCTTTGCTTTTATTTTTTTTTCTAATTTCTTTTTTATTTTATTTTTTAATTTTTGTGTTCTCTGGTTAGAAATATTTTCTGCAACATCGGTGGTGCGTCCACGGGCAGATGTGGCATACTGCATTCATGCTTTGGCTAAGAGATTGTCCAAGACACGAAATTGGATTGTAATGTTTTCTTCCTTTTTCTTTTTCTGCTATTGTTAATTATGTCACGTAAGACAGTCTCTTCCAATATGATATTATGACATTGATGAAGATTCACAGTTTGAATCTCACTAGAAAGATCTCCATAATTTTCGATTGATGAGGTTTTTGGGTTGTCTCATTAGTCTTTTAAGCCAAAAAAAAAAGGATAATATATTAGATGTGTGATTATTTTTGTTTGTTTTCCTTTATTTATTTTTTCTCTTTTTCATGATTAAGATGTTTAAATTGTTCTTGGGACTTGGTTCTTTGTGAAATTGTATCAATCTTTAACCAGTGATGCCTCACCACTTTGAGAAATGGACATCCTGAGTTTAAGTCCCCTAGCATTATCAATCAGATTTTTAACTAATGAGACTTATGAGTTGTTTCTTGATAATAATATCGTGATTTTTTTTTTTTTTTTTTTTGTACTTTCTCTGTGTTTTTTTCCCCCTAAAATGTTAAAATATTGGAATTTTTTTGGGACTTGGTTATTTGTGAAATTGTTAACTAGGGACTACTATGCAGGTCGCCATAAAGGCATTGATTGTGATTCACAGGACATTAAGAGAGGGTGATCCAACATTTAGAGAGGAGCTTATGAACTATTCATACAGGGGACATGTTCTCCAAATATCCAACTTTAAAGATGAGTCAAGCCCGCTTGGTAAATTGCTTCAGAACTAGATGTGACCATGGTTTGCGTTTATTCGATTTTCGTTACAAATTAAGCAAAATTCACTTCTTAGACCACATAATCTCCTTGCAGCTTGGGACTGTTCTGCTTGGGTTAGGACTTACGCGCTCTTTCTAGAGGAACGGATGGAGTGCTTTCGAGTCTTGAAGTACGACATTGAGAGCGAGCGCTTGACAAAGTATGCACCAGGAGCCTCCAAGGTCCATGCTTCAAAATTATCTCATATTTCAAATCCTACTCCAAATTCCACGGCAATTTTTCTTTTTTTAGTAACAATGCATTGCTTTATTGGTCCACAGGCACATAGCAGAACACGGATGTTGGGTCGTATCGAGCTGTTGGAGCAGCTTCCTGCATTGCAGCAGCTTCTCTACCGCCTCATTGGGTGTCAGGTATGGTTGTGTTGGAATAAAATACTATTGTTCGCCCGCCTCTTCACAGCTTAAGTGTTTGGGATGAATTGGTAAACCAACAGGTTGATATAGATCATGCATGCAAATATGGTCCTTTGAATGTGAAATAATTTGGACTATTAGGTCTAGAGTATCTCGTTCTCATTGAATTCGGTGCGGATTTGTTATCCTTTGAATAGGCTATCTGATTTCCTATGGTTTTGCAGCCTGAAGGAGCGGCTTATAGCAATTATCTCGTACAATATGCTTTGGCCCTGGTATGCATTAATGAATCTATTCACATTATTAAATCCCAGTAGTACACAAAGCATAGGAAATATATCCACACAAATGTGCTTGTCCTTCCTGTACGCCCACTTACTTCCGAATTTTGAGTGAGAAAGAATTGCTTGGATTGGAATAATACACATTGCTAGTTCCTTTGCTGCAATTTGATAAAAGTTTTGATTTGATACTAATACTAAAAGCATAATTTGCAATCCCCAACCACGATACCTTTCTTTTTTTATATTTATAATTTTCTCACATTTGTGACTGGTCATTTAACTTAATTCTGTGAAGAAGTACTTAAAATAAGAACACGTTCTTACTTTTCCTCAATGATTTTCATGCAGGTACTAAAAGAAAGCTTTAAAATATACTGCGCTATCAATGATGGAATTATAAATCTTGTGGACATGGTAAGGTTTACTTCAGTCTTGTCTTTAATTTTCTTTTTTTTTTTTTTTGATTAACTTGTTTTTCAAAAAAAAGTTTTTCCTTTTTTGTCAATAATTTAGTGCAAGTGTACATCCTCATGCAGTTCTTTGACATGTCACGACATGACGCAGTTAGAGCTCTTGAGATTTACAAAAGAGCAGGTCAACAGGTATACACAATGATTTTTTTCCTTCCGAGAATCTCATCATTTACACCATCATCCAGGAGAAAACGCTAAATTATACAGAATCCTATAAATAGGACCTTGAAAATACCTTTATTTTTGTTAATTTTCCTTGTACAGGCTGAAAATCTGGCTGAGTTTTATGAATATTGCAAGGGGTTGGATCTTGCTAGGAATTTCCAGTTTCCTACATTAAGACAGGTCTATTTGTCTTCAAAATAAATTTTATCTTCTAAATACTTGTTGAACTTTCTCTCACTATTTTTTTTTAATCTACCTTGCAGCCACCTCCATCATTTCTTGCAACAATGGAGGAATACATTAGAGAAGCACCTCAATCAGGTTCTGTTAACAAGAGGCTGGTAAGAAAACTTCCATTTTTCCTGCATTATTGAGTGGGACCACATATCCCCACTTAGAGTTTGAAAATTCAATTTTTATGCCTAAAATTTCTCTAAAAAAATTCTACACTCTAATAAGAAATATTATAAGTGGGCTCACACTTAATAATTGAAATATATAACTTTGCCCTCATTAAATGGATAAAAAATATATGCATATTTTTAGCTCCGTCACCAACTCTAGTTATCTTGTGCATTTCCTATAGAAGAGGAATAACAGAGATGAATGAAAAAAAAATGATAGGTTATCTTTTCTTCTACTTTTCCCAGGTTTCAAACTCTTATGTTGATTGAAGACCATGATGATATAGCATTGTATTATAATTGGCTTTAGGTGATGTATGTGTTTTTCTGGCAATAGGAGTACCAAGAGACTGAGGCTGAGGTTGACCAACAACCTCAGAAACTCGAAGAACCTTCAGAAAGTGAAAAACAAGAACACATTGACGAGGAAAAACCACTGGAGGACACAGTGGAAGAATCCCAACCTAAGGAGGAGGTTGATGCCCTGCCATTGATATCGATGGAAGATACCGATTTGCTGGTAAAGATCTAATTCACAAGTTGTTTTTGCCTTCTTTTGAAGTTGGTTTTTCTGTTCCAATAAGGTGGTGGCTCTTTGATGTCTTTTTGCAGGGTCTGAAAGAAGTAAATCCAAAAGCCGCAGAAATAGAGGAAAGCAATGCGTTGGCTCTTGCTATAATTCAGCCTGGTATGCTCAAACATTTGTTCTTGTTTGTTTGTTTATTTTCCTTTTTTGAAAGGTTTAACACTTCTTCCTATCACAGATGTGGTGACAATTCTGTTTTATCCTTGAAATTATGCAGGGAGTAATCCGCAATCGACAAATCAAGGTTTGGATGATCTTCTTGGCTCTTCAGGCTGGGAGTTAGCATTGGTTACCGCTCCGAGCAACAACACCAGCCATGCAGTAGAAAGCAAATTGGTTCGTTTTCCTTTCCCATGTTTAGTGATTGAAAAAAAAAAAAAACATCACATGAATAGTACTCAAGAAAATAACTTGCCCAGTCCCTAACCAAGATGATATTATTCGCTTGCGTTCTTGATAAGATTCAAAAACTATTATTTGTTGGGGTCACAATTATATTTAGATCAACATCATTTTGATTTCCATTTTGATCGCGAATAGTTTTTCATTTTCTTTTTTCCTCTCAGGCTGGCGGTTTTAACAAGCTATTACTTGATAGCTTGTATGAGGATGAAGCATCAAGGAGACAGATACAGCTGCAGAATGCCGGGTATGGACATGGTGGAATCGGAGTCGCAAATCCTTTTGACCACCAACAGGACCCGTTCATGATGTCGAACAACATAGCCCCGCCGCCCAACGTTCAAATGGCGCTAATGGCTCAACAACAACAGCAACAACAACAACCACACCAACATAACATGATGATGGTATCTAACCAATACACGCCTCAATATCCCCAACAATATGTACAATACTCTCAACAACATTTGCAACAAATGGGATCCTCTAATCCATTTGGAGACCCTTTTAGCTTCCCTCCAAGTACAACGCCACAACAGGGAAATCATGGTCTAATATAGGTTTCAATTTTTTTTTAATTTTTTTAAATTTTTTTTTCTTTGTGAGATTTCTTATAGTTACTATTCACACTTTAGTAGGAGAATTAATTGACTTGCTTCAAGGCTTTTGATATGTTCATTCTTTTGTTTACTCTGCATATGTGTTTGGAGAGCGCTTTATATGTAATAAATACAACATGCTTTTTTTTTTCTTTTTTGCAAATAATACTCAAAAGTAAGAATAGAATTGTTTATTGAGTTGAACAGTCTCTTGCTCCAGAATTATTGTTACAACAATGTCATATTCTAGTGCATCACCATTCAAAATAGAGCTCTGTTGGTTTCAAATTTTAGTTTTAATCCTCACATGGGAGGTACTTTTCTTGACTACACCACTCTTAGAGGAGCTACGTTGGTTGCATGCAAGATGGGCAATTTGAATATCAAAACCTCGTCAACCACAGAACCACGTTGAATTGTTGTGTCTTTAATTTGTAATTTGGCATTAAGCCATTAAGGAGATTTATACTCTAACAAGTACCTGATTTTAAGTGACTGACGATTAAACATTAACGCCTCTGTTTTCTCTTCAATTATCGTCCCTTTTATATTGATTCCCTCTATTAGGAAAGAATATCTTATATATAGTTACCTTTATTAGTAGTTTGAATTTATCTGTATAAATTTTTAAATTAAGAAATGTCTTAGTACTTAAACATTGAAAAAATTACAAGAGTAAATTACACCGACACTCCTTGTGTTTTATTCTAATTATAATGACACCCTCTAGACTAAAACTAATCACACTAACAGTCTTTGCCTTTTCAAAAAAATTACAGAGAGACCCTGTACTGTTAGAGTTGACATTTAGTTTTGCTGCCTTCGTTTTGCTGCCTCTCCATCCATAAAAATATTTTAAATTATTTATGCACCTGGAAATGATATTTTTGACCTTATTTGAGATTAAAAAATGAATATAAATATTTTCAACATGCTTGTAACTATAAATTCTAATTTAATGGTGGAGAAAATTTATTTTTAAAAAAATTTACATTTATAAAAGGACATAATTATTTTTCATCCACTAAAATAGCAGACAACATAGAAATATATCTAATACAAATTAGCATTTTATAGTGCAAAGTCACTACATAAAGATGACAATTATATGTCCAAAGTAAGATAAAGTACGGTTCTAGCAAAAAGAAAAAAATAAAATTAGATAGTCTAAATAAAGTTCACAAATAATATGTTAAAAATTACATAGTCCAAATAAAAGTTCACAAGCCATAATATTTTAACGATAACATCGTCCAAAAAGTCAATAAGTCATAATATAAAAAAAAAAATAAAATAAACTATATAAGTCTGAAATATTCAAAATAAATTACGGTCACGTGAAGACCGCCAACAAATAGCAAAACAATAAGAGCCATCATCCATCAAGAGTTGCCACCACCATCAAACTAGTCGAACATTAATTCATCTACATAAAACAACAATAATATCACAATATTTATTATACACTTCTACTAAATAACTAGCTATGTGTCTTAAAAAATAACAAGCTAAAGGAGAAGAAAATTACTTGACTATTATGAATAACCAACTAGATACTTTCTTGGCTACTTCCACGAGTAGAATAACCAATACTAGGTCTACTCCCCGAAGACTTGGAAGGGCATGTACGAGTGTTGTGGCCATATTGCTTGCAAGTCTTACATTCACTAAAGTAGATTCACTAGGCTTTCTATCCCTACACCTTTTCGGTCTTTCAATCCCGCGTTTGACTTTTTGCAGTCCAACTAGATCATATATCAAATCAAGCCAATCGGAGTAGTGAGGAACTACATAAATCATATCTCCATAATACATTAAGTAAGTTTGCTTTGAGAAATAAGGATCAATACAGTCTTCTGGATCAGCCTCTTATTTCTAATTGCTGCCATAGCATGCCTACATAGAATGCCACTCACTTACCAAGCTCTACATCTACATGTCTTCTTGCTTAGATCTACAACGTAGTGAATACCATCATGAACCTCATACTCTTCACGACCGGCAAAAATAACAATACATATCCATGAAATGTTGTTTGTCTTTTGAATTTTTTTATCACCTCATTGGTAACTTTACCCTCCCAAGTCAAACCCTTTTGCATCCTTTCAAGTATTCCAAAAATGTCAAAGTAGGCTTCCACCAATTTCCTTGTCAAGTATACAAAAAATGTCAAAATAGGCTTTCCTCTTGAACTTCCCAACCATCCATTAAAAGATTCAGTGAATTGTTTGTAACATGCTCATTTTTTATTATTTCATTAAAAGCATGTCTTGACCAGTATTTTGCGCCAATGTGGTTTGAGAAAGTAAAAGCATCCGAGTTTATCAACTTAATGACTTCAATATTCATGTTGAAATCCCTTTGATTGTATGCCCTAGAAGTGCCCCAGAAGTGCTTCTCGCAAGCAAGTCCTGGAAATCTTTGATTGAAATTGGCTAGGATGTATGTTGCACAAAATCGCATATCACACCTTTCTTTTCTTAACAATTTCATCAAGTGCAAAAAGTAATCCTTTTTGTCGATCACTCATAAAAGTAAACCGGCTACTGCCAATCATTATCTGCAAGTGTGTGAAGAACTATGCCCAACTATCTCTACACTTGGCTTCCACAACTATAAATGCGAAAAGAAACACCCCACTATTTCCGTCAAGTGCCATAGCAAACAAAAATTGTCCTTTGAATGGTCCTTTAAGAAAGCAACAATCCTTGCCTTGAGTCTCTTCCTGCATTTCTGTCTGAATTTGATATCTTTATCTAAAAAATTCCTAAATGATCCTTATCAATTTATAAACAGTCTATGATGATCTATTAAGAAAATAATCTCTCAAAAATTTAAAAATATGCCAAATATTACTAACGGGGTAAAATTTTAGAGGTTAAAATATGGATTCAAAATCTATTGTTATGTTTTATCAAATAACTAACTATTAGTATATTTAATTTTATTCATGCAGTCAAGGTATTACATTTAAGCATTTATTATAAAAACCCCCTCAACTATAGCCCTTGTAATACTATGTATTCTAAACTTCACAACGTAATAATGGTTTCCACCTAAACTTTAAAATATAACATTTGTTTCAACTGATCTATGAAATATTAATAAGAAAACTCCTTAAATTATGATTTTAGGCATAAATGACACAATAATACACAAATAATGAGATTGTTGAACAATTTAGTGAACCATTAGACTATTAGTGTAACGTGATGTAGTCATATGAAAGTGAAAAAAAAGAGATTGAGTGGGCTTGATAAAACAGTTGGAATTATATAATTGGAATCAATTTACTGTAACATGTAAAAGTTTTATGTGGTATGTGACAAAATTAGTTCTAATTAAAACTTTTGGTTACTACAATGTAAAGCTCTCACATGCTACAATGATTAAAAAAAATGAGTTATAGTGTAAAGTCTTTACATGCCATAATTTTTAGTTTAAAGTTTCAGTTCTAACCACACTTCTCAAACACCCTATTACATTATAGCTTACATTTGTATTACATTGTAATATATGAGAGCTTCATGCTGTAGCAATTAGAACTATATAGTTGAAACACGTTGTCAAACAAAGCAATTATTTGTTTTAAAGAATTTTTTAACGTTCTTTTAATTTATATCTTCAACAATTAAAATTTTTATATTATATCAATTATTTAAATTCAAATTATCCTTATACATGATAATTGCCAAGATTTTCTTATATTATGTACCAAATCTTAATTATGTACCGAATCTTAATTATGTACTAGGTTTTATTAAAAGTTCTAATAAAAGGAGTTTTTTTTGTCAATATTTAATAATTTAGGGGAAATGTATGGTATGTATTATAAAGCTATAATTGAGGAGAATTTTTAAAATTAATCTTAAATTTAAATGATATAAGAAATAAATAACACAGTGACAAGAAAATTAGAAAATGGAGACAACATATTCGACACTAAAACATGCACTGGAGAGTTTCAACAAGAAGTTACTCATGAGCAAAAAAAGAAAAAAGGGAAAAATTGTTCCAATAGTCCCTGACTTTTTACAAAAGTGAACATTTAGTCGCTAATCTTTCAATTTTTATTTATTCATCCCAACTTTTGATTTTAGTTGCTGAGTGTTACGAAAAATCTACAAGTGCACAGAATCGTAGACAAATAATAAAGAGTGAGTAGAGTATCATTCCCACAAGGATTGCATTAATCTAGCTAAATACCGAAATGGGTTAACTCTAAATTATTTAAACAATCAAATATAAAAGAGAAAAATAACGAAACAAAAAAAATAAATGAAAACCTAAATAAATAAAAGACTAGGACATCTGATTTCACCTACATTTATCCTATTCAAATTATTTAAATCAACTGATGTTTACTCCTATGTTGATAACGAATTTCTCTTAGGTAATCGCTAATCTTTCTCAAGCATTAACAATTTATCCCAGTTAGCACATTTTTTACATCTCTGTAAAAATTTTAAACTTACGAAGAGTCATTAAGAATAGAAAATTCACAATGTTACACAAGTCTCATAGATATCTCTATCCTATGACAATATCATGGCATTCAATCATGGTCCAATTTGATTATCGTTTCTCAGCCTCAAATTAAATCACAAATCATGCAAAATGTGCGCAAACTTTTACAAGCATTAAGATCAGATTAGACACTCAATATAGACAATGAATAAACATCAAATTGAATTAAATTAAATAAAAGTGAACATTCATAATCCGGCTATATTGTAGCCCTATAAAAAGGGAAATTGGTTCCTAATGAAACTAAAAACAATCCTAAATAATGTGTTAAACATGATGAGTGAAGAAAAAGAACTGTGTTTGGATGCGAGATGGTTTCTGTCTCTAGGTTGCACCATTTTTCTTTTCCAAAGCAGTGAGTTCTCCCCTCTTGTCTATAGTTTTTCTCTGTTCAAAACTATCGAGATATAATAAGATAGATATGATAGGATTGTAAATAGGATTGTAAATAAAGAAGAGAATAAAATCCCTTTAATTCTGGGAGAGTAAAATCCCTTCAAATCAGGGATTTATTAGGTAGTTAGTTTCCTAAATTAGGAGAGAAATCAGAGGGAGTTAGTTTCCTTTTTTCTTCTTGTAATCTACTATAAAACTGATGTATTATCAATATGAAAATCATCCAATTCTTTCAAACGCTGAACACCTCATTCCGCCACATGGTATCAGAGCCCACGGATTTCTTCCTGGGATTCTTGTTCAGCGTTCTTGTTTTTTTTTCTGTGCAGCCTTCATTGCTGCTTGCTCAAGTTTCTCAGCCTTCATTGCTGAGTTCAGATCGCTCTTTTTCTTTTCAGCCTTTATTGTTGAAATTCGTTTCTTGTAATTCTTGTCTTCATCATGTCCACATCTGAAACCGTAGTCTCCAACCCATCCGATGAAGCCAATTCTGTCCAGAAAATTGGAGAGTTGCAGAATATAAGGATGTCCAACAGACTTAATGGAAAAAACTACCTTAAATGGTCCCAAATTGTCCGCACATACCTAAAAGGCAAGGGGAGACTCAATCATTTGCTTGGAAAGGGACCAGCAAAGAGGGATCCTGCCTTTGAAGCGTGGGATGAAGAGGACTCCATGATTATGTCCTGGTTATGGGACTCAATGGAACCTACAATCAGTGACACTTGCATGTTTTTGACAAGTGCGAAGGAGATTTGGGACTGCATCCATCGCACATATTCAAAGACCCGTAACGCTACCCAAATATATGAAGTTAAAGTCACAGCTGGAGCCACTAAGCAAGGAGACAAATCAGTCACGGAATATGCAAATCTTTTACAAAATTTGTGGCAGGAACTGGACTACTACCGAGTAATTGAAATGAAGTGCCCTGCAGATGCTGCAATTTTAAAGAACTTCATTGAGAAGGACCGGGTATATGAATTCTTGGCTGGATTGAAACCTGAATTTGATCAGGTCAAGATTCAAGTCCTCGGCAGGGAAGACACACCATCTCTAGAAGAGACAATTTCATTGATCCGAACAGAGGAAAGCCGAAGACGTGTGATGCTTGAACCACAAACCATGGACGGGTCAGCCCTAGTAGTAAAAACTGATCGATTGGAGAGAGAAAAAAATGAACTGCCAAAAAATAATCAGTGGAAGGAGAATAAAGACACTCTTTGGTGCACCTATTGCAAGAAGCCGAGACACACAAAGGATAAGTGTTGGAAGCTAAATGGTAAACCACCAAGCCGAGAATGGGGAAACCGTGGGGGGCAACAAAGGCCTCAAGCTCACATGGCAGAACAGCAACCCAAACCTGAGGAAGACTCTGCAATAGGAGGGTTCAACAGTGAAGAAATTGAGAAATTGCGTGGCTTGCTAGGATCGCTTGACAAACCTTCTGGGACATGTTCCTTGGCTCTTTCAGGTAAACCTACATTTTCTTTTTACACAAATGCCTCAGACAACTGTTATACCAACTCGTGGATAATAGACTCCGGTGCCACAGAACATATGACACCCATATCTCAATTTTTTCATACCTATACACCTAGCCCTAGTAATAGGAAAATTGTAGTAGCCAATGGTTCTCTAGCTACTGTTGCAGGTTTTGGAGTTGTTCACATCACACCTACCCTTGTACTTAAAAATGTCCTCCATGTACCAAAACTGTCAGCTAGTCTCGTTTCCATTCAAAAACTTACTCATGACCTTAAATGTTATGCTATTTTTTCCCCTTCTTACTGTGTTTTTCAGGAACAGGACTCGAGGAGGAGGATTGGACTTGCTAAGGAAAGGAACGGCCTTTACCACCTTGAATCATCTCAGAAAAATAAAAATACACCACCGGTGTCTTTTCTTAGTTCCTCAAATAAAAATTCCATTTGGCTGTATCACCTACGCCTTGGTCATCCATCATTTAGGGTCTTAAGAGTCATGTTTCCTCATTTGTTTCAAGGATTAGATATTTCAGAGTTTCAATGTCATGTCTGTGAATTGGCCAAACATACTCGTGTATCTTATCCAATTAGTAATAAAAGAAGTTCTTTTCCTTTTCATCTGATTCATAGTGACATATAGGGTCCTTTTACTGTACCTAATGTTTCTGGGGCTAATTGGTTTGTATCCTTCATTGATGATTGTACTCGGGTTACTTGGCTCTTCCTCCTTAAACAAAAATCTGACATTAGCATTGTTATACCGAATTTCCACTCAATGATTCAAAACCAATTTGGGGTTAAAATCAAGCGGTTTAGGACAGACAATGCCCGGGACTACTTCAACCAGATTTTGTCACCTTACTTTCAATCACAAGGCATTATCCATGACTCATCATGTGTAAGCACACCCCAACAAAACGGGGTAGCTGAGAGAAAAAATGGTCATTTACTCAACACCACCCGAGCTTTACTATTCCAGGGGGATGTCCCTAAGACATATTGGGGAGAGGCCGTTCTTACTACCACATACATTATCAATAGAATTCCCTCCCGTGTCTTAGACAATAAAAGTCCCATAGAACTTCTCAATAGTTTCTATCCTCATTTTAGAACATCAAATGGACTCACTCCTAGGGTGTTTGGATGTACAGCCTTTATTCATGTCCACAATCAACATAGGGGAAAACTAGACCCTCGAGCCATCAAATGTGTCTTCCTTGGGTACTCATCTACTCAAAAAGGTTACAAATGTTACCACCCTTCATCTAGAAGATTTTACACCTCGGCAGATGTCACTTTCTTTGAACATACTCCTTTTTTCTCCAAGTCCTCTCTTCCGGGGGAGATTTCCATGGAAGATAGTACTTGGGATTCATTTGAACCACTTCAATCTCTTGATCTACCACTTGTTCCAGCTCTTCCTCTTTTTACAATCGAGTCAAATGAACTTATGTCAACCAATCCTCCTATTTCAGTTACTCCTATTGAACCTGAGTCATCTTCTATTCCAATTCCAGTCAGTGTTACTCACAAGTTTCCAAGGTTTTCTCAAGTGTATTCAAGAAGAAAGGCCGTTCCAGAACAGACACAAGTCCAAGAATCTAACTCGGAATCCACAAAAGAGAGCACGGTAAGGTCTAACCCATCTTCACACACACAATTAGATGAAATAGCCAATCCAATAGATGACCTAGATCTTCCCATTGCTGTTAGAAAAGCTACCAGAGAATGCACTAACCGACCACTCTATCCACTGTCTAACTATGTCTCTCTTAAACACCTATCTCCAGCCCACAGAAAGTTTATTGTGAGTCTAAACACCATGACTATACCTAGCACTGTGTCTGAGGCATTATCAAAAAGAGAATGGAGGGATGCTATGAGAGAGGAAATGAGTGCATTAGAAAAGAATAAAACTTGGGAGATTGTTGATAAACCGGAAGGGAAGAACATTGTTGATTGTAAATGGATCTTCACACTGAAATACAAAGCAGATGGATCCCTTGAGAGGTATAAAGCAAGATTGGTGGCCAAAGGGTATACTCAAACCTATGGGGTTGATTATCAGGAGACATTTGCTCCAGTTGCAAAAATGAACACAGTGAGAGTTTTGTTATCATTGGCTGTCCACTTCAATTGGCAACTTCTGCAGTATGATGTTAAGAATGCATTTCTCCATGGTGACCTAGATGAAGAAATTTATATGAATATCCCACCGGGATTTACAGGGGACACAGGCAACCAAGTATGCAAGCTAAAGAAAGCTCTTTATGGGCTGAAACAATCTCCTAGAGCATGGTTTGGGAGGTTTGCAAAAGTCATGAAGAAATCTGGATATAAGCAGAGCCAAGGTGATCATACTCTTTTTATTAAACATTCAACTTCAGGAGAGGTGACTATTCTTCTAGTCTATGTGGATGATATCATAGTAACTGGAAATGATGATAGAGAGAAGCATGAAGTGAAACAAAAACTAGCACAAGAGTTTGAGATAAAAGAACTGGGGAAATTGAAGTACTTTCTCGGTATAGAAGTGGCATATTCTACACAAGGAATCTTTATTTCTCAACAAAAGTACGTGACTGATTTGTTGGCAGAGACAGGGAAGATTGGGTCTAAACCAGTTTCTACACCGATGGATCCAAACCACAAATTGGGAGAAGCTAAAGAAGAACCGGCTGTTGACAAAAGAATGTACCAGAGGTTGGTTGGTAAACTCATATATCTTGCTCACACTCGACCAGATATAGCCTATTCTGTGAGTGTGATCAGTCAATTCATGCATGATCCAAGGGAACCTCATCTCCAAGCTGCTTACAGGGTGTTGCATTACTTGAAAGGCAGTCCAGGGAAAGGAATTTTGTTCAAAAAACACAACGCTCTAACTTTAGAAGCTTACACTGATGCTGACTATGCAGGTTCTTTAGTGGATAGAAGGTCAACTACAGGGTATTGTACTTTCCTCGGTGGTAATTTGGTAACTTGGAGAAGCAAGAAGCAGAATGTGGTGGCAAGGTCATCTGCAGAATCGGAATTCAGGGCTATTGCTCAAGGATTGTGTGAACTACTCTGGTTAAAGATCGTTCTTGATGATTTAAAAGTCAAATGGGAATGTCCTATGAAGCTCTATTGTGACAACAAATCAGCTATCAATATTGCTCATAATCCTATACAACACGATAGGACTAAGCATATTGAGATTGATAGACATTTCATCAAGGAAAAGCTGGAAGACGGGTTAATATGTATGTCCTATGTTCCTTCAGAGCATCAATTAGCTGATGCTTTGACCAAAGGGTTGAATAGCTCAAGTTTTCATGACATTGTATCCAAGCTGGGAATGGAAGACATCTATTCCTCAGCTTGAGGGGGAGTGTCGAGATATAATAAGATAGATATGATAGGATTGTAAATAGGATTGTAAATAAAGAAGAGAATAAAATCCCTTTAATTCTGGGAGAGTAAAATCCCTTCAAATCAGGGATTTATTAGGTAGTTAGTTTCCTAAATTAGGAGAGAAATCAGAGGGAGTTAGTTTCCTTTTTTTCTTCTTGTAATCTACTATAAAACTGATGTATTATCAATATGAAAATCATCCAATTCTTTCAAACGCTGAACACCTCATTCCGCCACAAAAACCATCCTTCAACCCCTCATAATGTTCTATTTATAGGCCGGGGTTTGAAAGGACAATTTTGAAACAAAATTAGACTCAAAATTGAATTGAAATCGCAACAGCGCCTAGGCTCAATTTTTCTTACATCTAGGCTTCATAGTGGCGCCCAGGCACCATGATTGTAGCGCCTAGGCTTCGAAGTGGTACCTAAGCGCCGTGATTATAGAACCTAGATGCCATGATTGTAGCGCCTAGGTGCTACACTGCTTCTCAGCCTCCTTGCTTGAAATGGCACCTAGGCGCCCAAGTTGTGGTGCTTAGACGCTATGCTCTTGGGTTTTTGTATGGGATTTCATCTGCAACAGCGTCTAGGTGCCTATAAGCTAGCGTCTAGGCTTTATTTTGTCTCCAAGTCCAATTTTACTCATTTTATGGTCCATTTTGCCATGCACTTTGTCAATATGCATCTTTTTTTTTTCCTCAAAACCTACAATGGAGCATAAAACACTATCAACTTTTTATAAATTGCTCAAAACTAACAAAAATTAAGTTAGAATCATCTAATTAATTAGTCTAAAACTTACTTATCACCGAGGGACCAATTTAATGGTCAAATAGTTAATTTTGGATGGAAAAAGAGGACAAACTGACCCCTAAAGTTATAAAAAAAAGTGACAAATTGGTTCCAAAAGTTATAAAAAAGGTGGCAAACTGATTCCAAATTTAACTGTTAAATTGTTAAATTGGTCTTTCAATAACTAAAATGAAAGGTTAGGGTCTTATAAATCAAAAATAAAAGATTAGGGATCAAAACTACACTTTCGTGAAAAGTTACAAACTAACGTGACATTTTACCAAAAAAAGATCATGAACTAGACGGATCGTGAGATTGTCAAAGGTGGCATTCTTAACCTCCACGTAAACCAATCTACCTCTATACACATGACAACTCCACTAAATAATCATTACTTTTTTTACCTTATTTTAACGAAATTCTTTTGTTAAAAAAAATCTTAGGGTTAATTACATAATGGTACCCTTTAGTTTTAACAATTTCTCAATTTGTCTATCTGTTTTTAGAAATTACAAAGGTATCTTTGAAATTTAAAAACTTATTTCAATTTCATCCCCATGAATATAAAAAATTAGACAAAACAACATGACTACCCTTCAATAGTTTTGACAAATATTTTATATATTAAAAACGTAAAAAATCCTATTTCAAAACATCAAATTTCAAAAAAAAAAATCTTAGGTTTTATGATTTTTTAAATTTTAAAATATTTTTTTAAAATTTTTCTCAAGAAAAAACATATATTTCATAAACAAATTAGGTTTAGTCAATTTATCTAATCTCTATTTTTTTAAGTCAAAAAAATCTACAAGGGATAAATTAAAACAAATTTTTTAAATTCAAAAGATACCTTTATAGTTCTAAAATAGAATGACAAATTGAAAAATAATAAAAGCTAGAAATGAGGTATAGTTATGCGATTAACCTAAAAAACTTAATATAACAAAATTTCTAGCAAAAAGAAAAAAGAAACTTAATTAAAAAAAAAATTATAGGGTGTTTGACAAATAGGTTGGAACCAACATTTTAGTTCAAAATATTGTGGCATTTAAGAGCTTTACATTGTAGCAACTTTTTGCTTTTTAATATAATATGTAAGAGCTTTACATTATTTAGTAACTAAAAGCCCTGTTTGTTACACTGTCTTAGGACTGAGATTGGGATTAATAATCCCAAGCCCATGTTTTGTAGCAATGTTTGACTAGATTACTTGGGATAATTTATCTCGTTGATCACAAATAATCCCACTCAACATGGGATTACCAATCTCAATAAAAAACATGGTATAATTTACGCCAGATTAGATTGGACTACAACCCTAGTTGTACTCTTGCTCTCTCGGCTGTCTCGTTCCCCCACCAACAGCGACTTTATCACCGCTGACATTTCATCTTTCAGGTACAGTTTTCTCATCTACAAAACGTCGAACATTGGATGTCTTTTCTTTACATTTGTCTCAGCTTTCGTCAAGTTTTCTTGTCTGTTGATGGGTCTGTTTATATTTGCTCATACGTATAAACTTTGTTTCTGTTGGATTTATGAAGTCTTGTGATATGGTTTATCTTTTGATCAGTTTTTGTTCGTTTGTAAAGCTTTTGTGGTGAACAGATAAAGGTCTATGATTTGTATGATTAATTAATCCAGGTGTTTGATCACTGGAAATACTTCAACCTTAATTTTTTTTTTCCTTTTAAATCTGAGTAATATAGCCTATAATACTTTTTGGATGTATTTGAAATAGAAGTGGCCTATAATTTGTTGTTTGACCAAAAAAAATTACCTTGTATCTGA
Source organism: Artocarpus heterophyllus (assembly GCA_025403435.1). Lineage (NCBI taxonomy): Eukaryota > Viridiplantae > Streptophyta > Magnoliopsida > Rosales > Moraceae > Artocarpus > Artocarpus heterophyllus. Next base: position 2,979,055 of record CM046331.1, on the reverse strand, counting down.
ATTTTTATGGTTTGAAGAATGCTTGTTGTTTGTATCATGTGAGTGAATATTTTAAAAGAAATGACCAGATATAAGGCCTTTCATTTAATTGTTAGTTTAATTTGTCCTTTTATTTATGTCTCTTAAAAAAAAGCATTTTTTTCTTATTTGGTGTTTTCTTTTTGTTTTTGGGTAGCCTGCATTTAAAAGGATGGTGAGAATCGTTGTGTTGAATGATGCTCTTAAGAGCATGTACAGTATTACATCCAAAGTTATGACTTTAGCTTTGACCAGTGTAGGATTAAAAAAAAAAAAAAGAAAAAGAAAAAGCAGGTACACTGTTGAAGCCATGAAATCATGAGCTCCTTCAGAGAAGTTGCTTATCATATATGCTCTTTTATTAACATCTTTTCTGCCAAAATATTTTCGGCCTCTTCTTCTCTAGCTTCACTTGGTGTTTTGTCCCAAAGTTTTAATCTCGACGGAAAGCAGATGACTTCGTTTTAACGATTATGGCAGAGGCCATAGTTTCTTTATGTTGTCTTTGTTGCTTATCATTGTTTGATTTCTTTTTTTGATTTATTTTTTATGTGTTTCAGGCAACAATCTTGATGCATACTTTATTTGTTTATTTATTTGTTTGATGTGTACTTTACACATCCAATGCTGATTCCTTTCCATCATTATTGTTTTCTGCACTATGGGGATAAAAAAAAATTATAGATTGTTTAAGATTGTTTCAACTCTTAAAGATTGTTTCAACTCTTGAAGCACATTTCTCTCATAATACACAAGAGTCGAGTAACAGTCGTGGCAGTTGATCTTTTTGTATAGACAGGGCTAAACTTTGTGACAATCAAAACAATTCGTGTATTGAATTTAGAGAAATTTTTGCAAGTGTTCTTGTTATCATATTAATAGTATGTGGTTTATGCTTTGTTCTTGTCCTCTGTCTTTTAGTTTGGTTAATCCGACAGGGGTTGTGACTGGAAAAGGGGCTAAAAAGCTAGGTCCGTTTGTTGTAGTTTTATTTGGACATTTGGACATTCTGTAGTTAAGATTCCTGTGCTTAGGTCATGGTATTGCTATTGACTCCAAATTTTTGTTGTTTTAATAGATAGGGACGAGATGAATATTATTTATTAATAATTGCAAGACATATGCATTTGAGGAGAATTATGATGGGCTGTTTGGTGTTGATTAATGCTTATATTATGGTTCAAAGACAATATGAAAGATGCATGCTTAAGAATCGTATATTTGTGAACCATAAGACTCGCTTGAGTGTATTAGATAGCTATAGATCTACTAGTGATATAGAGTGTGTAAACTAACTTTGAATGGATAGGAGAACATTTGGTCTATTATGTGAACTACTCCGAGTTCATGGGAGATTAAAGATAGATGGATTGGTCACCATTGAAGAACAAGTTTGTCTTTTTTTTACATATACTTGCTCACCATATAAAGATTCAAACCATAGTGAATAGGTTTAAAAAGTCAAGTGAGACAATTAGTAGGTACTTCAATTCAGTTTTAAATAGGGTCTTTTGTTTACGAAGTATTTTATTGACGACGGCATCACTCATACCGAATGACGGTAATGATGATAGATGGAAATAGTTTAAGGTATGTCCAAAGTTATGACATCAACAATTCTAATGTTTGGCCTTTCATATGCTCACCAATTATTTGATTCATACTTAATTCTTCTTTAGGGTTGCTTAAAAGCCTTAGATGGGACATCTATTAAAGTGCACGTATCTGAACTTGATAAGCCAAGGTATCGTAATAGAAAGGGTGAGCCTGCCAATGTACATGAAGTTTGCGACCGAAATACGAATTTCAAATTTGTGTTAACTAGTTGGAAAAGTTCTACATCTGATTCTAGAATTTTACGTGATGCAATTAGTTGAACAAATGGCTTAAGAGTTCTCACAAGTACAACATTATAGAGTAATTTTTAAGATATTGATATATTTTTATTTTTTTTGTGGTTAGTTGATATTAAGGTTCTATTTTTTTTTTCACTTCTTAGGTGATTATTACTTAGTAGATGCTGGATACACAAATTGTGAAGGGTTTCTTACACCATATAGAGGAACATGATATCACTTATCTAAATGGCAAGATAGACATGCACTTATAAATGCAAGAGAGTTTTTTAACATGAAGCATTCTTTGGCGAGAATTGTTTTGGATTGCTTAAGATCCAATGGGCTATTTTAAGGAGCCCTTCATTTTATCCTATGAAAACTCAATGTTGAATTATAATGGCATATTGTCTTCTACATAATCTTATAAGAATAGAAACGATAATTGACCCCATGGAATGTGATTTGGAGAGACAAGAGAGGGAACAAAATACCCAAGCTTTTGCAAGTCAAAATATTGTTGGCACAATAGAACCCTCTAATCAATGGACAACATGGAGAGACAATTTAGCAACGCAAATATTTAATGAGTGGAGAACACATAGGGGGCATGGGAATTAGTTTATTATCATGACAACTTCGTATGAATTTAAATTTGAATTTGAATTTGAATAATGTTTTATTTTGTGCTCTCATTTGAATGATTTTTTATTCTGTTCTTTCATTTTAATGATGTATCAATTATTTGTGAACAAAATATTAATGTTATTTCATTTTGTGTTTTGTTTGAGATCAATATATGAATTATGTTGTTTTTTAATCTTATTGATTTTTTTGAGCATATTAAGTATGACAATCTTAATGAACAAATTATTATTATTATTTTTAAACAAATTTACATGGTTAAGGATGGAAATTAGAGGTGGCACTCAAAACAATGAAACTCAAAAGAAAGGGAGTAGACGCACATGGAGCAAAGTAGAAGAGAAAGCATTATTGACCGTATTGAAAGATGTAGTAGCATGTGGACTTCGTTGTGATAATGGTAGTTTCAAATCTAGAAAAATGAGTATAATTGAAAAGCAATTACATACTTTATGTCCTAATTCTGGTTTAAAAGCAAGTCCTGATATCGAGTCAAAAATGAAGATATGGAAGAAACAATATGGTGTAGTTTTTGATATGTTGAACACGAGTGGCTTTGGATGGGATGATGAGTTAAACTATATTACTGTTCAAAGTGATGAAGTGTGGCAAGCATATGTGCAAGTTTGATTAATGTTCTTATTATTCTATTTCATTATATTTGCCTACATAGTTAAATCACTGCTAATTATGTTGGCAGTTTTTTTTTTTTTGAGCCATAAGAGATCAGAAGGATGGAGAGGAAAATCTTTTCCACAATATGATAGACTAGCTATTATTTTTTGCGCTGATCATGCGACTGGAAGAGAAGCTAAAACGCCTACTGAGATGGTTGATAATGTTGATAATGAAGAGACCAACGAGGTTGACATTGAAATGCAACCAGAGTCTTCTTACTCTCCCATGTCTGTGAACCAAACTTCAACCGGTAATGTATCTAGATCTAGCCAAAAAAAGAGAGCAATATCATCTGGAGATATTGCTATAGGATTGAAAAAACTACCAAAATCATTTGACAAAATGATTGAGTATTCAAGAGAAGAGTCACAAATGCTAGTTCAAGCTATCAAAAAAAAAAAAAGAAAGTATGCAACATGAATTTTTATGGGGTGAGATTACAAAGTTGAACCTTTTTGTGGTTGATCAAATCAAGGATTTGAAGTTGTTTGCTAAACAACCATGGAATGTGAGTGCCTTAAAATCTATGGATGAGGCACTTAAGATGGATTTTGTTATAACTCTTCTCTAGCAAACATTAAGTGGGAATTAGTATGACCAATATTATTCGTATAAACATAATTAGCTATAATATAGATATTTATAAGTTTTTTGTTACTTAAACAAGCTTATTTTGAGTATAATAGATACGTAACTTTTATTACTACAACCATTTTAGATTTAGACATTTGGATCAATTTAGTTGGACAAACAAATTCTTATATATTTAGATGTTTAAGTTTAAATATAATCAAATCTCTTATTTTAGATTTAGTTATTAATTGTGGATTATAATCTAAAATACTTTAAAAATAATTACGATTATTTAAGAAAATGCTTATTGTTTTATTTCGATTGTTACAGTTTATTTCTAATATTTTAATTTTATAATTCTTGGGTTGGATCTCGAACATCGTATTAATCATTATGGTAATAAATAATAAATAATTATTTGTTTAAAAAATGATAAATAATTAGTTTTTTGTACGTCTCCATCCAAAAATTCTCTCTCTCTCAAAAAAAAACCTCCCAAAATCCCCCTTCCTTTTCTCTCTTTCTTCTGAATGGCGAGACTTCTCCCCCAAACCCTCACTCTTCGGCGATCTCAACTTAGTCTAACCCAGGTCCGGCGATTCCGCTCCACCCTCTCCTTCAACGGCCGTTTGACTGAGGTCGAAATATCGTCGGAAGGCGGTGGCGGCGGCGATACGGAGGCGTTGGTGCTCAAGAAGCTCGACGACATTGTGCACAGGATCATCGTTCAGAAGGCCACTCCCGATTGGCTCCCCTTTCTTCCCGGCTCCTCCTTCTGGGTCCCACCTCGCCGCGGCTCCATGAAGTTCGGCGACTTGCTTGGCAAGCTCGCCGATCACCTCTCAGAGGAGGAGTCCCTCTCTCTATCCTCCGACCGCGGCTGGCCGTGCTCCAGGTTCTTCGTTGACCGTACGTATTCCTTGTCTGTCGGCTTTGTGTTTGAGTTGTGTTTTTGTGTTTTCTGTTTGGATGGTGCGAAAATTAGGGAAAAGCAAAATTTAGGGTTTCGGTGAATTACGCAATTCCGATGTCGTCGTTTTATGGTGGCTGGGATTGTTGGACGGGAATTTGCAAAACCAGCTACTTTAAGGTTGTGCGTTTTGAGCTCTGTTTGGCTGGTGAGAAATTGAAGGAAGGAGAAACTTAGGGTTTTAATAGAAGGAAAAAATGGATAGTTTACGCAATTTATGATTTGATTCATTCTAGCTAAGAGAAATTGGTGTAAGTCTGGTCGGATCACCATATGGTAATTGGAAAGTTAACAAATTGCTTGGCAAAAAAGAAAAGGAAAAAGAAAAAGAAAAAAAGTGGGCCTTTTTCTCATGTTAATGTTTGTGTGAGATCAGCATATCTACAACCTCAAGTTAATTAATTAGTCCTTAACAGTCTGGTTAGAGTTTCTATGGACGGTTCTTATGGGTGCTGTAATGGTGCCTGATTTATAATCTGATCTCTGAAGATGGGAATACTAACTACTTTTATTCTCTCATATTCTATAGCATAGGAAAGGGGAAAACTTTAGAGCCCGTTTGGTTTGAGTATTTGAATGAAGATTTAAATTTTTATGAGAGAAAATACTGTAGCAAAATGATTCAAACCGTGATTCAAACCACGAAACAAACGGGCCCTTATTCTCTGATATAGCTTAGTTGTCAATAGTCTAGTGAAATGAGCGGCTTTGTTATCTCAATTGAGGTAGTTATAAATCGTCTGGTCTAGGTAGACTTTCTGTGGGCCTTCCAATACGCTGAAATTTTATTTTCAAGGAGAAATTTGCCCACAAACAAAAGACAAGCTCTGCGAAGAAAATCAAGGGGAAGGCTGTTAATTTACTAATTTTTTTTTTTAAGGAAATTATTGATTATTGAGGGCCTCTTGTGGGGATAGGGCTTCTCAGGTACAGTCGTATCATGTTTATCATCCTTTGTATGTTAGTTTGACTCAGAGTGCTTCGTTGATATGATTATAACAACTTCGCTTAAGGTTGAAAAATTTAATCTGAATCAGTACTCAGTATATAAGTGAATGCTTCTTGTCATTGTGTCATATAATCAATCTCAGACTCTGCATTGAACAATTTAAGTTGAATAAGTACTTCTATATGCCAATGTTTTAAAAGGCGTAAACGGGAACTGAGGCGATTTTTCTAATCGAGGCGAGGCGTAAGCCTCGAGGCGGATCGAGGCGTAAGCCTCGAATGTAAAAAAAAAAAAAAAATCATAAAATTGAATAAAATTCATAAACATGTCATAACAAATAAAAGATACACTTAGTTTATGCCATAACAAAAAAACACACACGAAGCAATTTAAGTCTAAAGCCCTCAAAAATTGAAGTTTCGATCATCATCCTCATCTTCTTCATCATTATTATCTTCCAAATCCATATCATCGTCATCATTCCAATCTTCTTCTTGTTCTTCCTCTTCTTCAATCACCGCCATTTTCTTCTTAGTTCCTACATCAATGTTGATAAAATTTTGAGTGACCTGTGTGACCAATGAAGTAATAAGCTAATAACATAATTATGTAATTCTCTATAATTACCTATTGTTGTTAGAGTTTACTTTAATGAGGAGCCACTCTTTTTCTTTCCTTTGGATGATCTTGAACTTTCAACCAAGTTCTCCGCCAACAGCCAACAGAAACATTCAAACAACAATGCATGTGGCAAACAAGTTCTCCGCCTTCCACGAAACAACATTCATAATAGCAGTTACCTATTGTTAAACACACAGGTCATAGGAAAAGGAAATAATGGTTAAAATATAATGCTGACACCTCTTCAATCCTGTAGAAGGGAGCAAGATGATTGTCACAAAATTGTTTCTCTTCAGCTGCCCTACTTCCATGACCTACCCAAAGCTGCAATGATTAATATGTCAAACCCCCACAAAGATAAATAAGTGATTAACCAAGTAACAGCATTTCACAATGTTAAATTACAAAAATCGAACCAGTACCAAGAAGTTTCTGCAATTTTCAGTGTTACACAAACACAACTTCTATCGAAACCAAATTTCAGTATGAGACTAAACTTTCCAAACATCATATTTAGAATTTGATTCAGTCAAAAGTAATATATGCCGTGGAGAGTTCTACACATAAGAAAGAAAGCAGAGGAAGCTTCACTGAACCACCATGTATAACAATATGCAGTACACAGCCCCAAAGCCATCCTCCATACTATATGCAGTACACTACGTGTTTATCTTGAGGGAAGCTATTGAAGCGGCTCTAAATAACAGCATTTGCAGCAGTAGATAAGAGAAAAAAAAATACGGTAGAAAATAAAAGAAAGGGAAAAAAAACCTGGGAGAGGAGGTCGTCACTCAGTCCCACGTTGCTGCTCAAATGGGAGAAGGCTTGGAAGATGGAGGCGCTGCTGAGAGGAAGATGCAGACGCTGCTGAGAGGAAGATGCGGCTGATGAAGAAACGTTGAAGCAGAAGATGCGGCTGATGAAGAAACGTTGAAGCAGAAGAGTATACCAGGTTTTTAAAATCTCTCTTGCTTTTATCAGCAAAAAGCCCAACTTGACTATTGGGCTGGGTTTTTTTTTTTTTTTTTTTTTTAAGAGACAAAATTAGGCTGAAAAGAAGCCCAACAGACGTCCATCCATTGAGGCGCACGCCTCAATCGCCTTGAGGCGTTTTCGCCTCAAGGCGTGCGCCTCAAAAGAAAAAGGCTTAAGCCTCATGAAAATGATTGAGGCTTAAGCCTTGAAAAGCATTTCTTACGCCTCGATCTGAGGCGCGCCTCGAGGCGTACGCCTCGAGCGCCTTTTTAAACACTGCTATATGCATAAGTTGACATTTATTTCCTCTTTCATATGACTATTTACATAGTCATTCCCATGTAATCTATACTCTAGTTACTCTACGTGCATGAACCATTTTGCAATTTATTTTGAGCTGAATTTAAGTCAACATGGGTTGTCTTATGGCTGCAGGCGGGGGATTCGAGCAAACAAGTGAGGTGGATGAATCGGTAGAGATGGAATCAGAGGGGAAAGAAGAGGTTCTGACTGATTCGCAGGACACACACCCGTCCGAGGATAAGGAAGGATGACTCATACCTCTATTCAGCAGCCAAGTTGCTGGTGAGAGTTTCCTTAACCTTGATTGTACATAAGGGTTGTTCTTGCAATTGCAAAGTATGTAAACCTAAACAGTTTTAGGAAAAATGTTTGAGTTTGTTTTAAGGCAGGCGTAATTCTATCGGGAATTTCTTAATAATTACAGACTCCCCCCTAATCTGCATGGTTGTTATTGTTGTGTTCTATGTCTTGTGAGGGTATTTGATTTGAAATAGCTTGGGTTAATCTCACAAATGGTCCTTGAACTTACTTTCAATCTCACTTTGGTCACTGACATTTAAAATGGGTCAAACTTGATCATTATCTATGAGTTTGTTACAGTTTTAGCCTTTACATTAACTGAATGCTAAGAAAAAGACAAGACATTGATGATGTTCTGTTAGCGGAGCTTTATTTTCAGTCACTATCACATGGTGTTCCATCAAAGGTGTTATTTTTCTACTAGCATCACAATCGAAACAAACTAATATATTGGGGCCTAAGTTTGAGACATTTTAAAAGTCAAGGACCAAATTGGGAATGTGGGTAAAATTCAGGAATTTTGAAGAGGATTAACCCTAATAGTTTTACACATCAACATTGGGAAATTAAGTCACAATTAGAGGCACAGATGGGTCTAATTTTTGAAATCACGCCTCTCATGTTGTAGGTTTTAATTTGTCATTACATGCCTGCACATCTTCTAAGCATGCATAGATGCCTCTGAAATTTTTGTTCTTCCAATTTTTTCAAGGTTCTCATTACGGGCTTGCATATCTCTTGGGTAATCGGAGGATTGAAAAGGACGGATAATCTTGATCAGAAAAGGCAACCGAGCAAACGGAATGTTGTATGTGCGGCCATCGTGGTTGCTTGGGGTGGGAATTATGCTTTTGTTTGCTCCTTTCCAATTGTAAATCTACCCTGTTAAATCAGATTAACCTTTGCTGATTTGTGTCATTTATTTTGCGGTTTGCGAGCAAATAATACAGTAAATTTTACAAATTATCAGTCCTTTTATATTCTTAGCATTCCCAAGATTCATTTCATTTCCCATTGTTTTTCCTATTGTCATTTGGATTTCACAAATGTGATTAAGATGAACTATTCTTGTATTTTTTTTTTATAGTAGATCGAATTATTTCTATCTTCTAGGATTTAGTTCTTTTCAATGATTTAAGGGATGTTTACTTTGTAACAAAGGGAAGGAAAGAACGGAAAGTAAGATGTGATTTTTTTTTCTTTTTTAATAACGTGTTTACTTATAATATTAAAGATGTGATTCTTTTTTCTTTTTAATGACATGTTTACTTATAAAATTAAGAGTTATTAATACTAATGGTTTTTAAACTTTAAAGTAATTTTCATTTTGTTATTTGAACTTTAAAAATCATTATTTTATCCTTTGAACTTTTAAAACTTCTTATTTTTATCCTCTGAATTTTTAAAATCGTTATTTTGTCCTTGAATTTTTAAAATTTTTTACTTTGTCTCTTAAATTTTTATTTTTTATTCAAATAAACAGAATTAAGCTTACGTGATTTACATATGGATCACTTGTAAATATAAGAATGAGGTTTTCTAACTCTTAAATTTTGTTTTACGTTTACTTTCACTTGACACTTTTGTTTTTAATCTAAACTCTTATTTAGGAAGAATTTATTTGTACATTTCTTCTCATTTTTAATACATAACTTATTTAGTAAGTTGATATTGTTCTTTAATATTTGAGTTTGAACACTAAAAAAGATGAGTAACACCTTATGAGGAAATATCGGCAAATAATATCAAGAAAGAATGTACATATAGACAATTTTTAAATGAAAGGAGATAAAAAAAAGTTAAATAAGAGTATAAATATGAAACAAAACCTGAGAATAATAAAATCTCATTTTGCCCTTACAGGTGACCTATGTTCAAACTATGTATTTAATTTTATCTATTTGAACAGAAAATCAGAAAGTAAAAGACAAAATGAGCAGCTTTAAAATAAAGACAAAAGAGTGATTTTTAAAATGCAATGGGCAATGTGAGGAGTTTTGAAAATTCAAGAGGGTGAAGTGATTTTTAAAGTTTAGGAGACAAAATGAGAAAGACCCTCAAGTTTAGGGGTCATTAGTTTTAAGGGTTATTAGTGTTAGTAACCCTAAAATTAATAATAAGAGATTTCTAGGTTCTAATATAATGATTGAGTAAAGGAATATGACTGCTTGAATACCTTTGATTATTGATTCTTGGTCAAAGCAAATGAAGCTTGAATTTATTAATACATCTTTAGCTATAAGCAAACAACTTTGAAGGAACTAAAAATACCAGAGAATATGCAGCATGTATCCGTGGGTTGGAGGCTGCCTTGATTGTAATTATATGAATAGCTATTTGGTTGAGTGGTGGGAACCACAATTTTCACCATAAATTCTGTTATGAACAGTGTAAAGTTCTCACATGCTACAGTAATAATAAAAAAAAATGCTACAGTGTAAAATTCTCACATGCTACAGTAAAAGTGGTTCTAACCAACGGTCCCCACCACCCTTAAGATTATTATTTTTAAGTTTGATAAACACTAAAAAAGAGATGAATGAAGTCACTCCTCTAATTACACTTTTCTTCCAAATCATGTTATTTTTTCTTTTACGTTCTTTTACGGTTTGGTAAACATGCCTTGAACTTTTAGTTCCTCAGGGTAAAGATGTATGATTTTAATTTTCAACCGCATTTTAAGATCTTATATCTGCAGTGGATAGGATAAATATTTATGTTATTCATAAGGTCCTAATTTTCAAGCATGATATTTTCTGAAAAGTAAATTTTAAATGCTTGAGCGGTACTGAAGTTGGTCATTACTTTTGCAGCCTTTGAAACTATGATAAATCAGTCTCACATGGTTATTCAACCTTGCAATTGTCTTTGCACACTTTTTATCATCACCAGTTCCCGGGTATTCTTTAAGGGTTGGAATACATTTTTTGCTATAGTTTCTCCTCTCGCAAAAATTATAAAATACTTAAATTTCTATTTAAAAACCTATTCAAACCAATGAATTAAGCAGACTATATCGATCTTGAAAGACTTATCAATTGTTCCTCGACACTCTTATCACTAGTTCCTGAACTCCCACTTTGTATTTGGCATGATGGCATCCATCCTTGTGCTTTATTCATGTAAAAAATTTTGTTGAAAATTGTCATGTGAGTACTTGTCTACACACAGGGCATCTGCAAAGAATATATATATAGATATATGTATATATATATAATAATTCTTACGATAGAGTAGGTAATTTTATTTTTCCCAATAGAGCACGATGTTTTGATCATCATATTACGTCTTTAATGATATGATTTATGACTGTCCACTTTAATAATTTGCAGCACGATATAGAACTATTTCTAGTTGCAAGTTAAGCTATTAAAAAAGTTAATTTAATGGCTAAAACATCCATGTTCCGTTGATAAAGTAAAATTGACTTCTCCATATAAAACTTCTCATATATATATATGTATGTGAGTGTGTGTGTGCATATATAGTCTTATTATTGCTAATCTTATTTATTTTGAAAAACCAAAACAAACTACGAGCAAGTACACTCAAATTTGGTAATCCAAGATTTATCTTGTAAGTCCTAGATTTACCCATGATCAATTTGGTAAATCTAAAATTTACCAAATTTACTCTGTTAAATCATAAATTATATACATGTATCAATATTTGCTAACTATTTTATAGTCATAATAATTATTAATTATTTAGTTAATAAACTAATTGTTAATTCTTACACATCTTTTATTTAAATTAATTATATTATTTATTAAAAAATATTGTAATTCAAAACTAGGGGATATACAAAAAAAAAATGATCAAAACATACCAAAACGATGAAACTGATGGACGTGTCACCAAAACTAGACTAATCGATACAAAGTACAAACCAACCTTTCGTTAGCCCAAAGGTTTCAAAAAAATATATTTATCTTGGTTTTGATGATAACAAACAATTATTGCAAAATTACTAATAATTTATCTAAAGTATGTAGTGTTATTTTTGAAGAAATATTTTATCAACTCAAGATTGTTGGAACAAAAATTATCAAGCAATGACTTGGATATGACAATGTGAAGAATTATAATGCGGAGAGCTTGAAGATTGAAGTAGAGCATCAACAAGTATGAAAAATGTTTATATTTTATTTTTAAGCTTGTATGATGTTAGAACATGTATGGAAATTTTTATCAAGCTTGATCATAACTATTTGTGCTGAAAGTATTTCTGAATTGAAAATTTTTATGCTCTTATGGACAAAAAATTGGAAAAAAATTTGTAAATTGGTTGACATTTTTCAAAATGTTTTTTAATCATTTTTAGAGCTTAACATTTAATTTTGACTCTAAAATTAAATATATTGTGTTTTAAAATTGTTTTCAAATTATTTTTGAGACCTAGGTTCGCTGGAGAGGCACGGTTGCCTGTGCTTGGTATATGGAGGCCGACCGTCAAGCCTTCAGGCTGGTTTCTCCCAACAACTTGGTCGACCATGCCATGCATATGGCAGTCGATTGTAGTGTATAACGGGTATATTTTTATTTTAGATATGTATTCCCTAATGAGTAAAATTGTTATAAGTTTTTGGAGACATTTTTATCAATAAAGAATTTATTTATTGTTTATATACCAAATCATGTCCGCTTTACATTCACATTTGTTAAATATATGTTAAGCAAACAATAGTCTGAGACTGTCAGTCTAAACCTTTAAGAATTGGGCATATGATGGACAGATTATGTGGAAGACACAATTCTTAAGGTGACGGTCTAAATCATAAGATCCACAATCGAGAGAATAAAGTTGGACACTTTATTCATGTAAAGATTGTTATGTTATCTATATCTCTATTGGGAGATAGTCTGTCTTGACCATCGGAGGTGGACTCTATGAATAGAAACATTGGCACGTTGTCATAGGTGACGTTGTGGTGGATCGGGACATAAAGTGAATTGATTTGGATTAATAATTCTGTTTTGGCAAATCGATTCACTTTAGATAATCATTTGTATTGCATCTTAATACTGAGATGAATAGTGGGCCTGTTGTCTTGAATTGTGTCTTTTGATGTACCAAAGGGTGACAGCCACATCTTAATAGTGTTATGCATGCCGTTACATTAGAGGCATGACTCTTGGTAACATAGACCTGTTATTCATAGATATGGAATCCATAGCTCCTCTTCAGGAGTAGTGATATCTTCTTATATGCGTTATCCTATAATTAGAAAACTGGAGCGCTCAATCATTTGGATACATAGGTGTAACCGAATAGTTTACCGTCTTTGGATGGTAAGTTTTTCGATGGTGAGATAATGGAACGTAAGATAAAAATAATCGGGAAGGTAAGACAAAACTTGTCCCTAAGCCAATTATGGATAATCCTATGGGGATACGATACACTATGATATGTCATGGAGACTTAGCTATACAGGCTTCGTAATTCTATGTAGTTCGAGAGTGCAGCTCCAAACTTTTAGCGGAGTAGCATTAGAGTTGATAATTATGAAATGTATATCTGGGATATTTGGTTTCGTAATTATCGGGAGCTTGAACTATATAGGTCTATTTGGTCCCCTTTGCTAGCTCACAACATCCTATAATGATACGACGTGCTTTTCCAATAATTGGTGACTTATGTCAGATTTATTAAATTGGTTAAAATTTAGAAGAATCAAATAATTCATGTCTGTTTATCGGTTGAATTAATTTTGTGATAAAATTAATTCAAGATAAACTTGTTAAATTATTGGGACGGATAATTCTTGTCTGTTTATTGGTTGATTTAATTTTGAATAAATTAAATCAAGATAAACTTGTAGAATTATTAGGCATTTATTTATTTTCCTAAAGATTATCTAGATAAAGTTGTTTTAATTAGATAACATTTTTATTGGGTTATTTGAATTAAAACTAAGACTTTATCCTATAGAATCTTTGGTGGAATATAAAAGATTCGTTGAGATATTTTTTAGGCAGTTCGACAGGCCGATCCTCAATTTCGGACTACTGATGGGCATGTTCGGCCTGCCAATGTGCTACGATAAGATTACACGTTTTCACGCGGATTTTATCAGATATTGATCCGAATTTGATTCTGATTCAAAATTTTGAGACCTAATCTGATAAGGACTGACCCTAGACCCAACCTCTATAAATAAGGAGTAATTCACAAGAGTTAATTAGATCAATTGAAAGATTTAACATGATACTCTGCTGGTGAGAATCTGAAACTCCCTGAGAGCTCTTGTTCACAAATCACGAACACTTGCTTTGGGTTCTCTCAATTGGTTGGAAGGAGAGTCACCTAGTAGAAGAGCTATACGTGTGATCCCACTCTCACTCCGATCGTGGATAGAGAATAGCAAAGAAGGCTAGTTGGTTGAGGTCCTTCTGGAACGTTACTTCTCTTCATTGATTGCAGGAGTTCTTCGGCATTCAAAGGTTAGTAAGATCTGGTTAATTTATGCATATGGTATGTCAAACTTGTGTTTTGAAAAATACGTTGATATAAAATTTTTTTAAAATTCTACTGCGTACTATTTTTCTAACAATAGGTATCAAAGACATGGTTTTTACATAAATTTATGAGTTTATGATCATACTATATGTATAAAATTTGTGATCTTAATCTCTCCTATGTTTGAATTTAATTTTATAGAGAGTTGACACTCTAGGTTTTTATATAATTTTATATGTCGTCATGGATTATGTGGTGAATGCTTATTAATTAATTATAGTTGATTAAATTATTATTGAATTATTTATTAATTAATTAATTTATACTGGTTATGGTTCCTTAGAGGTTAGAATGTGAATCTAGGTCTTTCATGTAATTAGATAATGGACTATCATCTCTATCTAGGAATTATTATTTATTTTAAATTTGTAAGAAGTTTGTAATTAAATAATTATTCAGAGAAGGTGGATTTAGAAGATGGATGATAACGCTCCTTGGTATTTGTTGAGTCTCTAATTTTATGTTTTTGAATTATTGAAAATAAAATTGATGAATTGCATTAAAAATTATATTTTCTAGAAGGGGTGATTTTTGCTTGGTCGGCATGCCGAACCATCTAGTTCGGCAGGCCGGCAGTGGGTCAAAAATTTGAAGGCTCTGGCAGCAGGCCGAACTGTCATGCATTGGCAGGCCGATCTGTAGATCGACAAGCCGATGGGTCATCACCGATAGGCCGATCACCCAGATCAGCTTGCCGACAGAGAGCTAGAAAATTCTCCAGAAAAGGTGCAGTCTTTCAATGTAGTTTTAATTTTATTTTTGGGACAATTCTGAGAAACATTGATTGTATATGATCGAAAATATGAAGTATTCGATTCATATGGGATTGAAGACTTGAAGATGGGCATTACATGAT
Source organism: Artocarpus heterophyllus (assembly GCA_025403435.1). Taxonomy (NCBI): domain Eukaryota; kingdom Viridiplantae; phylum Streptophyta; class Magnoliopsida; order Rosales; family Moraceae; genus Artocarpus; species Artocarpus heterophyllus. The sequence continues at coordinate 2,963,812 of CM046331.1, read as the reverse complement.
GAGAGATACAACCTGAGAATTCAAGGATGAAGAATCCAAATATGTTTCAATTATTCTCTTGTAATTCTTGTTTTCTATTCTCTATGAGGGAACCATAATATTACGGTTATTATTATTTTGCTTGATTGCTTTGCTTGTTTGCATTATAATATGATTTGCCATGTATATTGATAACATGTCATATAGAATAGGGAGTGCCACTCATATTAAAATTGTTCATGCATATCTCTTAAAATAAAACCTTGATTTTAAAATATTGAGTGGGAGAAGGTTTTCGAAGAGAGGACCTACGGCCTCCATCGTTGGTCCATAGGAAAAACATGGTGGTCCCAACCCCTAGGAAGGGATTTCTATCATGTACTAGGTTGGATCTCTAAGAGGATAAGGTATTTTAGAATGATTTATGGTTGCACACCCCTAGGTGGTGATTATAAATCATGGATAAAATATTAAAACGATAGTTATACACTTACAATTAATTTTATTATTAACCTCCCCTATGAGCTCTATTAATAAAATTAATGGCCAAAGAAACAATTATTAATATATGCTGGATCATATGGGTCATGGATGACATATATTAATTAAGAGGGGATCCGTGTTCTGACTGAATTTGGCATGACTCCCTTAAGAGCTTGTTGAATTATGCGTTGGGAATTATCGTTGTAAGGTTGTGATATTTTTAAGGTTTTGACACATAAATACATTTGTATGTTTTTACATGATTGTGTTATCTTACTAAATTATTATGATATGTTTACTTATGTTTGGTATATGATTCTTTATTCTAGATTAAAAATGTCTAAAAATGATTTATCTTCGATACTTGAAAAAAACCTGTTAACTGGAGAGAATTATAATGATTGGACACGAAACCTGGATATCGTCCTCTCCTTTGAGAAACTAAAATATATGCTGACAATCCCTTGTCCTCCCGAGCCTATGGGAGATTCCACTAATGAGCAATTCCAAGCGTATGATCGCTGGAAAGATGCAAATGATCAGGCCCACTACTATGTTATGGCCAGTCTGAATAACATGTTGCAGGCTCAACATCAGGATTATGAGACTGCAAAGCAGATCTTGGATAATCTTAAGGCCATGTTTGGAGGCCAGGCCATAACAAAGTGGCAAGGGGCGCTTCAGAAACTTCTTAACTGTAAGCAGAGGCCGGGGACATCTATAAAGGAGCACATGATGTTGGTCATGGGTTACCTCAAGGCTCAAACCAATGGAGCCGACATCGATGCTGAAACTTAAATGACTATGGTCATTGAGACTCTGTCAAAGGAATTTATTATGTTTAGAGTTACATTTAATTTAAGCAATAGACGAGATATGACCTTAACAGAATTAATGAAACAGTTACAGGAGTTCAAACTATTGATTAGGGAGTCTCCTGCGGGTGGAGAGGCCAACATGGTAGCTGCTTCTGGTTCCAATCCCAACTCTAGGAATGGAAAGAAGCAACGGGCCAAGAATGAGAAGTCTTCTATTCCTGCTAGCACCAAAAGCAAGAAAAAGAAGAAGAAGAACCTAAAGAAGCTTAAGTACTTCTTCTGTGGAAAGGTCGGGCACATCAAGAAGCATTGCAAGGACTTCCTTTCCAGAGGAGGTAGGTGTGATCTTCTGTATTTAAAAACTTGTTTGGTTGAGGAATCCAGTGACATTTGGATCATACATTCTGGTGCAACTAATCATGTTTGTATTTCTCTGTAGGGGTTCAAAGAAACGAGAAGTCTGCTACATGAAGACTTCACGCTTTGGATGGGCGATAGATCCTTGGTCTTAGCAGAAGTAGTGGGAGACGTCCATCTTCATTTTGACAATTATAGGAGTTTAATTTTGCAAGATTTTTTTATGTTCCTAAATTTAAAGGGAATTTAATTTCTGTAGCTTGTTTATTTAAAGACTACTATTTGATTTCTTTTAATGATAAAATGGTGATCATAAAAACAAATCTTTTATTTGTTCTAAATGGATGCAATATAATCTATATTTTATCAAACCTAAGATGGACTTACTGCTTAATGCTGAGATGAATGATAATAACTCTAAAAGACTTAAAACTTCTCACTCTAATAAGACTTATCTTTAGCATTTGCGCCTTGGTTATATTAACCTGAATAGGATTCAAAGGTTGGTAAAGGATGGACCTTTAACTCAGTTAAAGGTGGAATCTATACCTCAATGTGAATCTCGTTTAGCAAGTAAAATGACCAAAAGACCATTAGGGTCTAAGGGCAATAGGGCCGAAGGGGTTCTAGAACTTATGCATAGTGATGTTTGTGGACCGATGAACATCCAGGCATGAGGAGGGTATGAGTACTTTGTCACTTTTATTAACGATTACTCAAGGTATGGGTATGTGTACCTGATGCACCACAAAGGCAAAACTTTCGATAGGTTCCGGAAGTTTCAGGCTAAAGTGGAAAAGCAATTGGATAGACCCATAAAGGCACTTCGATCCGGTCGAGGTGGAGAATACCTTTTTGATGAGTTCTTGGGACACTTATTAGAGAATGAGATTTTATCCCATTTGATTGTGCCGGGCATTCTGCAGCAGAATGGTGTAGCAGAGAGAAGAAATAGGACTTTATTGGACATTATCAGGTCCATGATGAGTTATTCATCATTGCCTTTATCCTTTTGGGGATATGCAATACAAACCGCATGTTATCTTTTGAACAATGTGCCTTCAAAATCAGTCCCTAAAACTCCTCACAAGTTATGGACAGGCAAGAAGACATCCTTAAACCATATTCGCATATGGGGATGTCCGGCTCATGTCTTATTTAAGGATGCGAATAAGTTTGAAGCACGTTCACAAGTTTGCATGTTTGTAGGATATCTAAAAGGGACTAAAAGGGGTTATTTCTATAACCCAAAGGAAAATAAAGTCGTGGTTTCAACTAATGCAACTTTCCTTGAGGAGAGTTACATGGACGACTTTAAACCTCGAAGCAAAGTGGTGCTTGAGGAGTTAAGGAGTGATCCGATCACTCCGGAGGTTCCGAATGAAACCGTTCCAATCAGTGTAGAAAAACCAAACAAACTTGAAGAACAACCTGAGGGGCTTCGGCGTAGTGGGAAGATCGGGCATCAACCTGAGAGGTATATGTTCAATGGGGAGGTCTTTTTGGCTAAACCGGATGAACATGACAGGGATCCTTATACTTATGTAGAGGCTATGGAGGATGTTGATTCAAAACTCTGGACAGAGGCCAAGAACACAGAGATGAAGTCTATGGAGACTAATCAGGTCTAAGAGCTTGTGGATCTTCTCGAAGGGGTAAAATTGATAGGGTGTAAGTGGATCTACAAGAGGAAAAGAGGAGTGGATGGAAAGGTCAAAACCTTTAAGGCTAGACTGGTAGCTAAAGGTTATACGCAAAAGGAAGGAATCGATTATGAGGAAACTTTTTAGCCTGTAGCCATGCTTACGTCCATCCGGATTCTCTTATCCATAGTTGCTGCTCTCGACTACGAAATTTGACAAATGGATGTCAAGATGGCTTTTCTAAATGGCTATCTTGATGAGTCCATTTATATGGAACAACCAGATGGGTTCAAGATCAAGGGTCAAGAGTCAAAAGGGTAAGGTTTGTAAGCTGCTAAAGTCAATTTATGGACTTAAGCAGGCTTCTCGTTCTTGGAACATAAGATTTGATCAAGTGATCAAGACTTATAGGTTCTCACAAAATGTGGATGAGCCATGTGTTTACAAACACATTAAGGATGGGAATGTGGTTTTTCTACTACTCTATGTAGATGACATTCTGCTAATTGGCAATGACATTGGGGCATTGTCATCGGTCAAATTATGGTTGACCAAGCAGTTTGACATAAAGTACTTGGGTGAGCCTAATTTTGTTCTCAGTATCCAGATCTTTCGGGATAGGAAGAACAAAATGATAGCTTTGTCCCGACTGGCTACATAGATAAAATTCTTAGGAGGTTTGCAATGCAGGATTCCAAGAAAGGTAGGCAACCATCTAGGTCTGAAATTACTCTTTCTAAGAAAGACTCTCCAAAGTCTTATGAAGAAAGAGAATATATGAAGAAAGTGCCTTATGCTTCGGCAGTGGGTAGTCACATGTAAGCCATGCTTTGCACACGATCGGATATTAGTTATGTGGTCGGGATTGTAAGTCGATTTCAAGCGGATCTAGGTCCAAACCATTGGGTTACGGTAAAGCATATTTTCAAGTATCTGAAAGGGACTCGAGGGTATATGCTTGTGTATTTTGGTGAGGACTTGACTCCTTTAGGATATACTGACTCAGGTTTTCAATCCTGTCTGGATTCTAGGAAATCAACTTTGGGTTTTGTGTTCACTCTGGGTGGTGGTGCCATAAGTTGGAGAAGTGCTAAGCAAGATTGCATTTCGGATTCAACAATGGAGGCCGAGTATGTGGTAGCTAGTGATGCTTTGAAAGAAGCAGTGTGGCTCTACAAGTTCCTTGGGGATCTTGAGGTAGTTTCTGGTATGGATAAGACGGTAGTGCGACGGTAACTAATGCTAAGGAACCAAGATTTCACAAGAAGAGTAAGCATATTGATTGGAAGTATCATATGATAAAGGACTTCATTGAAGGCCGGCATGTCACGGTGTGCAAGATCACGTCAGAGGACAATTTAGCTGATCTATTTACGAAGACACTTATTGGGAGAGTCTTCGAGAGGCATGTGGAAGCTATGGGGATGCGAGATTTGTCATATTTACTCACTTAGTGCAAGTGGAAGATTATTATACATGTATACCCTAAGGAGTAAAAATGTAATAAGTTTTTAGAGACATTTTTATCAATAAAGAATTTATTTATTGTTTATATACCAAATCTTGTCCTCTTTACGTTCATATTTGTTGAATATATGTTAAGCAAACAATAGTCTGAGACTGTTAGTCTAAACCTTTAAGAATTGGGCATATGATGGACAGATTATGCAGAAGACACGATTCTTAAGGTGACGGTCTAAATCATAAGATCCGTAATCGAGGGAATAAAGTTGGGTACTTTATTCACGTAAAGATTGTTATATTGTCTATATTCCTATTGGGAGATGGTTTGTCTTGACCATCAGATGCGGACTCCATGAATAGAAACATTGGCACGTTGTCATAGGTGACGATGTGTTGGATCGGGACTTAAAGTGAATTGATTTGGATTAGTAATTCTGTCTTGACAAATCGATTCACTTTAGACAATCATTTATATTGCATCTTAATCCTGAGATGAATAGTGGCCCTGTTGTCTTGACTTGTGTCTTTTGATGTACCAAAGGATGACACCCACATCTTAATAGTGGTATGCATGCCGGTACATTGGAGGCATGACTCTTGGTAGTGTAGACCTGTTATTCATAGATATGAAATCCATAGCTCCTCTTCAGGAGTAGTGATATCCTCTTATATGCGCTATCCTGTAATTGGAAAACTGGAGGGCTTAACCATTTGGATACATAGGTGTAACCGAATGGTATACTGTCTTTGGATGGTAAGTTTTTCGATGATGAGATAATGGAACGTAAGATAAAAATAATCGGGAAGGCAAGAAAAAACTTGTCTTTAAGCCGATTATGGATAATCCTATGGGGATACGATGCACTATGATATATCATAGAGACTTAGCTATACGGGCTTCGTAATTCTATGTAGTTCCATGGGTTGGAGGCTGCCTTGATTGCAATTTTATGAATTGCTATTTGGCTGAGTGGTGGGAACCACAGTTTCCATCACAAATTCTGTTATGAACAGTGTAAAACTCTCACATGCTACAATAATAATAAAACAAAATTGCTACAGTGTAAAGCTCTGACATGCTACAGTAAAGTGGTTCTAACCAACGGTTCCCACCACCCTTAAGTAGGGGTGAACGACGGACGGTTTGATGGTTTTTGGGTGAGAGTGGTGCGGTTTTTTTGAATGGCGGGTTGGCGATTAACCAACCCACAAACCGCCCACCACATGGCGGGCGATTTTGGTTTGGTTTTGGGTGGTTGCAGGCGGGTGCGGGCAGGTTGAGGCGGTTTAGACATATGCTATTGCCCAATGTAATTTTTTGGACCTTTTTTTAAAAAAGTGAAGAAAATTTGTAGAAAATATAAGATGATAATACATAAAGCATTCCCAACAAGTTTGATGCTTAAAGACAGTGACCATATTCAAAAGTACAAATTAAGAAACATAAGCATTCACTGTAACAAGAAACATCAACTACATATAAAGTGATGAACAAAGTCAAGAGTCCATAAAGATTAAAGCCTATTCACTGGGTTCGAAAATAATAGAATGCTACAAATGAAATGATGAACAAAGTCAAGTGTTCTTTTTCTTTTAGGGCTTTTTCTACTAACTTACTTGATTTGAATTTTGAATAGGAGAATTTCCAGTTTCTAATATGTCAAGAGGCAGCCGAGCCCATGCTTGAAGTGTTGGATTGTTCAATCATCTCTAAAATAAGAACAAAATCAAATAAATGATAAATTTTTTTAAAAAAATATATATGTGGGCGGGTGCAGGTTGAACCCGCCCTCAAAAACTTAAAACCAAACCCGCCCACCGAATATATTGGTGGGCGGGTTACCCGTCCACCAGTGGGTTGCAAACGTAAACCCGGTTTTTTTGAGATGGGCGAGCGTGGGGGCGGACGGTTGGTGGGTGCGGGGCGGTTTTTGTACAGCCATACCCTTAAGATTATTATTTTTAAGTTTGATAAACACTAAAAAGGAGATGAATGATGTCACTTCTCCAATTATACTTTTCTTTCAAACCATGTTATTTTTTCTTTTACGTTCTTTTACGGTTTGGTAAACATGCATTGAACTTTTAGTTCCTCAGGGTAAAGATGTATGATTTTAATTTTCAACCGCATTTTAAGATCTTATATCTGCAGTGGATAGGATAAATATTTATGTTGTGTTATTCATAAGGTCCTAATTTTCAAGCATGTTATTTTCTGAAAAGTAAATTTTACATGCTTGAGCGGTACTGAAGTTGGTCATTACTTTTATAGCCTTTGAAACTATGATAAATCAGTCTCACATGGTTATTCAACCTTGCAATTGTCTTTGTACACTTTTTATCATCACCAGTTCCTGGGTATTCTTTAAGGGTTGGAATACATTTTTTGCTATAGTTTCTCCTCTCGCAAAAATTCTAAAAAACTTAAATTTCTATTTAAAAACCTATTCAAACCAATGAATTAAGCAGACTATATCAATCTTGAAAGACTTATCAATTGTTCCTCGACACTCTTATCACTACTTTTCACTAGTTCCTGAACTCCGACTTTGTATTTGGCATGATGGCGTCCATCCTTGTGCTTTATTCATGTAAAAAATATGGGTGGAATTTGACATGTGACGTACTTGTCTACACACAGGGCAGCTACAAAGAATATATATATAGATATATATATAATTCTTACGATAGAGTAGGCAATTTTTTTTTCCCAATAGAGCACGATGTTTTGACCATCATATTAGGTCTTTAACGGTCTGATTTATGATTGTCTACGTTAATAATTTGCAGCACGATGTAGAACTATTTTTAGTTGCAAATTAAGCTGTTAAAAAAGTTAATTTAATGACTAAAACATCCATGTTCCACTGCTAAAGTAAAATTGCCTTCTCCACATAAAACTTCTCATATATATATATATGTGTGTGTGTGTGTATAGTCTTACTATTGCTAATCTTATTTATTTTGAAAAACCAAAACAAACTACGAGCAATTGCACTCAAATTTGGTGATCCAAGATTTATCTTGTAAGTCCTAGATTTACCCATGATCAATTTGATAAATCTAAAATTTACCAAATTTACTCTGTTAAATCATAAATTATATACATGTATCAATATTTGCTAATTATTTTATACTCATAATAATTATTAATTATTTAGTTAATAAACTAATTGTTAATTCTTACACATCTTTTATTTAAATTAATTATATTATTTATTAAAAAATATTGTAATTCAAAACTAGGGGATATACAAAAAAAAAAAAGATCAAAACATACCAAAACGACGAAAGTGACGGACGTGTCATCGAAACTAGACTAATCGATACAAAGTACAAACCAACCTTTCGTTAACCCTAAGGTTTCAAATAAATATATTTATCTTGGTTTTGATGACAACAAACCATTATTGCAAAATTACTAATAATTTATCTAAAGTATGTAGTGTTATTTTTGAAGAAATCTTTTATCAACTCAAGATTGTTAGAAGAAAAATTATCTAGCAATGACTTGGATATGACAATGTGAAGAATTATAATGCCGAGAGCTTGAAGATTGAAGTAGAGCATCAACAAGTATGAAAAATGTTTATATTTTATTTTTAAGCTTGTATGATGTTAGAGCATGTATGGAAATTTTTATCAAGCTTGATCATAACTGTTTGTGTTGAAAGTATTTCTGAATTGAAATTTTTTATGCTCTTACAGACAAAAAATTGAAACAAAAAATTGTAAATTTTTTGACATTTTTTAAAATGTTTTTTAATCATTTTTAGAGCTTAACATTTAATTTTGACTCTAAAATTATATATATTGTGATTTAAAATTGTTTTCAAATTATTTTTGAGACCTAAGTTCGCTGGAGAGGCGCGGTTGCCTGTGCTTGGTATATGGAGGCCTACCGTCAAGCCTTCGGGCTGGTTTCTCCCACAACTTGGTCGACCATGCCATGTATATGGCGGTCGACTGTAGTGTCTAACGGGTATATTTTTATGTTAGACATGTATGCCCTAAGGAGTAAAAATGTAATAAGTTTTTGGAGACATTTTTATCAATAAAGAATTTATTCATTTATACCAAATCATGTCCTCTTCACGTTCATATTTGTTGAATGTATGTTAAGCAAACAAGAGTCTGAGACTGTCAGTCTAAACCTTTAAGAATTGGGCATATGATGGAGATATTATGCGAAAGACACGATTCTTAAGGTGACGGTCTAAATCATAAGATCCGCAATTGAGGGAATAAAGTTGGGCACTTTATTCATGTAAAGATTGTTATGTTGTCTATATCTCTATTGGGAGATAGTTTGTCTTGACCATCGGAGGTGGACTCCATGAATAGAAACATTGGCACGTTGTCATAGGTGACGATGTGTTGGATCAGGACATAAAGTGGATTGATTTGGATTAGTAATTTTGTCTTGACAAATTGATTCACTTTAGATAATCATTTGTATTGCATCTTAATCCTGAGATGAATAGTAGGCCTGTTGTCTTGACTTGTGTTTTTTGATGTACCAAAGGGTGACACCCACATCTTAATAGTAGTATGCATGCTGGTACGTTGGAGGCATGGCTCTTGGTTGCATAGACCTGTTATTCATAGATATGGAATTCATAGCTCCTCTTCAGGAGTAATGATATCCTCTTGTATGCGTTATCCTGTAATTAGAAAACTGGAGCGCTCAACCATTTAGATGCATAGGTGTAATTGAATGGTATACCGTTTTTGGATGGTAAGTTTTCCGAGAGTGAGATAATGGAACGTAAGATAAAAATAATCGGGAAGGTAAGGCAAAACTTATCCTTAAGCCGATTATGGATAATTCTATTGGGATACGATACACTATGATATGTCATGGACACTTAGTTATACGGGCTTTGTAATTCTATGTAGTTCGAGAGTGCAGCTCCAAGCTTTTAGTGGAGTAGCGTTGGAGTTGATAATTATGAAATGTATATATGAGATATTAGGTTTCGTAATTGTTGGGAGTTTAAACTATATAGGTTCATTTGGTCCCCTTTGCTAACTCACAACATCTTGTAACGATACGGTGTGCTTTTCCAATAATTGGTGACTTATGTCAGATTTATTAGATTGGTTAAAATTTGAAAGAATCAAATAATTCATGTCTGTTTATCGGTTGAATTAATTTTTTGATAAAATTAATTCAAGATAAACTTGTTAAATTATTGTGACTGAATAATTCTTGTTTGTTTATCGGTTTGTTTAATTTTAAATAAATTAAATCAATATAAACTTGTAGAATTATTAGGAATTCATTTATTTTCCTAGAGATTATCTAGATAAAGTTTTTTTAATTAGATAACTTTTTTATTGGATTATTTGAATTAAAATTGAGACTTTATCCTATAGAATATTAGGTAGAAAATAAATGATTTGCTGAGATTTTTTTTCAGCAATTCGACAGGCGGATCCTCAATTTCGGCCTGCCGATGGGCAAGTTTAGCCTATCGATGTACGAAGGATAAGATTACACATTTTCACATGAATTTTATCAGATATTGATCCAAATTTGATTCTGATTTAAATTTTTGAGACCTAATCTGATAAGGACTGACCATAGACCCAACCTCTATAAATAAGGAGTAAGTCATAAGAGTTAATTAGATTAATTGAGAGATTAAGAGTGATACTTTGAAACTCCCTGAGAGCTCTTGTTCACAAATATCAAACACTTGCTTTGGGTTCTCTTAATTGGTTGGAAGGAGAGTCACCTAGTGGAAGAGCTGTACGTGTGAGCCCACACTCACTCTGATCGTGAATAGAGAATAGCAAAGAAGGCCATTTGGTTGAGGTCCTTTTGGAACGTTACTTCTCTTCACTGATTGCTGGAGTTCTTTCGCATTCAAAGGTTAGTAAGATCTGGTTAATTTATGCATATAGTATGTCAAACTTATGTTTTAGAAAATACTCTGATATAAAAAATTTTTAAAATTCCTCTGCGTACTATTTTTCCAACATTTTAGACATTAAACAAGTCTCCAATGGCTAGTTTGCAAGGTTTTTGGTATATATACCTCATTTTCGGCCTTGGGGACAACTTTTAATACCTTGAACATATATTGAATCATATTCTTAGTGTCTACAAGCCTTCGATAATTCTCTTAAGCCAAACTTGTTCAAAAATCATATTGTGTGCTTCTACATCTCCTAGTTGCTTCAAAAATTGTATCGTACACATTCTTAGGAGGTGTGAAATAGAACTTTAAATCTTCAACTCTTGTAAAACCAAAGAGTTATAGGTTTCCAAAGCCTTATCAAAATTGGGAAAGTGTTGCCTAGCCAATCTTCATAAAATTGGCGGTTGTAAGAAATTATGGTAAGCCTTGGGTAGAAGAAGTCACCGGTTATACAAGGAGTGATTGTGCTGAAAAGTCGATCAGAATAATGGAAGAGGCCGTGCTAGCTTAGCTCGGTGACAGTGATTGTAGGTATATTGTTGAACCACTATAAATTGCATTTCCCTATTTTTTTCCCTTACTTCTTTACATTTTTGCAAATTATTACTGGTGACATATTTTATTTGAATATTAACTTGTGTGACTTGTTATTTTATTGCTTGAAATTTCTTCTCTTGGATTTTTCATTATTGGATTTACTCTCATACATTTTGTTTGTGATTATTTATAATTTTTCAATAATTGTAAAAAGTCTTTAAAACCCAATTCACATCTCCTCTTGGGTAGTCATTCTTGGGCTAACAATTTGTATTAGAGCGAGCAGCTCGAATTTATTTTTGAAAAAGATTTCACAATCTTGACCATGACTACTCAAAGTGTGCATGACATGGAAGGTCATTCCACGAATAGAACTCCTTTTTTTTAAAGAGGTTGATTATAATTATTGAAAAACTAGAATGACAATTTATTTGCAATCTATTGATTATACTCTTTGGAAAATAGTTAAAAATAGCCCATATATACCTATGAAGGAAGTGGACAAACTTTTGGTTCCAAAAGATCCCAAGGAGTATGATGAAAATTTTAAAAAGAAATTGTCATTGAATGCTAAGTCTTCTAATATCTTGTATTGTACCTTGGATAGAAAAAGTTTAATAGAATCACATCTTGCACATCCACACAAGAGATATGACGCACTTTAGAGGTTGTTTATGAGGGAATAAATTAAGGCAAGGAAACTAAGATTAACTATCTTTTACATGATTATGAGATGTTCAAATGAAATATCATGAAAATATTATTGAAATGCACATTAGACTTACCGATATTGTTAACTGTTTAAAATCCCTTCAACCTTGGAGGAAGTGAAAGATCTTTCAACTTTACCATTGGAGAAGCTCATTGGCTCACTTATGACTCATGAGATCACAAGAAAGAAAAATCAAGAGGAGGATAATAAAAGAAGAAAAGAATTGCTTTGAAAGCCTCCATTTGAGAAGAAAAAGATGACGAGGACTATGAAGATGATTTTTTTTTTAATCAAAAAGACATGGAAGCTATGGCCTTGCTTGTAAGAAAATATAAGAAGTTCTATTAAAAAAAAATCAACAAAAGCAAAGGGCTTAAGAGGAAAGAAATTCAAGAAGAGAAGTCAAGGAGAGATGAAATTATTTGCTATGATTGTAAGAAGCCAAGTCACATTAGGCTGGATTGCCCTCTTAAGAAGAAAGGAACCAAGAAAGGAGCCAAGAAGGAGGAGTTGAAGAAAGTTCTTCAAGCTACTTGGGATGAACTTGATTCCAAAGATTCCGATGAGGAAGAGCCAAGAGAGTTTGCCAATATGTGCTTCACAGCTATTGATGATGATGAGATATCCTCCTTCAACTCTTCTAAGATTGATTGTGATGAAATTGATGTTATTGAGTTATTTAGAGCTTTTGATGAATTGCATGATGATTATGCAAAACTACCACATAAAAATGCTATGCTTAGAAAGAAAATTATAATTCTTTAAGATGAAATTGAGGTTTTGAAAAATGAGAAATCAAAGAGTGTTGACAACGATTTACTTGTCAAGAATACTTCTTTGAAAGAAAAAGTTGATGACTTGACAAACATAATTTTCAAATTCACCAAGGGAAATAAGAGTTTTGATTTAATCCTTACTGAACAATGTTGTGTTTTCAACAAAGGTGGTTTAGGATATAAGCCACACATTGGACAAAAATATTCAAAGACTTATTTTTTCAAAGCATCAACTAGCAAAGTTAACTCAAAATATGCGTGCACATATTGTAATCAAGGTAAACAAACCACTTTTTATTGTTTCATAAAAAAGAATGCATACTTTGGAGTTAAGCAACAATGGGTTCCCAAAATCTCAAAGGCGTTAAATGGACCAAAAGTGATGTGGGTACCAAAAACCAAACTTAAGCTTGTTTTATAGGCATCAAGAAAAGAAAAAGTAAAGTGGTTTTTGTATAGCAGGTGCTCCAAGCACATGATGGGAGGTCTCTCCTTGCTCTCTAATTTCTCTAAGAAGAATGGTGTTCATGTTACATTTGGAGACAACGCAAAAGAAAAATCCTTGGTGTTGGTGATGTCAGTAATGGCTCTTTTCCTCTTATTGAAAATGTCTTTCTTGTTGATAATTTGAAACATAACTTATTTAGTATTAGTCAATTATGTGATAAGAGTTATAAGATTAATTTTGAATCTTCCAAGTGCTTAGTTGAAAATATATGCAATGGTGAGGTTTTGTTTACTGGTGACCAAAATGAGAAGGCTTATACAATTGATGTTGAAAAGTTTTTAAACAAAAACCATTGCCTTTCGGATTTAAAGAATGATTCTTGATTATGGCATAGAAGATTTGGACATACTAGCATACACTTACTATCATAACTTTCAAGAAACGATCTTGTTTGGGGTTTGCCAAAACTTCCTTTTCAAAAAGACAAGTTTTGTGATGCATGTCAATTTAGAAAACAAGTTGGAACATCTTTTAAATCTATTTCTAAAATTCCTACCACTAGACCTTTGCAACTTTTATATATGGATTTATTTGGTCCCTTTGTAATTGTTGATAATTTTTTAAGATTTTCTTGCATTTTATTTTTGTCAACTAAAGATAAGGCATTGAAAATGTCTTCATATTTTTGCAAAAGAGTTCAAAATAAACAAGGCTACATGATTACTTCAATTAGAAGTTATCATTGTGGTGAGTTTGATAGTGATGCCTTTGAATTGTTTTGCAATGAAAAAGGCTATGAACATAACTTTTCAGCACTAAGAACCCTTCAAGAAAATGGTGTGGTTGAACGAAAAAAGAGTTTTATAAGAAATCTAGGTCAATGTTGAATGAAAATGGTTTACTAAAATATCTTTGGGCCAAAGCCGTTAATACCACATGCTATGTTATGAATAGAGTTCCTGTTAGACCTAAATTATATAAAACCCCCTATGAACTTTGGACAGGTAGAAAATGCAATATTGACTATTTCAAAGTCTTTGATTGCAAATATTTTATTTCAAACGCAGGTAGAAAACCTAAAATTGGCTATTTCAAAGTCTTGGGTTGCAAATGTTTTATTTTAAATGCCAAAGACAATTTAGGAAAATTTGATGCAAAATCTAATGCTAGTATTTTTCTTGGCTATTCTACCACTAGCAAAGCTTATAGAGTGTTTAATAAAAGAACTCTAGTTGTAGAAGAATCTATTCATGTTGTATTTGATGAAACTAATTTTCCCGTGGAGAGAGTTATAGATGATAATGATTTAGGTTTAAAACATTACATGAAGAACTTAGAAATTGAAGACAAAGGAAAAGAAGTCCAAGAAGATCCTAGTTCTTCTCAAATTATCACAATTCAAGTGCCCCAACAACCACAACAACAACAACCTATAGGAGTTTCCAAGGAGAAACTTACATCGTATCAACTACAAAAGGTACGGAGGTACCACCCTTATCACCCTAAAATATCCATTATTGATGATAGCCATCATATGGGATGAGAAATAGATCATTATTTAAAAATATTTTTAATAATTTAGTTTTTCTTTCTCAAATTAAACCAAAATATTTTAAAGATGTCAAAAACGAATTTTGGATTTTAGCAATGCAAGAAGAGCTAAGTCAATTTGAACGAAGTCATATATGGGAACTTGTTCCTAAACATAATTTTAAATCCATGATAGGTACAAAATGGGTATTTGGGAACAAAAAGGATGAGAATGGTATAATTGTGCGAAAAAAGCTAGATTAGTGGCCCAAAGTTTCAATTAAGAAGAAGGTATTGATTATGAAGAAATCGTTGCACTGGTTGCTCGTCTAGAATCCATAAGAATTTGGTTGTTTTTGCTTGCCACAAAGGGTTTATCCTTTATCAAATAGATGTCAAAAGTGTATTATTAAATGGATACATTTTAGAAGTTTATGTAGAACAACCACCCGGTTTTCAAAATCACAAGTATCCAGATCTTGTTTTTAAATTGAAAAGTACTTTATATGGTTTGAAGCAAACTCCTACAGCTTGGTAAGAAAAGCTTAGTAAGTTTTGATAGAAAATGGTTCTTCTATGGGAGAAACGGATACTACACTTTTTACAAAATCCAAGGGTGATGACTGCAACATTATTTTTAGACTAATATTGCTATATGTGAAGAGTTTTTCTAAAATATGCATAATGAATTTGAGATGAACATGGTGAGTGAACTTAACTTATTCTTGGGACTTCAAATCAAGAAAACCCAAGATGGCATCTTCATCAATCAAGCTAAGTATGTAAGGGATCCCCTCAAAAGATTTGAATGGAAGATTTAAAGCCAATGGCCACTTTGATGAGTTCATCAATTAAATTGGATAAGGACGAAAGTGGTAAGGTTGTAGATATCATAAGATATCGAGGTGTGATTGGATCCTTACTTTACTTTACCACAAGTAGGTTGGATTTCATTTTTACTGTAGGTTTGTGCGATAGATTTCAAGCTAATCCTAAAGAGCCTTATTATAGCACGGTTAAGCGCATTTTCTAATATCTTAGTAGCACTAAGAATTTGAGATTGTGGTATCCCAAAGGGACTCATATAGAATTATTGAGTTATTTCAATGCTGACTGGCTTGTTGCACAATTGATAGAAAAAGTAATAGTGGTACTTATCATTTCCTAGGATTTTCACTAGTCTCATGGTTTAGCAAGAAGCAAAATTCAGTTGCGCTATCAACCACAAAAACCGAATACATATCAGCAGCTAGTTATTGTGCACAAATCATATAGATGAAGCAAACACTTTTAGACTTAGGTCTAAGTTATGATCATGTGTCTATTATATGTGACAACACAAGTGCTATCAATTTGTTTTAGAATCCGGTTTTGCATTCACGCACCAAGCATATAGAGATTAGACACCATTTCTTGCATGATCATGTAAAAAAAGGGGGCATCACACTTGAATTTATTATAGCCAATTTGTGGATATTTTCACAAAGCCTCTTGCACTAGATAGATTTTCTTATCTTAAAAGAGGTCTTGGAATTTTAGATGCTTCCGATTTGAGTTTAAAGGTTTAAAATTTTTCTATATGTATACTTGATTCATTTGATTAATCTTCTCATTTATGCATATTGGTGGTTCTTGAATTAGTCATTGTATTGATTTTGATTAATGTTTTTGTTGTTGATAATATTTATTTAATTTGCATAATTGAAGAATAGGTTTTATTAGTTTCAATTTTTATTTTATTTAAAATTATTTCATTTTAATTTCAATTTGATTTTATTGATCTTATTTGAGTTTAAATAATGTTTTTAGAATTCTTTTTAAGCAACAAAACTGAAGCTTTGGGTTGCAATTTTAGTAGTCGCGATCGACTACGCTACTGCTACATGTGCAGCGTAGTCGACCGCATTGTCAAAGAGGCCTAAAAAAGACTCGACCTAACAAGATTAAAAGAGGAGAATCCTCATATTTTTTTTTAAAATTTTATCCATCATTTTTGAACTCTAAGTATGTGAAAATCATCCAAAAATTTCTCGCAATCCATTTTATTGCCTTCCAATTCGTTTTTCTTGGGTTTTAATTGTTTAAATCACTCAACACCTCTCCAAAACCATTCTTTTTGGCCAAAATCTGACCTTAGCCTCGTTGCTTCTTTCCTCTATCCTTTGAATACGAATTTGCACTTCCTTTATCCAAATTTCTGAAGGTTCTTCATTGCTAATGGTGGGAAGAGCTGAATCATCAAGAAAACATGGAAAATGAACAGCTGGCAGTGACAACAACAAATTATGTTCTAAGGTAATCTATGATCCCAATATGTTTCAAGCCATTAGTTTAGAAAACTATGAATCCATGGCATCTGAAAAGATCTTAGATGGAAGAATTGTTATATTCGATGACATGCATTCGTTGAACCTTAGAATCCAATTCAAAAGTTTTAATTGGTTGAACATGGTAAAATCAAAGGAATGAGTACAATCTAGGATGGTCAAAAACCTTCTATGTGTTGGAAACGCTGTGCGCAGCGGAAATTTTAAAATTTTATATCAGAGTATTTTCCAAAACACAAGTTTGACATATTATATGTATAAATTAGACAGATCTTACTAACCTTTGTGTGAAGAGCCTCCGCAGCCTTTGTAGAGAAGTAACGTTCCAGAAGAGCCTCAACCAACTGGTCTTCTTTGCTATTCTCCATCCACAACTGGAGTGAGTGTGGGCTCACACATACAGCTCTTCTACTGGTGACTCTCCTTCCAACCAAGAGAAAAAACCCTAAGCTAGTGTTCGTGATTTGTGAATAAAAGCTCTCAGGGAGTTTTTTTGGATGCTCACTAGAAGAGTATCACTCTTAATCTCTCAATAGATCTGAGTAAATCATGAGACTCACTCCCTTTATATAGCCATTGGTCCTAGGGTCAGTCCTTATCAGATTAGGTCTCAAAAACTCGAAACAGAATCAAGTTCGGATCAATATCTGATAAGATCCTCATGAAAACGCATAATCTTATCTCCCGCTGATCGGCAGGCCGAACAGGCCCCATCGGTAGGCCGACCAAGTCATTCGGCAGGCTGAACTCCCGAGAAAAAATCTCCTAAAATCTTTTTTTTTTCACCCAAGATTCTAAAGGATAAAGTCTCAGTTTCGATTCAAATAACCCAATAGAGAAGTTATCTGATCAAAACAAACTTTATCAAGATAATCTCTAAGAAAATAAATCAATTCATAATAATTCTACAAGTTTATCTTGATCTAATTTATCCAAAATTAAATCAACCGATAAACAGACAAGAATTGTCCGATCCAATAATTCAACAAGTTTATCTTAAATTAATTTTATTATAAAATTAATTCAACCAATAAACAGACATGAATTATTCGATTCTTACAAATTTTAAACCAATCCGATAAATCTGACATAAGTCACCAATTATTGGAAAAGCACGCCGTGTCGTTACAGGATTTTGTGAGCTAGCAAAGGGGACCAAAATGGACCTATAAAGTTCAAGCTCATGATAATCATGAAACCCAATATCCCAGATATACATTTCACAATTATCAACTCCAACGCTACTCCACTAAAAGCTTGGAGCTGCACTCTCGAACTTTATAGAATTACGAAGCTCGTGTAGCCAAGTCTCCATGACATATCAAAGTATATCGTATCCCTATATGATAATCCATAATCGGCTTAAGGACAAGTTCTGTCTTACCTTCCCGATTATTTTTATCTCACGTTCCATTGTCTCACCATTAGAAAACTTACCATCCAAAGATAGTATACCATTCGGTTACACCTATGTATCCAAATGGTTGAGCGCTTCAGTTTTTCAATTACAGGACAACGCATATAAGAGGATATCATTACTCCTAAAGAGAAGCTATGGATTCCATATCTATGAATAACAAGTCTACGCTATCAAGAGTCATGCCTCCAACGTACCAGCATGCATAGCACTATAGAGATGTGGGAGTCACCCATTGGTGCATCAAAAGACACAAGTTGAGACAACAGGCTCACTATTCATCTCAGGATTAAGATACAATACAAGTGATTGTCTAAAGTGAATCGATTTGCCAAGACAGAATTATTAATCCAAATCAATTCACTTTATGTCCCGATCCAACACATCGTCACCTATGAAACGCGCCAATGTTTCTATTCACAGAGTCCAACTCCGATGGCCAAGACAAACCATCTTCCAAAGGGAATATAGAGAACATAACAATCTTTACATGAATAAAGTGCCCAACTTTATTCCCTCGATTGCGGATCATATGTTTTAGACCGTCACCTTAAGAATCGTGTCTTCCACATAATCAGTCCATCATATGCCCAATTCTTAAGGTTTAGACCGACAGTCTCAGACTACTGTTTGCTTAACATACAACGAAGTCCTTTATCACATGATACTTCCGATCAATATGCTTACACTTCTTGTGAAATCTTGGTTCCTTAGCATTAGCTACCGCCGCACTGTTATCATAGTACAGTGATACCGCTTTATCTATACCAGGAACTACTTCAAGATCCCCAAGGAACTTGAGGAGCCACACCGCTTCTTTCGAAGCATCACTAGCCGCCACATACTTGGCCTCCTTCATTGAATCCGAAGTGCAATCTTGTTTTGCACTTCTCCAACTGATGGCACCGCCACCCAAAGTAAACACCCGAAGTGGATTTCATAGAATCCAGACAGGATTGAAAATCTGAATCAGTGTATCCTAGAGGAGTTAAATCCTCACCCGAATACACAAGCATATACCCTCGAGTCCTTCTCAGGTACTTGAAAATATGCTTTACCGCAACCCAATGGTTCGGTCCTGGATCTGCCTGAAATCGACTCACAATCCTGACCGCATAGCTAATATCCGGTCGTGTGCAAAGCATGGCATACATGAGACTACCCACTGCCGAAGCATAAGGCACCATCTTCATGTATTCTCTTTCTTCATAAGACTTTGGAGAGTCTTTCTTAGAAAGAGTTATTCCAGACCTAGAGGTTCCCACCTTTCTTGGAATCCTGCATTGCAAACCTCCTGAGAATTTTATCTATGTAGCCGGCCTGTGACAAAGCTATCATTTTGTTCTTCCTATCCCGAAAGATCTGGATACCGAGAACAAAATTAGCCTCACCCAAGTCCTTCATGTCAAACAGCTTGGTCAACCATAATTTGACCGATGACAAGGCCCCAACATCATTGCCAATTAGCAGAATGTCATCCACATAGAGCAGTAGAAAAACCACCTTTCCATCCTTAATGTGTTTGTCAACACATGGTTCATCCACATTTTGTGAGAACCCATAAGTCTTGATCACTTGATCAAATCTTATGTTCCAAGAACGGGAAGCCTGCTTAAGTCCATAAATTGACTTTAGCAGCTTACAAACCTTACCCTCTTGACCCGCGACCTTGAACCCGTCTGATTGTTCCATATAAATGGACTCATCAAGATAGCCATTCAAAAAAGCCGTCTTTACATCCATCTGCCAAATCTCATAGTCGAGAGCGGCAGCTATGGACAAGAGAATTCGGATGGACTTAAGCATGGCTACAGGCGAAAAGGTTTCCTCACAATCGATTCCTTCCTTCTGTGTATAACCTTTAGCTACCAGTCTAGCCTTAAAGGTTTTGACCTTTCCATCCACTCCTCTTTTCCTCTTGTAAATCCACTTACACCCTATGGGTTTTACCCCTTTGGGAAGATCCACAATCTCCTAGGCCCGATTAGTCTCCATAGACATCATCTCTATGTTCATGGCCTCTGTCCAGAGTTTTGAATCAATATCCTCTATAGCTTCGGCGTAAGTATAAGGATCCCTGTCATGTTCATCCGGTTCAGCCAAGAAGACCTCCCCATTGAACATAAACCTCTCAGGTTGACGCCCGATTCTCCCACTACGCCGAAGCCCCTGAGATTGTTGTTCAGGTTTGTTTGGTTTTCCAATACCGGTCGGAATGGTTTCGTTCAAAACTTTCAGAGTGAACCGATCACCCCTTAACTCCTCAAGCACCATTTTGCTTCGAGGTTTAAAGTCGTCCATGTAACTCTCCTCAAGGAAAGCTGCATTAGTTGAAACCATGACTTTATTTTCCTTTGGGTTATAAAAATAACCCCCTTTAGTCCCTTTTGGATATCCTACAAACATGCAAACTTCCGAACGTGCTACCAACTTATTTGGATCCTTAAACAGGACATGAGCCGGACATCCCCATATGCGAATATGGTTTAAGGATGTCTTCCTTCTTGTCGACAACTCGTGAGGAGTTTTAGGGACCGATTTTGAAGGCACATTGTTCAAAAGATAACATGCAGTTTGTAGTGCATATCCCCAAAAGGATAAAGGTACTGATGAATAACTCATCATGGAACTAATCATGTCCAACAAAGTCCTATTCCTTCTTTCCGCTACGCCATTCTGCTGCGGAGTGCCCGGCGTAGTCAAATGGGATAAAATCCCATTCTCTAACAAGTGTCCCAAGAACTCATCAGAAAGGTATTCCCCACCTCGATCAGATCGAAGTGCCTTTATGGGTCTACCCAATTGCTTTTCCACTTCAGCCCGAAACTCCCTGAACTTATCATAAGTTTCACTTTTGTCGTGCATCAGGTACATATACCCATATCTTGAGTAATCGTCAATAAAAGTGACGAAGTACTCATACCCTCCTCGTGCCCGGATGTTCATCGGTCTGCAAACATCACTATGCACAAGTTCTAGAACCCTTCGGCCCTATTGCCCTTAGACCCGTATGGTCTTTTGGTCATTTTACCCTCCAAACAAGATTCACATTGAGGTATAGATTCCACCTTTAAGTGACTTAAAGGTCCATCCCTTACCAACCTTTGAATCCTATTCAGGTTAATATGGCCAAGGCACAAATGCCAAAGATAAGTCTTATTAGAGTGAGAAGTTTTAAGTCTTTTTGAGTTATTATCATTCATCTCAGCATTAAGCAATAAGTTCATCCTAGGTTTGATAAAATATAGATTATTTTGCATCCATCCAGAACAGATAAAAGATTTGTTTTTACAAATCACCACTTTTTCATTAAAAGATACTACGTAGGAGTCTTTAAATAAAAAAGATACCGAAATTAAATTCCTTTTAAATTTAGAAACATAAAAACAATCTCGCAAAATTAAATTCCTATAATTATCAAAGTAAAGATGGACATCTCCCACTGCTTCCGCTGAGACCAAGGATCCATTGCCCATCCGAAGCGTTAAGTCTTCACCTAGTAGACTTCTCGTTTCTTTGAATCCCTGTAGAGAAACACAAACATGATTAGTTGCACCAGAATCTATGACCCAGATGTCACTAGATTCCTCAACCAAACAAGTTTCTAAATATAGAAGATCACACCTACCTCCCTTGGAAAGGAAGTCCTTGCAATGCTTCTTTATCTGCTTAACCTGTTGGAAACAAAGTGCGTAGCAGAATTTTTATAATTTTTAAAATTTTTTCATCAGAGTAATTTCCAAAACACAAGTTTGACATGTTATATGTATAAATTACACAGATTTTACTAACCTCAGTGTGCCGAAGAACCTCCGCGACCTGTGTAGAGAAGTAACGTTCCAGAAGTGCCTCAACCAACTGGTCTTCTTTGCTATTCTCTATGCACAACTGGAGTGAGTGTGGGCTCACACATTTAGCTCTTCCACCGATGACTCTCCTTCCAACCAATAGAGAGAACCCAAAGCTAGTGTTCGTGATTTGTGAACAAAAGCTCTGAGGGAGTTTTCAGATGCTCACTAGAAGAGTATCACTCTTAATCTCTCAATTGATCTGAGTAAATCATGAGACTCACTACCTTTATATAGCTATTGGTCTTGGGGTCAGTCCATATAAGATTAGGTCTCAAAAACTCGAAACAGAATCAAGTTTTGATCAATATCTAATAAGATCCATGTGAAAACGTGTAATCTTATCTCTCATTGATCGGTAGGCCGAAAATTCTAATCAGCAGGCTGAACAGGCTAGTTCGACAGGCCGACCAAGTCATTTGGCAGGCCGAACTCCTGAGAAAAAATCTCCGCGAATCTTTTATTTTCCACCCGAGATTCTATAGGATAAAGTCTCAGTTTTGATTCAAATAACCCAATAGAGAAGTTATCTGATCAAAACAAACTTTATCAAGATAATCTCTAAGAAAATAAATCATTTCACAATAATTCTACAAGTTTATCTTGATCTAATTTATCCAAAATTAAATCATCTGATAAATAGACAACAATTATCTGATCCAATAATTCAACAAGTTTATCTTGAACTAATTTCTTACAAAATTAATTCAACCGATAAACAGACATGAATTATTTGATTCTTAAAAATTTTAAACCAATCTGATAAATCCGACATAAGTCACCAATTATTGGAAAAGCACGCTGTGTCGTTACAGGATTTTGTGAGCTAGCAAAGGGGACCAAAATGGACCTATAAAGTTCAAGCTCATGATAATCATGAAACCCAATATCCCAGATATACATTTCACAATTATTAACTCCAACGCTACTCCACTAAAAGCTTGGAGCTACACTCTCGAACTTTATAGAATTATGAAGCTCGTGTAGCTAAGTCTCCATGTAATATCATAGTGCATCGTATCCCCATATGATAATCCATAATCGGCTTAAGGACAAGTTCTATCTTACCTTCTCCATTATTTTTATCTTACATTCCATTGTCTCACCATTAGAAAACTTACCATCCAAAGATAGTATACCATTCGGTTACACCTATGTATCCAAATGGTTGAGCGCTCCAGTTTTTCAATTACAGGACAACGCATATAAGAGGATATCATTACTCCTAAAGAGGAGCTATGGATTCCATATCTATGAATAACAAGTCTACGCTATCAAGAGTCATGCCTCCAACGTACCGGCATGCATTGCACTATAGAGATGTGGGAGTCACCCATTGGTACATCAAAAGACACAAGTCGAGACAATGGGCCCACTATTCATCTCAGGATTAAGATACAATACAAGTGATTGTCTAAAGTGAATCGATTTGCCAAGACAGAATTATTAATCCAAATCAATTCACTTTATGTCCTAATCTAACACATCGTCACCTATGACAACGTGCCAATGTTTCTATTCACGGAGTCTAACTCCGATGGTCAAGACAAACCATCTCCCAAAAAGGATATAGACAACATAACAATCTTTACATAAATAAAGCGCCCAACATTATTCCCTCGATTGCAGATCATATGTTTTAGACTATCACCTTAAGAATCGTGTCTTCCGCATAATCATCCCATCATATGCCCAGTTCTTAAGGTTTAGACTGATAGTCTCAGACTACTGTTTGCTTATCATACATTCAACAAATATGAACGTAAAGAAGACAAGATTTGGTATATAAAAGAATAAATTCTTTATTGATAAAAATGTCTCCAAAAACGTATTACATTTTTACTCCTTAGGGCAAACATGTCTAACAATCTCCCACTTGCACTAAGTGAGTAAATACAACAAATTTCATATCCCCATAGCTTCTACATGCCTCTCAAAGACTCTCCCAGTAAGTGTCTTCGTAAATGGATCAGCTAAATTGACTTCTGACGCGATCTTGCACACCGTGACATGCCCATCCTCAACGAAGTCCTTTATCACATGATACTTCCTATCAATATGCTTACTCTTCTTATGAAATCTTGGTTCCTTAGCATTAGCTACCGCTGCACTGATATCATAGTATAGTGATACCGCTTTATCCATACCAGGAACTACCTCAAGATCCCCAAAGAACTTGCGGAGCCACACTGCTTCTTTCGAAGCATCACTAGCCGCCACATACTCGGCCTCCATCGTTGAATCCGAAGCGCAATCTTGCTTCGTACTTCTCCAACTGATGGCACCGCCACCTAGAGTAAACACAAACCTCGAAGTCGATTTCCTTGAATCCAAACAGGATTGAAAAACTGAATCAGTGTATCCTAGAGGAGTCAAGTCCTCACCCGAATACACAAGCATATACCCTCGAGTCCTTTTCAGGTACTTGAAAATATGCTTTACCGCAACCCAATGGTTCGGTCCTGGATTCGCCTGAAATCGACTTACAATCCCGACCGTATAGCTAATATCCGGTCATGTGCAAAGCATGGCATACATGAGACTACCCACTGTCGAAGCATAAGGCACCTTCTTCATGTATTCTCTTTCTTCATAAGACTTTGGAGAGTCTTTCTTAGAAAGAGTAATTCCAGACCTAGATGGTTGCCCACCTTTCTTGGAATCTTGCATTGCAAACCTCCTGAGAATTTTATCTATGTAGCCAGCCTGAGACAAAGCTATCATTTTGTTCTTCCTATCTTGAAAGATCTGGATACCGAGAACCAAATTAGCCGCACCCAAGTCCTTCATGTCAAACTGCTTGGTCAACCATAATTTGACCGATGACAACGCCCCAACGTCATTGCCAATTAGTAGAATGTCATCTACATAGAGCAGTAGAAAAACCACCTTCCCATCCTTAATGTGTTTGTAAACACTTGGTTCATCCACATTTTGTGAGAACCCATAAGTCTTGATCACTTGATCAAATCTTATGCTCTAAGAACGGGATGCCTGCTTAAGTCCATAAATTGACTTTAACAGCTTACAAACCTTACCCTCTTGACCCGCGAACTTGAACCCGTCTGGTTGTTTCATATAAATGGACTCATCAAGATAGCCATTCAGAAAAGCTGTCTTGACATCCATCTGCCAAATCTCGTAATCGAGAGCGGCAGCTATGGACAAGAGAATCCGGATGGACTTAAGCATGGCTACAGGCGAAAAGGTTTCCTCATAATCGATTCCTTCCTTTTGTGTATAACCCTTAGCTACCAGCCTAGCCTTAAAGGTTTCAACCTTTCCATCCACTCCTCTTTTCCTCTTGTAGATCCACTTACACCCTATGGGTTTTACCCCTTCGGGAAGATCCACAAGCTCCAAGACTTGATTAGTCTCCATAGACTTCATCTCTATGTTCATGGCCTCTATCTAGAGTCTTGAATCAACATCCTCCATAGCTTCTGCGTAAGTATAAGGATCCCTGTCATGTTCATCCGGTTCAGCCAAGAAGACCTCCCCATTGAACATATACCTCTCAGGTTGACGCCCGATCCTCCCACTATGTTGAAGCCCCTGAGATTGTTGTTCAGGCTTGTTTGGTTTTTCTACACCGATCGAAATGGTTTCATTTGGAACCTCCGGAGTGAACGGATCACCCCTTAACTCCTCAAGCACCACTTTGCTTCGAGGTTTAAAGTCGTCCATGTAACTCTCCTCAAGGAAAGTTGCATTAGTTGAAACGATGACTTTATTTTCCTTTGGGTTATAAAAATAACCCCCTTTAGTCCCTTTTGGATATCCTACAAACACGCAAACTTCCGAACGTGCTTCCAACTTATTTGGATCCTTAAACAGGACATGAGCTGGACATCCGCATATGCGAATATGGTTTAAGGATGTCTTCCTTCTTGTCGACAACTCGTGAGGAGTTTTAGGGACTGATTTTGAAGGCACATTGTTCAAAAGATAACATGCGGTTTGTAGTGCATATCCCCAAAAGGATAAAGGCAATGACAAATAACTCATCATGGACCTAATCATGTCCAAAAAAGTTCTATTCCTTCTCTCCGCTACGCCATTCTACTGCAAAGTACCCGACGCAGTCAAATGGGATAAAATCCCATTCTCTAACAAGTGTCCCAAGAACTCATCAGAAAGGTATTCCCCACCTCGATCAGATCGAAGTGCCTTTATGGGTCTACCCAATTGCTTTTCCACTTCAGCCCAAAACTCCCTGAACTTATCATAAGTTTCGCTTTTGTGGTGCATTAGGTACACATTCTCATATCTTGAGTAATCGTCAATAAAAGTGACGAAGTACTCATACCCTCCTCGTGCCCGGATATTCATCGGCCCGTAAACATCACTATGCACAAGTTCTAGAACCCCTTCGGCCCTATTGCCCTTAGACCCGTATGGTCTTTTGGTCATTTTACCCTCCAAACAAGATTCACATTGAGGTATAGATTCCTCCTTTAAGTGACTTAAAGGTCCATCCCTTACCAACCTTTGAATCCTATTCAGGTTAATATGGTCAAGGCGTAAATGCCAAAGATAAGTCTTATTAGAGTGAGAAGTTTTAAGTCTTTTTGAGTCATTATCATTTATCTCAGCATTAAGCAATAAGTCCATCTTAAGTTTGATAAAGTA
The DNA here is from genome assembly GCA_025403435.1 of Artocarpus heterophyllus. Taxonomy (NCBI): domain Eukaryota; kingdom Viridiplantae; phylum Streptophyta; class Magnoliopsida; order Rosales; family Moraceae; genus Artocarpus; species Artocarpus heterophyllus. Next base: position 2,936,914 of record CM046331.1, on the reverse strand, counting down.
TAGATTATTTTGCATCCATCCAGAACAGATAAAAGATTTGTTTTTACGAATCACCACTTTTTCATTAAAAGATGCCACGTAGGACTCTTTAAATAAAGAAGATGCAGAAATTAAATTCCTTTTAATTTTAGGAACATAAAAACAATCTCGTAAAATTAAATTCCTATAATTATCAAAATAAAGATGGACATCTCCCATTGCTTCCGCTGAGACCAAGGATCCATCGCCCATCCGAATCGTTAAGTCTTCACATAGTAGACTTCTCGTTTCTTTGAATCCCTGCAGAGAAACACAAACATGATTAGTTGCACTAGAATCTATGACCTAGATGTCACTAGATTCCTCAACCAAACAAGTTTCTAAATAAAGAAGATCACACCTACCTCCCTTGGAAAGGAAGTCCTTGCAATGCTTCTTTATATGTCCGACCTTACCACAGAAGAAGCACTTAAGCTTCTTTGGGTTCTTCTTCTTCTTCTTCTTGCTCTTCGTGGTAGCAGGAATAGAAGACTTCCCATTCTTGGCCCGTTGCTTCTTTCCTTTCCTAGAGTTAGGATTGGAACCAGAAGCAGCTACCATGTTGGCCTCACCACCAGCAGGAGACTCCCTAATCAGCAGTTCAAACTCCTGTAACTGTTTCATCAGTTCTGTCAAGGTCATATCCCGACTATTGCTTAAATTAAAAGTAGCTCTAAATGGAAAAAATTCCTTAGACAGAGTCTCAAAGACCATAGTCATCTGAGTTTCAGCATCGATGTCGGCTCCATTGGTTTGAGCCTCGGCGAGATAACCCATGACCAACATCATGTGCTCCTTTACAAATGTCCCCGGTCTTTGTCTACAGTTTAAGAGTTTCTGAAGCGCCCCTTGCCGCTTTGTTATGGCCTGGCCTCCAAACATGTCCTCAAGATTATCCAAGATCTGCTTCGCAGTCTCATAATCCTGTTGTTGAGCCTGCAGCACGTTGTTCATGCTAGCCATAACATAGCAGCGGGCCTGATCATTAGCATCTTTTCAGTGGTCGTACGCTTGGAATTGCTCATTACTTGAGTCTCCCGTAGGCTCGGGAGGACAAGGGGTTGTCAGAACATATTTTAGTTTCTCAAAGGAAAGGACGATGTCCAGGTTCCGTTTTCAATCGTTATAATTCTCACCGGTTAATTGGTTTTTGTCAAGTATCGATGATAAAGCGTTTTTAGACATTTTCAATCTACAATAAAAAATCATATACCAAACATAATCAAACATATATAATAATTTAGTAAGATAACACAATCATGTAAAACCATACAAATGTGTTTATGTGTCAAAACCTTGAAAATCTCACAACCTTACAACGATAATTCCCAACTCAGAATTCAACAAGCTCCTAGGAGAGTCATGCCAAATTCAATCAGAAACACGGATCCCCTCTTGATTAATATATGCCATCCAGGACCCGTATGATCCAGCATATACTAATAATCGTTTCTTTGGCCATTAATTTTATTAACAGAGCTCCTAAGGGAGGTTAATAATAAAATTAACATGAGTGTATAACCATCGTTTTAATATTTTATCCATGATTTATAATCACCACCTAGGGGTGTGCAACCATAAATCATACTAAAATACCTTATCCTTTCAAAGATCCAATCTGGTACATGATAGAAATCCTTTCCTAGGGGTCAGGACCACCATGTTCTTCCTATGGACCAACGATGGAGGCCTTAGGTCCTCTCTTCGAAAACCTTCTCCCACTCAATCTTTTGAAGTCAAGATTTTATTTTAAAAATTATGCATGAACAATTTTAATATGAGCGACACTCTCTATCCTATATGACATGTTATCAATATACATGGTAAATCATATTATAATGTAGACAAGCAAAGCAATCAAGCAAAGCTACAAGCAAAATAATAATAATAACAGTAATATTATGGTTCCACCCTAGAGAATAGAAAGAAAAAAAACAAAGATTACAAGAGAATAATCGAGACATTTATCGATTCTTCATCCTTGAATCCTCAAGCTGTATCCTTCTTCATGCAATACCCATCTTCAAGTCTTCAATCCCATTATGAATCAACAAACTTCATATTTTTGGTCATATCCAAATTTAATGTTTCTCAGAATCGTCTCAAAAATAAAATTAAAACTGCACCAGAAAAATTGCACATTTTCTGGACATTTGGCAGCTCTCGGTTGGCAAGCCGATCTGGGTGATCGGCCTACCGGTCATGAAGGTTCGGCCTGCCGGCAGAGCTCCCCAATTTTTGTCCCACTATCGGCCTGCCGGACCACACATCCGGCCTGCCGATCTGTGACCATCGGCCTGCCGAACTATGACGTCCGGCATGTCGACCAAGCAGGAAAAATTATTCCAGAAAATACAACTTTAATGCAATTTATCAATTTTATTTTCAACAATTCAAAAACATAAAATTAGAGACTCAGGAAATACCTGGGTGCGCCATCATCATTCTTCTAGATCCGTCTTCTAGATCCATCTTCTCCAAATAATTATTTAGTTACAAAATTTTACAAATTTAAAATGAATAATAATTCCTGGATGGAGATGATAGTCTGCCATCTAATTACATAAAAAACCTAGATACATATTCTAAACTCTAAGGAACCATAACCGGTATTAATTAATTAAACAACAATTTAATCAACCATAATTAATTAATAAACCTTTACCACATAATCCATGACAACATATATATTATATAGAACCTAGAGTGCCATCTCTCTATAAAATTCAATTCAAGCATAGGAGAGATTAAGATCACAAAATTTATGCATATAACATGATCACAAACTCGTAAATTTATGTAAAAACTATGGCTCTGATACCAATTGTTCGAAATGTGGTGCGCAGCGGAAATTTTAAAATTTTATATCAGAATATTTTTCAAAACACAAGTTTGACATGTTATATGTATAAATTAGACAGATCTTACTAACCTTTGTGTGAAGAGCCTTCGCAGCTTGTGAAGAGAAGTAACGTTCCAGAAGAGCCTCAACCAACTGGTCTTCTTTGCTATTCTCTATCCACAACCGGAGTGAGTGTGGGCTCACACATACAGCTCTTCTATTGGTGACTCTCCTTCCAACCAAGAGAGAGAACCCTAAGCTAGTGTTCGTGATTTGTGAACAAAAGCTCTCAGGGAGTTTTTTTGGATGCTCACTAGAAGAGTATCACTCTTAATCTCTCAATTGATCTAAGTAAATCATGAGACTCACTCCCTTTATATAGCCATTGGTCCTAGGGTCAGTCCTTATCAGAGTAGGTCTCAAAAACGCGAAACAGAATCAAGTTCAGATCAATATCTGATAAGATCCGCGTGAAAACGTGTAATCTTATCTCCCGCTGATCGGTAGGCCGAACAGGCCCCATCGGTAGGCCGACCACGTCATTCGGCAAGCCGAACTCCCGAGAAAAAATCTCCGCGAATCTTTTATTTTCCACCCGAGATTCTAAAGGATAAAGTCTCAGTTTTGATTCAAATAACCCAATAGAAAAGTTATCTGATCAAAACAAACTTTATCAAGATAATCTCTAAGAAAATAAATCAATTCACAATAATTCTACAAGTTTATCTTGATCTAATTTATCCAAAATTAAATCAACCGATAAACAGACAAAAATTATCCGATCCAATAACTCAACAAGTTTATCCTAAATTAATTTTATTACAAAATTAATTCAATCAATAAACAGACATGAATTTTTTGATTCTTACAAATTTTAAACCAATCCAATAAATCCGACATAAGTCACCAATTATTGGAAAAGCACGCCATGTCGTTACAGGATTTTATGAGCTAGCAAAGGGGACCAAAATGAACCTATAAAGTTCAAGCTCATGATAATTATGAAGCCCAATATCCCAAATATACATTTCACAATTATCAACTCCAATGCTACTCCACTAAAAACTTGGAGCTACACTCTTGAACTTTATAAAATTACGAAGCTCGTGTAGCTAAGTCTCCATGACATATCAAAGTGTATCGTATCCCCATATGATAATCCATAATCGGCTTAAGGACAAATTCTGTCTTGCCTTTTCGATTATTTTTATCTTACGTTCTATTGTCTCACCATTAGAAAACTTACCATCCAAAGATAGTATACCATTCGATTACACCTATGTATCCAAATGGCTGAGCGCTCTAGTTTTTCAGTTACAGGACAACGCATATAAGAGGATATCATTACTCCAAAAGAGAAGCTATGGATTCCATATCTATGAATAACAAGTCTACGCTATCAAGAATCATGAATCCAACGTACCAGCATGCAAACCACTATAGAGATGTGGGAGTCACCCATTGGTACATCAAAAGACACAAGTCGAGACAACGGGCCCACTATTCATCTCAGGATTAAGATACAATAAAAGTGATTGTCTAAAGTGAATCAATTTTCCAAGACAGAATTATTAATCCAAATCAATTCACTTTATGTCCCGATCCAACACATCGTCACCTATGACAACGCGCCAATGTTTCTATTCACAGAGTCCAACTCCAATGGCCAAGACAAACCATCTCCCAAAGGGGATATAGACAACATAACAATCTTTACATGAATAAAGTGCCCAACTTTATTCCCTCGATTGCGGATCATATGTTTTAGACCGTCACCTTAAGAATCGTGTCTTCCGCATAATCAGTCCATCATATGCCCAATTTTTAAGGTTTAGACCGACAGTCTCAAACTACTGTTTGCTTAACATACATTCAACAAATATGAACGTAAAGAGGACAAGATTTGGTATATATAATTGAATAAATTCTTTATTGATAAAAATGTCTCCAAAAACATATGACATTTTTACTCCTTAGGGCATACATGTCTAACAATCTCCCACTTGCACTAAGTGAGTAAATACAACAAATTTTGCATCCCCATAGCTTCCGCATGCCTCTCGATGACTCTCCCAATAAGTGTCTTCGTAAATGGATCAGCTAAATTGTCCTCTGACGCGATCTTGCACACCGTGACATGCCCGCCCTCAACGAAGTCCTTTATCACATTATACTTCCGATCAATATGCTTACTCTTCTTGTCAAATCTTGGTTCCTTAGCATTAGCTACCGCCGCACTGTTATCACAGTACAATAATACCGCTTTATCCATACCAAGAACTACTTCAAGATCCCCAAGGAACTTGCGGAGCCACACCACTTCTTTCGAAGCATCACTAGCCGCCACATACTCGGCCTCCATCATTGAATCCGAAGTGCAATCTTGTTTTGCACTTCTCCAACTGATGGCACCGCCACCCAGAGTAAACACAAACCCTGAAGTCGATTTCATGAAATCCAGACAGGATTGAAAATCTGAATCAGTGTATCCTAGAGGAGTTAAATCCTCACCCGAATTCACAAGCATATACCCTCGAGTCCTTCTCAGGTACTTGAAAATATGCTTTACCGTAACCCAATGGTTCGGTCCTGGATCTGCCAGAAATTGACTCACAATCTCGACCGCATAGCTAATATCCGGTCGTGTGCAAAGCATGGCATACATGAGACTACCCACTGCCGAAGCATAAGGCACCTTCTTCATGTATTCTCTTTCTTCATAAGACTTTGGAGAGTCTTTCTTAGAAAGAGTTATTCCAGACCTAGAGGTTGTCCACCTTTCTTGGAATCTTGCATTGCAAACCTCCTGAGAATTTTATCTATGTAGCCGGCCTGTGACAAAACTATCATTTTGTTCTTCCTATCCCGAAAGATCTGGATACCGAGAACAAAATTAGCCTTACCCAAGTCCTTCATGTCAAACTGCTTGGTCAACCATAATTTGACCGATGACAATGCCCCAACGTCATTGTCAATTTTCAGAATGTCATCCACATAGAGCAGTAGAAAAACCACCTTCCCATTCTTAATGTGTTTGTAAACACATGGTTCATCCACATTTTGTGAGAACCCATAAGTCTTGATCACTTGATCAAATCTTATGTTCCAAGAACGGGAAGCCTGCTTAAGTCTATAAATTGACTTTAGCAGCATACAAACCTTACCCTCTTGACCCGCGACCTTGAACCCGTCTGATTATTCCATATAATTGGACTCATCAAGATAGCCATTCAAAAAAGCCGTCTTTACATCCATCTGCCAAATCTCCTAGTCGAGAGCGGCAGCTATGGACAAGAGAATCCGGATGGACTTAAGCATGGCTACAGGCGAAAAGGTTTCCTCATAATCAATTCCTTCCTTTTGCGTATAACCCTTAGCTACCAGTCTAGCCTTAAAGGTTTCGACCTTTCCATCCACTCCTCTTTTCCTCTTGTAGATCCACTTACACCCTATGGGTTTTACCCCTTCAGGAAGATCCACAATCTCCCAGACCTGATTAGTCTCCATAGACTTCATCTCTATGTTCATGGCCTCTGTCCAGAGTTTTGTATCAACATCCTCCATAGCTTCTGCATAAGTATAAGGATCCTTGTCATGTTCATCCAGTTCAGCCAAGAAGACCTCCCCATTGAACATATACCTCTCAGGTTGACGCCCGATCCTCCCACTACACCGAAGCCCCTGAGATTGTTGTTCATGTTTGTTTGGTTTTCCTATACCCATCGGAATGGTTTCATTCGGAACTTCCAAAGTGAACCGATCACCCCTTAACTCCTCAAGTACCACTTTGCTTCAAGGTTTAAAGTCGTCCATGTAACTCTCCTCAAGGAAAGCTGCATTAGTTGAAACCACGACTTTATTTTCCTTTGGGTTCTAAAAATAACCCCCTTTAGTCCCTTTTGGATATCCTACAAACATGCAAACTTCCGAACGTGCTTCCAATTTATTCAAATCCTTAAACAGAACATGAGCCGGACATCCCCATATGCGAATATGGTTTAAGGATGTCTTCCTTCTTGTCCACAACTCATGAGGAGTTTTAGGGACCGATTTTGAAGGCACATTGTTCAAAAGATAACATGCAGTTTGAAGTGCATATCCCCAAAAGGATAAAGGTAATGATGAATAACTCATCATGGACCTAATCATGTCCAACAAAGTCCTATTCCTTCTCTCCGGTACGCCATTCTGCTGCGAAGTGCCCGGCGCAGTCAAATGGGATAAAATCTCATTCTCTAACAAGTGTCCCAAGAACTCATCAGAAAGGTATTCCCCACCTCGATCAGATCGAAGTGCCTTTATGGGTCTACCCAATTGCTTTTCCACTTTAGCCCGAAACTCTCTGAACTTATCATAAGTTTCGCTTTTGTGGTGTATCAGGTACACATACCCATATCTTGAGTAATCGTCAATAAAAGTGACGAAGTACTCATACCCTCCTCGTACCCGGATGTTCATCGGTCTACAAACATCACTATGCACAAGTTCTAGAACCCCTTCGGCCCTATTGCCCTTAAACCCGTATGGTCTTTTGGTCATTTTACCCTCCAAACAAGATTCACATTGAGGTATAGATTCCACCTTTAAGTGACATAAAGGTCCATCCCTTACCAACCTTTGAATCCTATTCAAGTTAATATGGCCAAGGCGCAAATGCCAAAGATAAGTCTTATTAGAGTGAGAAGTTTTAAGTTTTTTTGAGTTATTATCATTGATCTCTGCATTAAGCAATAAGTCCATCTTAGGTTTGATAAAATATAGATTATTTTGTATCCATCCAAAACAGATAAAAGATTTATTTTTACGAATCACCACTTTTTCATTAAAAGATACCACGTAGGAGTCTTTAAATAAAGAAGATACAGAAATTAAATTCCTTTTAAATTTAGGAACATAAAAAAAATCTCGCAAAATTAAATTCCTATAATTATCAAAGTAAAGATGGACATCTCCCACTGCTTCCACTGAGACCAAGGATCCATCGCCCATCTGAAGCGTTAAGTCTTCACGTAGTTGACTTCTTGTTTCTTTGAATCCCTGCAGAGAAACACAAACTTGATTAGTTGCATCGGAATCTATGACCCAGATGTCACTGGATTCCTCAACCAAACAAGTTTCTAAATATAGAAGATCACACCTACCTCCCTTGGAAAGGAAGTCCTTGCAATGCTTCTTTATATGCCCGACCTTAACACAGAAGAAGCACTTAAGCTTCTTTGGGTTCTTCTTCTTCTTCTTCTTGCTTTTGGTAACAGCAGGAATAGAAGACTTCCTGTTCTTGGCCCGTTGCTTCTTTCCATTCCCTGAGTTAGGATTGGAACCAGAAGCAGCTACCATGTTGGCCTCACCACAGCAGGAGACTCCCTGATCAGTAGTTCAAACTCCTGTAACTGCTTCATCAGTCTGTCAAGGTCATATCTCGTCTATTGCTTAAATTAAAAGTAGCTCTAAACGGAATAAATTCCTTAGACAGAGTCTCAAAGACCATAGTCATCTAAGTCTCAGCATCGATGTTGGCTCCATTGGTTTGAGCCTCAGCGAGGTAACCCATGACCAACATCATGTGCTCCTTTACAGATGTCCCCAGTCTCTGTCTACAGTTTAAGAGTTTCCAAAGCGCCCATTGCCGCTTCGTTATGGCCTGGCCTCCGAACATATCCTCAAGATTATCCAAGATCTGCTTTGCAGTCTCATAATCCTAAGAAGCTATGGATTCCATATCTATGAATAACAAGTCTACGCTATCAAGAGTCATACCTCCAACGTACCGGCATGGATACCACTATAGAGATGTGGGAGTCACCCATTGGTACATCAAAAGACACAAGTCGAGACAACGGGCCCACTATTCATCTCAGGATTAAGATACAATACAAGTGATTGTCTAAAGTGAATCGATTTGCCAAGACAGAATTATTAATCCAAATCAATTCACTTTATGTCCCGATCCAACACATCTTACCTATGACAACGCGCCAATGTTTCTATTCACGGAGTCCAACTCCAATGGCCAAAACAAACCATCTCCCAAAGGGGATATAGACAACATAACAATCTTTACATGAATAAAGTGCCCAACTTTATTCCCTTGATTACGGATCATATGTTTTAGACCGTCACCTTAAGAATCGTGTCTTCCGCATAATCAGTCCATCATATGCCCAATTCTTAAGGTTTAGACCGACAATCTCAGACTACTGTTTGCTTAACATACATTCAACAAATATGAACGTAAAGAGGACAAGATTTGGTATATATAAATGAATAAATTCTTTATTGATAAAAATGTCTCCAAAAACATATTACATTTTTACTCCTTAGGGCATACATGTCTAACACTATGCCCAACTAAATTTCATTCCTTAAAATCTTATCTTTACATGTGAATTGAAAGGAAAATCAATTTTGTTAAGCCCACAGTCCTTGAGTTTAACATTGGGTGTCCCTAATCATAGTTTGAATGTTAGATTTTTTAAATACCTTTGGTCATTATTTTAATCCTCTCACTATGTTTCAACGCCTTATGAATGATTTTTGGACCCTTTTTGTACTCAAACCAAGGGCTCAAAACTTAAACCTTAGGACTAGAGTTTTTCACCTTATAGTCTCATCCAACTTCGTTCCTAAGGTGGGTCATAAGGATGAACTTATTGGGTTAGATATACCTTTCCTCTATTGCCTTCTCTCCAACACTAGAGTCAACCTATATCACATCATTCTCCATCATATGATTGAGGCAGCTAATGGCCAATCTAGGAATGCATTACCTTGTGAAAGATTGCTAACTTAAGTTTTTGAGAAAATGACAAGCAAAAATCAAATGCATATTCATTCGTCAATGCCACCACTCTTAAAAGGATGGGTTGCACTTTGTTAAATGGTATTTGGCATGCATAAGGAGTAGTTGCAGCAGCTCATCATCCTAATGAGGAAGAGCAACAAGAGTTCGCTCAAGCCAAGGAACATTTTGCTATGGAAGAAGAACTGCCACAAACATCACAGGTTGAATCATCCTCTGGTAATCCATACCAACACCTTTTCCTACAAGTTAACGCTTTGCATTCTCAGTTTGATACTTTTGAGTCTAGCTGCTCCTCCCACCAGTCCTATGTTGATGAATAATTTACTTGCGTCAACAACAATATCGAGAACATGAACTCTACCATGGTGAGCATTCTTAAGGAGTAGAGACACCTCAACATGTAAAGACTGCCTCCTTCTTGATTTTTCTTAGCCCTTTTGATGTTTCATTTGATCTTTATGCTTTATCTACTCATGTTTTTTTTTTTAACTTTATGATTATGTATTTGCTATTATGACTCTAGTTGTGGACCTTTATTATTTATCACTTTGGATTTGTTATTTGAAATGCATATGACTTGATGCTTCTCTTTTTATTATGCCTTTCTTTTTGTTGATACCAAGGGGGAGACAATATGAAATTGATTGCTTTAAGTTTGAATTTTTGCATATATGTATATGATGATAGGGGACATGTGTTATGGTATGTGATGGTTGAAATCAAATGAATTGATTATATTTAGTATCTTAGTAAGGAAAATATCTTTTTCCCTTCTTTGGAGTATCGCATTATGTTTGATAGGGGAAGCTTAAGGTAAAATTTTGGTAAGAAATTTTAAGGTATATACGTTGTTCATCAAAAGAAAATTTCTTTCATTATTTTTACCTGAAGCAATCAATTGTTTGTCATCATCAAAAAGGGGGAGATTTTTAATCCCAAGGTTTCAAATAAATATATTTATTTTGGTTTTGATGATATTAAACAATCATTATGAAATTAGTAATAATTTATCTTGAGTATGTAGTGTTATTTTTGAGGAAATATTTTAGCAACTCAAGATTGTTAGAAGAAAATTTATCAAGTAATGACTCAAGTACAACAATGTGAAGAATTATAATACCGAGAGCCTGAAGGTTAATGTAGAACATCAACAAGCATGAAGAATAGGTTAATATTTTATTTTTAAGCTTGTATGCTATTACAACATGCGTATAATTTTCTATCAAGTTTATTGGCTCAAGTTTGATCAAAACTGCTTGTGTCAAAAGTAATTCTGAATTGAAAATTTTCAAGCTCTTAGGGACTAAAAATTGAAATTTTTTTTGAAAATTGTCTGATAACTTTCAAAATGTTTTCTATCACTTTTAGAGCTTAACATTTAATTTTGACACTGAAATTAAATATATTGTGATTTAAAATTGTTTTCAAATTATTTTTAGCGCCTAGGTTTGCAAGAGAAGCGCGGTCAACTACACCTAGTATATGGCAATTAATCACCTAGTCCTCAGGCTGGTTTCTCCCAGTAGCTCAGTCGACCACGCCATGTATATGGCGGTCAATCACAACATCTAATGGCTATATAGTCATTAGAAACAAGTCTTTAATGGCTAGTTTGCAAGTTTTTTGGTATATATACCTCATTTTCAACCTTGGGGACAACTTTTGACACCTTGAACAAACATTGAATTATATTCTTAGTGTCAACAAGCCTTTGATCATTCTCTTGAGCCAAACTTGTTCAAAAATCATATTATGTGCTTATACATCTTCTTGTTGCTTCAAAAACCATATCATACTCATTCTTAGGATGTGTGAAATAGAGCCTTAAATATTCAATTCTTGTAAAACCAAGAGTCATAGGTTTTCAAAGTCTTATCCACTTTAGGGAAGTGTTGGTTAGCCAATATTCATAAAAGTGGAGGTTATAAGAGATTGTGGTGAGCCCCAGGTAGAAGAAGTCACCGGTTGTACAAGGAGTGATCGTGTCGAAAGTCGATCAGCATAGTGGAAGAAGCCATGCGTAGCTTAGCTCGGTGACAATGGACATAGGCATATTACCAAACCACTATAAATTGCGTTTGCCTACTTCTTTCATGTACTCCTTTACATTTTTTGTAAATTATTGTTGGTCATATATTTTATTTGTGAATATTTATTTGATTCATTGCGTCTTTGTGCCTTGTAATTGTATTGCTTGAAATTTGTTCTCTTGTATTTTTGATTATTGGATTTACTATGATATATTTTGTTTGTGATTATTTATAATTTTCCAAAAGTTTAAAACCCAATTCACCCTGCTCTTGGGTAGTCATTTTTTGGCTAACATCTTTGTCGGTTGAAAAACCAAAACGATCAACAACTAATACGGAGTGAGGTTATGGTATTTGACGCCTTCAGTTGTATCATTTTTTTATATAATTATCGAAAATCCTAATTTGTAATTTCTTTTTTTTTTTTTTTGTAATGCATAAAAACACTTGTGAAGGTTAACATGTGAACAAATCCGTTAAGGGGGGGATAGATAATAGGGGTGTTCAAAAAATCCGCTAATCCACCCAAATTGCCAAATCCAAACTAAACTGGTGGTTTTTGTTTTAGGTTTGGATGATTTGTGTGGTTTTTTACACAAATATTTAGGTGGTTTGGTTTGTGGTTTGAACTTCCCAAACCAGTTTGACCTACTATACCATCATATTAGATAATTTTTATTTTTAAAATATTTTTTACATGATTTATTATTATTTTTATATAGATTATCTTTCATTGGTCATTAAAAGAAGTTCTACACATATAAGATGCACATTTCTACACTCTACAACTATATTTCCTAATCACTCATCATTGGCATTAGAAAAACCATATTAAAAAACTAACATGTATAACTAAAACCAACTAATGGAATGGAACCCTAGCAGCTCCCCAACCAGCGACCAACTTTTTCTCTATGTACCGCCATCAGCCTACTTGTCACATCATCACTGTCACATCATTTCTCTCTGCCACTGGCCTAACTCACCATGACATCGATAGTGGATATTACTAAAAGGAGAGGTTTATAGGCACAAATGGTAAGCTTCAATTTAAGTTAAAATTTAATTGTGTTGTCTTATGTTATTTGGTTGTATTTTTTATTACTTTTTTAGTTTGCTTGTTAGTGAACTTTGATTTGTTTTATAGTGACTTTTTAGTTTAATTTTTTGTTTGCATTAAAAATTTGAAGGGTAGACTTTTTTTTTTGGGTGGAAAATTGGAAGGTAAACTTTTAGACATTTTATTGTTTTTTAAAATATTAATTTCTTTTTAATTTTAAGCACAAACCACCCAAAACCGCTTATAAGTAAATTGATTTGGTTTAGTTTGGTTGGTTTGGTTCTATAAAAAAAATATCAAATCGTTGAAACTACCTGTGAACCGATGTAATAAAAAAGGGTTAATCACATAAATATATCTCCTAATTTTTATTGTTTTTTTATTTATCTATCTGTTTTTAGAAACTATAAAGGTATCTTTTAAATTTGAAAATGTAACTCTTGCAAACTTTTTTTGGCTGAAAAAACATGAAGATAGGAAAAAAATACCCTTAAATAAATCTAATTTATTTATGCAATATATGTTTCTTCTTGAAATTTTTTTTTTAAATCTTTAAAGTCATAAAACTTAATTTTTTTTAAATTTGATGTTTCGTTGTCGGATTTTTTTATGTTCTTAATTTATAAAATATTTCTTATAACTATTTCAAGTTAGTCTTTTTGTTATGCCAAATATTTTTTATTTACAAAGACAAAATTAAAATAAGTTTTTAAATATTAAAGAATAACTTTATAATTTTTAAAACCATAAAAATAAATAAAAAAATCGTTAAAACTAGAATGTAAAGTTATAAAATTAACCTATAAAAAATTTGATATAAATTTGAAATTAACCTATAAAAAATTTGATATAAATTTGAAATTTGAACACCGAAGTCTAGACGTTTTTTTTTAGAGATGGTAGGTGAATATGAATTATGGCACGTGGCATAAAGTCATTGGATAAGCGAACGCAATTGAACAAACTGAAGAATAGAGCATTTGAAAAGACAAATAATTTGATCGTCCTCTTCTTCTCCTCCTCCTCCTTCTCCAAGCGCTCTGATGGCGGAACAACCCCAAACGGCGTCGTCCAGCTCCCAACCTTCTTCGTCCCAGAAGTCCCCCGAAGTCTCACTCAAGCAACTGCAGGTTTTACCCATTCCTCAATCTTAATTCCCCAATTTCAACCTCAATTTTTGTCATCCTAGGGTTTGTATCACCTTTTCTTTTTTGGGTGATTTTTTCTTTCCTTTTCATCACCGTCTACTCTCTTACAAAGCATGGATTTTATTTATTTATTTTTGGTTTCTCCTTTCGTCTCTGTGTAGCATCCGTGGAGACCAAGGAATTGTTTATGGAATCGGACGTATAGCATTGTGATTGATAGTACGGTCAATTTCAGTAGGAAATTGTTACTTGTTGTGATGATTTCTTCATGTCTTCGAGATCAAAGAATTTGGGGAGCTTGAGAAAGATTATTTTTCGCCTTTGTTTGGGGATTTATGTTTGGAGTTTTGATTTTTGAATTAGTTCAACTGCACTTGTTGTTTGAGTATGAGTGGTTCTGTATTCAGCTATATGGCATGAAAGGTTTTATTTTTTTTTTTTTTCATTTTTTGGGTATAGAAATTAGAAAACGAAGGGATTACAACACTCTAAAAGGCCAATCCTGAGGATTATTATTATCTAAAAAGGGCAATACTAGGAAGAATTTTTGGGTTTAGAAGTATCAGTTTTGGATATAGAGACGGGACATTTGGCAACTTTAGTGTACAAATTCCAAGAATTTTAGTAATTACTGATTGATAAATCTCTATCAAATTCCAACAGAGGCTCTTTTTTTGGTTCAAATGCTGTTTTGCTTTAAGGTCATTCAATTGCTTTACAGTTGCTAACCAAATGGAAGAGTTCTCCCTCTTTTTAGAAAGTTTTTGCTGAGTTGGTGTGTTTTTAGATTCTACAAGCATTTTTCGATGGCAGGTTATTGGGGTCGCTTCTATAATTGGATAACCAGCACTGAAAACCGTCTTTAAAATGTATGGTTTGGTGTTTTGATGATCCCTATTTTATTGACCATAACTTTTGTATTTATTATTTTTTTCGAGCACTGAAAGCCATCTTTAAATTGTATTGTTGGGTGTTTTGATGATCCCTATTTTATTGACCATAACTTTTTTATTTATTATTTGTTTACAGTGTTTCTAGTGTTCCTGTTTAATTAGTTTGTGATTTTGCTGTCTCAGGTTCCAGCATTTTCCGGGTTTCCTTTTTTCCCAAATGGTGATTTTCAGATGTTTCCGATCATGTACCCTGCACTTGTAACTCTGTCTCAAAATCATGAACATGTGAATCGTGGAGCTGGCGTTTACGCCGTTCCTACATACCCATTCATAGGGCCTGTTGCTGGAATCCCATCTAACACCCTTATTCCTCTTACTTACAACATACCAATGTAAGTTCTCTGTTTTATTCTGTGGTTTCTGGAAACTTTCTGCTTCCAAAATTTTCTTTGTTGATACAATATGGTAACCTTTTTTTTTAGAATACATTTCATATTACTTTCTCTTGATGAAAAGGAAGGAGATATACAGCTACTTAGAAATCCTATGGATATTAAAGCAGTTCTTTTTTTCTTTTTTGGTGGTCTTTTTGTTTTGGAATGATGGTTTAGGGTTTAGGTTTATTGAAGTTTGGCTTGGATCTGGAAAATGACACGCAAGGTTAAGGGTTTATTTGAAAGTTTGAAAGTTAGAGATAAGTAAAGACCAGAGCGAACAAATAAAAAAGGAGTTAGATATCTGTTAATCCATACTTCTTTGTGAGCAAGCGATTTTCTATATGAACTTGTTGATCTTTTTTTCGCTCTTCATTTTTTATAATAATGAAGGTATTGATATTTGCAACTTTTACACTGTTCCAGCATGATGCAAGAAAAGAAATAAGTAGCTCAAAATCCAAAAGAAAGTCATCTAGAATCCAAAAGCTAATTTAAAATTGTGAGTGGGAAATTCAGTTAGTGTTAGTGTTGATAAATAACAAGTATTACATATACTTATATAACATCAATTATCCTTCATCTGGGCCATTCTATAATTAATTTTCGAGTCCACAGGCTGCAAAATTTTTATTTCCCTACAAGTACATTTATAAAAGTATTTTAAGATGTCCTTTCCACTTCATTTCCTGGGTGCAACAATAATTATTCGTTTGTCTTTACTTGAATGCATCTCCCCAAAAAAAAGGGACTAAATTTTATATCTTTGGTGATTATTAATCTTGTCCTTCTGAGGATTTGTATCTGCCATCAACAGTAGATCTAGTACAGATCCTGCGGCTGCGGCTGCGGCTGCGGCTGCGGCTGCGGCTGTAGGCGAGGAGCGTGGGCAAGAGGGCCAAGGCCAACAGCAGCAACGCCAGCATCAACAGCCTGCACCTCAAAGACAAGTTGTTGTAAGGAGGTTTCAAATTGCTTTTCAGCTGGATTTGTTGCTTATTTTGAAGCTGGCAGCAGTAATATTTTTGTTCAACCAAGATGGATCGAGACAAAGGCTTGTTGTCCTTGTGTTATTCGCTTCACTCGTCTACCTGTAAGTATGCAAAATTTCTTTTCTGAAAATAGTACCAAGGACTTCTAACAATTTGCATCACGAGACTTTCTATGGATATAACATCTGACCACACTAGTCAATCATTTTGTGAATTCATGTGATGATTGTCGATCTGCAATATAGTTTTTGGATTAACATTTTGTTTTTCTTTATCAAGCTTAATTTTTCCCAAAAACTCGTATTGTAGTCTTATAGTGGAAACTGAACTCTGTAAGATATTCAAACGTTGCAGGTATCAGACTGGAGCTCTCACACCATTGATTCGATGGCTTTCACAAGGGATGCATAGGGCAGCCGCGCCTCCCCATCCACCAAGACCTGCAGTCAGGGCCGAGAATGTTCCTCCTCCTGCAAGACAGGGAATTGAAAATGCTGCTTTGGCAGGTAACAACTTTTTAATGGCACTTATAAATATGCATGCACGATTTCATGATAGAAAAAACATTCACCTACACGGGCTTTGTAGATTGAAATGTGTCATTCCATGCTAGTTTCAGCAACAAAGGTGGCAATGACACTAAAATAATATTTTTAGGTATAAGAAAAGTTAATTAGGTAAAAAGAAATGGTTAACAGTTCCATAGTGGCCTCTGATCGAAATTCCATTTCTAGCCCCTTGTTGATATGTACGATCATAAGAAAAGTTGTTTTAAATGGTGCAGCAGTCCTTTGCCCATATTATTTTCGAAATTTTTTTTGGCGATTGGTTAATATTTGTGTCAGGTGTTTGAGAATTGCACGAGTTATATTTGGCTTCTGCAATCTCTGAAGTAGAATTATTTTGATAGACTTATATACATTTTGTTTGCATTAGGAGTGCTATAATATATTCAAGCCCGGACCCAACTTAGGTTTGTTTGACTCCCTTATAGTATTACAATCCACAAAGACCAAACTTCTTTGTGCGTGTATATATATACCGTTTGTGAGACTAGCTTGTTTTGATGGTGCAAACAAAGTTGCATTGCCGACCAAGTTATGACCTCTTTTCTTTTCTTCATCCAAAAAAATTGGTAATTTTCTTCAGAAAAATAAATTACCCATTTAAGTCAATGATCATCCGTCTGTGTTCTTTATCATGCTAAAAAGCTGTTTGCATCACAAGTTGTGGCAGAAGGGCAACCAGGAGCTGAGATGGAGAACCGGCCTGCAGATAACGGAGATCAGGCTGCGGAAAATGAGCATTTAGTAGAACCTGATGGAGGCAATGGTGTTAACCAGTGGTGGGGCATTGTAAAGGAGATTCAGATGATTGTTTTTGGTTTCATTACTTCCCTTCTACCTGGCTTCCATAACATAGATTAGATCATGCATGGTAGATTGGCAGATTTATTTCATGAACCTACTCAGGAGCTGGGAACTTTGTTTTCTTTTAATCTTTTAAAATAAAATGTAACATAATGCTATATTTTTTCATAGGTATAGCTTCATATGTGATCGGGTGACGTCTTTTTGTCAATGAGATGGGTGTACATTTCCTGTGCGCCCTTTTAAAGCGTGTTCCTTTCTCCATAGAATTTGGCAAATGGCTGGGCATTCAATCTCATTTTTGTTTATGCCTTCCTAATCATGATCACTTTTTTTTTGCCATGACATTTTTTTTCGTGAAAAGAGGACAACTGTTATCAGATTAACTTAGTACAACTCAATTACGTTGGCACTCGCATTGAGGTTTCCCCTCAAATTTATTGAAATTTGAAGACAATCTGGAAAGAAAAATTAGGCAAACCCTCAAACATCTCTAGCAACTCCCTGCATGCAAAATTTGATAAATTGAACTACCATTCTTGAGTGTCTGTATGATTTACCCGCCACGTGATTACCTTCTCAAAATACAAGGGAAAAACAAATTTCATCCCAGAAAAGTGAAAAAAAAAAATAATAAATTTCCAAGGCTATGGACCATCTAGCTCTTAACCCTCAGGGAACCTCTAAACTGCAAAATCGAAGAAGATGAACGACATAACTTGAGCCAGACTTGAACCAAATAATATTCATTTCTACCGATAATTATGAGCAAAATGAGCGACATTAATAGCTCTAAAAAAAGTCTGCGTCAAAAGCATAAGCTATGCTAACAAGAACGGTAGAACACCACATCCTGCTAACCCCGAATAAGCCGTGGCTGCTCCATCAATATGCACCATAATCCACCTCGAAAGTGGGGGATACCACTGAATCGTGATGATACTTGGGGCCTTCATCACTCTTCCTCTAACTTTTAGGTCATTCAAAAATCATTTTTTCTAAACATATTTGTAATAAATAGCATGTTTGCGGTAAATGATTCATTTGCGAAGCATAATTAACGTATACAAGCTGCAACCAGAAAAGCTTTATAAAAATTGAAGCATCCCAAATGAAACCTTCAATCTGGAGAAGACAGAAAAGAATTGTGCGTGCAACTCCGCTCAATTATGGGCGCTTAACTTCTTGTTCGTTGATAAGACAAGGTGGTGTTTGGAAGGTGGTGGGAACCGATGGTGGGAACAATTTTTACTGTAGCATGTGAAAGCTTTACACTGTAGCAATTTTTTAAATTGTTACTGTAGCATGTGAGAGCTTTACACTGTTTAAAACTAAGTTTGTGGTGGGAACCACGATGCCAAACAGGGGGTTAAAATCTATCTAATAATCTTGTTACGAGGTTGTTGGGGGGAAAAAATGCACCTACTCATACAACATAAAAATAAAATTAACAGACATAGAGAAGACAAAAACTTGCATGACCTAACAAAATTACCTACCTCAATAAGGAGAACAAATTCACTAGCAACTTCAAAATTACACAATGAACAAATGTTCTCAATCTCTCTCTCTCTTATTCAAATCCCTTGTGCCTTTTGTCTACTCTCTTCACTTTTTTTCTCCTCTTATCAAATGGAGATATTCTTTCTCTCTATTTTTTTAACGACTTATAACACTATCCAATAGGGTGTAATTTGACATAGTTTGTACTTGTATTTTTAGTAAATAAATGCTTTTCAGTAGATATTTAAAATTACATTTTTATACTAGTTTTAATTGATCGAAATGGTTTCAATTTTTTTTTAAATAACAAAAATATTATGTTTAAACTTAAAATATATTATTAAGACTCTGATACAAGTTTTAAAATCTATTTCACAAGTGTTTTTTTGAAAGTCATATCTTATGGTTTCGACATATAGCACTTTTAGAGAGTAAAAATACTTCTAATAGATTATCTAAACACTTCAAAAACAACGTTTAAAATCAAAAAGTCAAAAATAGCTTTTAAATAACTTTCCCAAACAAGCTCACAGGCACCCAATGAGTCATAACATAATTTTGGTCCAAGCCCACAAAATGATTTTTTGTACCAAAAATGATTTCTTAACCGAATGATAGTGATTCTTAAAGAAAGGAGGGGACAAAAGAAGCATCTAGAAGTTTATTTTACTGTGGGCTTGCCCTTAGAGCGCCCCGGTTTACAGGGGACAGAAGGGGGCAAAGAAGCATCTAGAAGGGTAAAGGACGGAAAGAAAGGATGGTTTCCTGTTTTAATTTTACACCTCATGTCTTCTGGTCATCACCAATCCTGCGACAGAAGTTTATTTTTGCTTAAAATTTGATTATTTGGCGCGTAAAAGAATATCTAAGATTAAATAGTAATAACTACGGTTTTTATCATAAATTTAATTATAAATAATATAAAATTTTATATATTATAATAATAATTAAAAAATTATTATAATGTAAAATTTTTAAACGCCTGTTAAAAAGCTCAAAGACATGAGGTTTAGAGGGAGTTTTGCTTTCGAAGTCAATGTCACATCTTTCGCTCTTCGCCCAGGCATGCAACACGTTTATTTTGGTATTTAAAGGAAACATCAGGAAGATACAAGGACATAAGGAGGAGAGACGTAAGGGGAAAAAGAGGAGGAAGGACAAGATTTTTTTTTTTTTAAAGAAAATGTTTCAGGTGATGAAAACAAGATTTCGATTTCGTGACTCCCATCATTACATCAAAAGTGACCTCTTAGGTGCATATAAGTCAGAGCAAAATAGGTCATTTTAGTTGCGCAGATTTATTAGTCATAAGGCATATGTTCTACGCGCTCATTTCAAATATGTTAATAAGGAAAAAAAAATAAACTAAGAAGTAAAAAAAAATAAAGTGAAAAAAATCGTTTGTTTTTATTCTTAGAATTTTTTAAAATATTTTTGTACATTTTTTAAGACAAATTTTAAAAACACTTTCAGCATAATTGTTAAGAAATTTTTATTTTTTAAAACAGAAATATTTTCACATATTTTTAAATAATATCAAACGAAAAGTTTTGGAAAGGAAAAAAACGTGTTAAAAGTATAAAAGAGAAAAAAAGTTTCAAAACAATAAAAAAGGTTTCGATTGAAAATTTTTAAAAAATGTTTTACAAAAAAAAAAAAACAAAATGTTTCAAATTTCAAACACCTTGAAAAACATCGCGTGAAATTTGCTCTTTTTATTTATGTTAAATATGTTAATTTTACAGACCTTAATTTTGACACGTGTGCATTTATAATATTCATTGACAAAATTTTATACAGATTCCTCTAGTAGGTCTTGAACAAGTACATTGGCAATAAGTATCTATTTTTCAACCAAATCAAAAAAAGAAAAAAAAAACCACCAAATCTAATAGTTTGAAAAAGAAAAGGACCAAATTCTATGACATGCTTTTGATCATTGCATGACACTTCTATTTCTTGCCTTCCAAAGGTAGCTTGAACCAGAGCGGGTTTGAGATCCCTTTCAATCCGAGTTACTTAAACCATTTAGAGCTCCAATTGTGCAGTTAAATATGGACAACTTGGCATTACGGAAATCAGCAAATTCTGCACTTTGGATTTCGGCTTCACGTTAAGTAGAATTGTATGGAATTTTGAACAAGTCATACTGATCAATTTGTTTTTGGATAGTAATTGAAAGAATTTAGGCGTTCTCGAACATAATTCAAAGCAATTTTGCTACAAAGTTTTTTTTTTTTCTATAAAATTTAAATTTCAAACATCCTTAGTTTCAAACTCTTCATTTAAATTACATTTCCAGACGCCCTAAATATCTTATTCTTAGAGTAGGCTGCGAAATGATGTATTGCTATTAGCCTTCCTGCCATTCCTTTGGCTTGCCACTCTGCTTCATCTCTTTTATTGAATTCATCTTTGCAAAGATTGAGAAATCTATAGGAGTTGATAGATGATAAACATTATCATTCTTGGGTGGAAAATTGCAAATTTGTGCAGGTCACTTGCTGAAAAGCCATTGCTTTTATTACTCAAATCTACTGGATAAAACCAAAAGCAAAAACAAAAGCTCGCCAAGCGGGCTCATACTAAACTCAGCTTCTCAAACAAACTTTGGCTTTTACTTGGGCATTAGATTTATAAGATCATTACAGAAGCTCATATCTATACATTTGATCTCTCAACAACAGTACACTGCCAAAATTTGAATTTATCAGTATGAGATGAGGGAACAAGACTTATTTATTTGGCACTAAAACAATAACAATTATTACAAATGTATATACAGGTCAATATAACAAAAAAAATAGCACCTTACATCTCCGATAAGAGATTGCTGATCTTCCGAAGCTCCTTGAGAGCCGCCATCGCTGTGACTTGTCCTTTGCCAACAAGAATGTTTTTTGAAAAGTTCTCCAACGATCCTACTTGAGCACCCCGATCTTGCTGGAAGACAGACTCGATTACCTGTAGGAAAATGTCTTGGTTAAAGACATTGGATACGAACAAACTAATGCGGCATAAAGGCTGAAGAAAAACGTATGAAGTAAAGGTGTCCTTGGAACAAAGCCTCATATTGATCAGATTAGATCATTTACAACTTGTGGCCAGCAAATTTGGAGATTAAGACAAGGAAAAGAAACTTACCTGAATATGCTCAAGCATAGAGTGGCCAAGATTCTTCCAAGTACAAATTACATTCTGGTCGGTTGTATCTCCTTTGGAATTTGAAGATCCATCAGCTGTAGAAAGACCTGAAATTTTAGGATTACTTTCCTCATTGGCAGTCTTTGTAGCCTCAAGGGCATTGCCTCCTTTCTCAGCTGTCCCCTCACCAGCAGGGTTCCTTCCAAACTTCCATAACCACTGGAATTTACCAGAAAGAGGCTTTCTCTCCTTGATCTCAGTGACGGAATTCCCCTCCTTAATCTCAGTGACTGAATTTTCTTCCTTAATTTCACTGACCGAATTCCCCATGAGATCATTCTTGCATTCGGATTTCCGAGAGACATCATAAGGGAGATGAGAAATCGGAAGAGGTGGCTCTTCTGCATTATTCTGACCATTATCATTATCATTTTCATCGAGCAATAAATTAGATGCAACACTACTTTTCTCCGAATCGTTTTCATGATCATTTGTACCGCTACGAGGACTTGCTGGATCTGAGAATATGGACGAGCTTTCTTCGCTTCCAGCATTTCCACTCAAACATCTATCCTCAGAAGTGCAGGTAACATCCTTGCAAAAAACATCTTCTCTATTGTCTTCTACTTCTACAGGGTGTTTTTCCCTGTCATCAGAAACTTCATGACCAACTGCTGTGTCAATATCTTCCTCCAAACCAAGTTCCCGAGACAGATCTTCCAGTAATCTTCGCCTAACAGATGACTTAGGGTTCCTTCTGCTACTTATAAGCGTCCCTGAAGTTGGGTCAGATTCCGTTCTTGATAGGCGCAATTTTACCTTCTCTGTCCATCCTTTTTTCTGCGTTGGAGTATGTTTCTTCAAACTACCTTGCCTCAATTCTTCTTCCCTGAGGTGAACTCTCCACTTCTCCTCCCAATAACTTACAGATGTCTGGCTTAATGGAGTGTTTGGGGAAACAGGGTCAAATGATTCGCTACGACCTCTCAAAGTCTTTGATTTACTGCTGCCATAGGTCCCACTATAGGAGGATGAGGATGATATATTAGTGGTCAATGCAAGAGCCTGCAGAGACTTGGCCTTTTCCAACAATTTCTTTAGATCTACATTCTCAGGAAAACTAAGTAATCTCTGAAGACATTGAGTAGCATGCTCAGTGGCAAGTAGAGAAGATCTCAGATAAAGTAACATGGAAACAGCCATGGCTGAGATAAATGCTCCTCGAGGAGAACAAAGGACCCCAAAACTAGAGTCTCCCTCATCTTCACCAACTTTATCTAATTTACCATTTTCTGATGCGAATATCTCATCCCAAATTATCAAGAGATTACCAAGTGAAAATTCACGTCCAAATAAGACTCGCAACCAGCGGAGAGCGAAATACTGCGGCTCAACACCGAGCTCCATTAGGTGGCTGTGCAAAGAAGAATCAACAAGTGACAGAAGATGATGCAAAGCAGCAGAGGCTTCAATGACTGGGGGCAAGCCAGACTGAAATTCACCAGCTGGGGATGGGGAAAAGAACTCCGCCATGGCAACTGCACCATTGGCCCCACTCATCAAAGCATCAAACATGCAATAAGCATCGTGTTCCATGAATTTCTCTGAAATTACTATACCCAATTCGCCTTCAGTTCCATAAGCATCAGTTAACAATATTATTGTCTGTGTCTCAGTATCAAGTTCTTCAAGACTCCGTGCTTTTGACACATTGTCATGGGAGGCAACCTCATCTTCCATACAATCAAGAGACCTTCTGAAATTAAAATTATATGTAAGATCATCATCCTCAAGTGATAGATCATCAAATTTGTCCATGAAGTGGTCTGCATATAGCTTTCGCACTTGAAAAAGGCGCTGCACATCAACATGAAGAACATATAGAAGAGGAGCCAAGAGTTCATGCATTCCTGCCATAAAAACAAAAATGAAAGAAAACATGTCAACATTACCAGAAAATAACTATCACAAACCATGAGCTTAAAATCAAGTCGGAAGCAACTCCATAATCAAAAGCTAAACTGCACGACCACATCTAAGTTCTAAAGATAATACCAAATGCCAGTTTCTTAGAGAATATAATCTCTCAACTAGCTCCTATTTTGTTAATGTAAAATTCTCTCTCAAAGCAGGTTTTGACTTGTTAAATACCTTAGCTAACAGATAAATATATTGTGTCATGATCAAGCTTTCTTGCATCAAGAAAACATACAAACACAAATGAAAATAAATTGAAGAAACTTGATTTTGCTTTTCCAATTTGTTTTCTGGTCTTTCTTTCTGAGTATAGTTGCTGTCCTGTAGTGTGTACAAAGAAGAAACTTGCTAAAGAAAAAATGAAGTCATAGAATCCAAGTTCCTAGACTCCTCAAATTTAAGTGGATACAAATTTTGGTAATGCCAAAACATGCATCACTACTCATTATTCAACTTACATCTAGAAAATATTATTTGCAAGGAATGAAACCAAACAAACGGTTATAACTATAAATATTGTTTTGTTGTTCATATGACACAATAGTTCTTTTGGGTGATGTCTTAACATAGTGATTTTATGTACATATTTACTCAAATTGCAGATTGAATTGCACAATACTGTGGCTTTGTCTTTTGTCACCATCACAACTTCAGCATGCATCATTATAGAAGGAGATTGACGAATCAGGTACAACATACTTATTCCCACATGAATGTTCAGTCCTGCTCTCTGAATTATATCATGGAGTATGCAAATTATATGCAAAAGAAATTGTATTTGGATGGAGAAGATGATGCGAATCGATAAGAGATGAGCATGGGTAAGAGTTTATGCAAAAAGCTATTAACAATTTCTTGTGCCCAACAAATTGAACTAAACTATGACAGAAATAACTACTACAATTACTGATTGTTTTCCTTTTTGTAATGTCATTTACCTTGTCTGTAACCAAACACTGAATGTCTAAGACACCATAATAACAAGATTCTTCTTAACATGCCTTGGCATCCTGGTGTTTGGAAGTAGCTCCCATGTTCTGGGTATAAACGGGACAAATCCTGATCAACCATTTTCTCCAGCTCTGCATTCCGAAAGAAGCGACCCCAGGTGCTATCTGCAGGCCAATTCACAACATATTTAACAAAGATTAGTAATTTCACTACTCATTAGGCATCTAGCTATCCTACCAAGAAATCTGAGTTGGAATAGTACCATGAGGAGAAACCAATTCCTGACAACATTACCCAATAGGAGAGACCAAGTCCAATTATTGATGGAGGCATTCAATTATAAATATCCAAAGTTTTTTCTTTTTTTCTTGGTCTTCTGGTGTACCCGTGATTTAATTTCCTTGATGCTATAGAACGTAAAGATATCGGAAGAGTAGAAAAAGATAGTATAAACATTACCTGGGTTTTGTGACAGAGGATTGTCCATGACAACATCACAAGAATTGTTTCCTTCCTTTAGAATATGTGGGTCAACAAGAAGACGTCTTCTTAATCTAGCATATCTGACAAAAATACATAATTGCAAAGTTATTTATCCTACACATCAAGCTTACATTAAAACAAAAAAAAAAAAAAAAAAGTCGCCTTTACTTTCAGGTACAAAATTAAACACATAGCTGAAGGATCTAAACTAATCGACATATCCCCACAATCATAGTTCTGAAATTCCATATTGGCCCAAAAGTCGTAACCATGTACATCATACGATTGTCGATAAGCGCTTCCGAAATTACTTAGCTAAAATTGCATACAAATCTCCAACCTCATAACAATTTAAGTGTCATTTCTGAAGATTTATTGACCCTTAAGGCCGCAAGAAATCACTTGCAAAACCAAAAGTCTACTAGAAATCATTAAATCATAAAAATCCCAGTAAAGAGACAACAAAATACTATGCTTAAGACGTCCTCTAAAAAAAATAAAAATAAATTAAGTAAAAATGATTCCCAACAGGAATAAGAAACATCTTCAACTCTAATACGACTAAAAACGTTATCCAATAAAAACGATGAAGCTTTTAAGAAAATTCGTTTTTTCTTTTTTCCTCGGCAAAATTGAAATATACTTTCAAGCCTTAGAGAGAATTGAAAAATCCTAAAAAAAAAAAAAAGAAGAGGAATTGAAAACTGATAAACACAGCAAAATCACAAACATTTATCGTCATACACACCAAAAAATCCTTCCAAGAAGTACAATATATTCCCCAAAAGGCCCGAACTTGAGCTAACTTATGATAAAACACCATAATTAGACCCAATATTCAGCTCTAGAAACTTGTGAAGGAGAAAATTCATTGATAGTTTCGAGCTAGAATTTACCTCCGACGAGAATCAGCCGTAACGCGACGAAGATCATCGAGGGAAGACGATGGCAAAATCCCGAGATTTATACGCCACTTCACGCTTCGAAGCCCGTCAAATCGACGATTATCGTCCATGGGTGCTTGAGAAACGGAATTCAAGCTCACCGACGACGCCGCCGCCGACAATTCGCCTGATGGCGGCTCAATCGGAGCTAAAGACATGGCTATCCAACGCCCTACTTGCTCAAAATTCGACCGTAATCAACAACAAAAACCCTAATTCCCAGCGATTTTGAGCAGAAATAGACGATTATAGCGCGAAAATGGAAGAGGAGAGGAAGAATTTGAAGAAAATGGAGAATTCTTTAGAGAGAGAGAGAAAGAGAGGATCAAACTCCTCTAAAGCTCCTCGTCTCAAACAGAGAAAATGAGATCCATAATTATGAATGATTCTTCTTCTGCTTCTTCTCTTTTTTTTTTTAATTTATTTATTTATCTAATTTTTCATCAACTTTTTACTTTTGCATAATTTTTCTTTTTCGAGAGAGAATAAGAAGTTTGTTTGTTCACAGAGTAAAAAAAAAAAAAAGGGATGGAAGAGTACTTGACCTGTTGGAAGGTGAGGTGAGCTGTCGTCTTCTATTTTGCTACCTCCCTCTCTCTCTCTTATTTTCTCTCTCTAAACCAAAGATCTTTCTAATTTTTAAGAATGTTGTCTGACTGTCCCTTTTTTTTTTTCCTCTTCCGGTTCAATTGTTACATTTTTTTGTTGTAAAAATTGTTGCACTCGTGTTATTCATATTTTGGGATAGATTTTTATTAATTGTGCCATTTAAGATTTAAGATAAACAAAAGGATATATTTTTAAAAATAAATAATGTAGAAATTAATTAAAATTATATAAAAAAAATTTACCGTTAAAAATTGTATTTATTTATAAAAAAAATTTCTTATCTTGATGCTTACTTTTTAATTTTATCTAAAATGTAAATGCTAATGTATTTTTTTTTTTGAACTTTAAATGCTAATGTATAGTTGTTATTTAAATATGCAAAAATGACATAAAAATTATATTAAAAATTAACGGTTGAAAATTTTCACTATGTATAAAAAACATTTCCTATCATAGTGTTTAATTTTTTTAAGGTCATTCTCAATACAATTTTTTATAAATATTTGTCATTTAAAAAATATGAAAATGACATAAAAATTGTATTAAAAAATAAGGATGACTAAAAATTTTAGTGCTTATATATATTTGACATTTAAAAAATATGAAAATGACATAAAAATTGTATTAAAAAATAAGGATGATAAAAAATTTTAGTATGTCTGTAAAAAAAAAATTTCTATCTTAGTTCTTTAATTATTTTAAGGGCGTTCTCAATGTAAATATTAATGAATATTTGTCATTTAAAAATATTAAAATGACATATTTGACATGTTATGTCAAATACTATATTTATTTTTGTCTTGCTATGCGTCTCAAGGCAAAGTTTGTTAAGGTATATGGCCTATTGTAAGAACAGAGTCACCCACGGACAAGAATAGAAGGCCACGTCACATTAACTTTTTTTTTTAATTTTTGTATATGAAATTTAAACTTTTTTATTTAACCATTATATTATTGTTATCTTAAAATTATTTAATTTTTATATTAAAAATTTACTTTTACAAATTCTAAAGCTTAATAATTTTGATAAAAGTGGAAAAAATGGTTTATGTCATCACCATTAAGAATTGTGAGACAATGATATGAGAGTGGAATGGTCCCTGTAGGTCATGCATTCATGCATTCGTCATGAGGGCATGGTCAAGCTAGAAAAACTAGTCAAGAGAGATGAGAGTGTAGTTGAATAATAAGGTGTGACAAATAAAAAGATGCAATGTTAAAGGAGCAAATACAAATAACCACAAAACAAAAAAGCACATTTAGTATCAAGTATAACATTTGCGAAATTTAGTATAAAAATAATAATGTATTTGAGAGTAATTTTTTCACTTCAGTGTTAAAATTTGGCATTGACTTATGAATTTAACATTGTATTAAAAATGCTCTAAGACACTAATTGCATTCCTTGTCATTTCTATAACATAATCACATCTAAAAGATTTAGAAAACAAAATCAAATGATATCACTTTTTTTTTAATATAGAGGGCAATAATATTCAACTAAAAAAATATTACAACTATAGTTCTTGAAAGATACCAAGATTGTTCTATTATAATAAACAAAACAGTCAAACTATTGTCGGAGGGGTTTTTATTTATTTATTTATTTTGTGCACTTCATTTAATTAGCATGCATATAATCCAGAAAGGAGATAAAAAAAACTCCACAAATAGGGGGGAAAAAACCTTTAGCTCTTTCAAAACGTCATCCGCCTCCAGCGTTGGCTTCTTGATTTGATACAATAACGAACATGTTTGTTTTAGAAAGCTAGAGACCTGATAAGAAACACACAAACATATAAACCTAAATAAGTTATCAAGAACAAATTAAAAATTAAGTGGGCTAAACTTATTACAAATATGTATTTTGGTTTTTAAAAGAAATCTTTTATGTATAATTTTTATTATACTAGTATTATACACTTTTGAACAATTGAATTGACAAACTATATATATATATATATATATTCGTGAAATTACACAATCAGGATTTAACTTTCGCAAATACAATATAATACAATATTTTTCAATATTTCATTAAAAGCTTTCTAAAACAAACGCCTATTTTATCAAATTTAAAAAAAAAAAAAAGAATTTGAACTCCAAAACAGCGTTCAAGATTTGTGCAGGAAAAAAAAAGTGTAGTGTCCAAGAATTACTACTTCATTTTTATTCAGATAAAAAAAAATTGCCATTAATTTATTTCATAAAAACATTGATGATAAATTTTATATCTGAGCAATAAAAGAATTTTTTTTAAAAAAAAGAAAATTATATCTGACGGATGATTTTTTTTTTTTTTTTCCTGATGGCTTTTGATGACCTTTCCTTTCCTTTATTTTTATTTCGCAAGATATGGTTGACTATTTTAGAGAATTATTTGATTGGATCAATTTTCTTTTCAGGAAAAAAAAAAACATGTCGCAATGCTTGTCGTGGAAAATGCTCACAACTTTCACTGGAGGATGTGACAATTTCACGGATAGTGTTGAAAAATCAAGTAAAATAATTGAGGAGGACTGGAATTGCTTAAAAAGTATGTCTGGCTCCAAAAGAAAAAAAAAAATACAAATCTTTATCGGATTAATAGTGGAAAGTTGTAAATAAACACAACTAAAATAGTTTAATTTGGTTCCTTTCCAATAATTGATTGCTTTTTTTTTTCTCCTTTGGAAAAACCTGCTTGAATTTTTCCTCCTGCATCCTAGTGCTAGCCGTGTTGCAATGAGTAAAAATGCAAGGAAATACTTTTGAGAATAACATATTTTTCTTATTTTAAGTGGAAAAAAAAAAAAAGAGTCCCCAAGAATAAAATAAACAGATGCAATTATCTGGAGACAAACGCTCGAGTGCTCTGACAATGAGGTTTTATGTTCAAATGTACCTACGACAATGATCGAATTATATGTTATTTACACATGTGAAACATAAGTAATTTTGAGTTTGATCCATCCTATGTTTATATGTTAGATAGATGCTTTTAAAATATGTAATGTTTTTGTAAAGGATATATTTATAAATAAATAAAGTAAATTTTTTATTATATTTATGTGTATGTATTTTAAATACTTTATGAATATATTTATATAAGGTGTTTGGTAAAGCTGATTAGACTCAACTTTTAAGTTTAAAACATTATAGTATGTGAGGCTTTACACTTTAATAACTTTTTGACTTTTATTGTAGCATGTAAGAACTATACACTATTGTCTAACTAAAAAGTTGGTTAGAACTAACTTTACCAAACACCAAGATAGGGTGTTTAAGACAGTAGTTTAAACCATCAGTTTGAGTTTAAGAACTGTACCATGTATGAGTTTTATATAATTCATAGTTTAAACTATTGGTTTAAACTACTCTTCTAAATAATAGGCCATAATTATTCTGTGTGACCTTAAATATTATATATAAGTATTACATGCAAGAGGATAATATTTACGCATAATAATTAAAATAGTTAGTAACATACAATTAATTATTATAATTACTTATTCAATTTAAGTATGGAATCTATAATTAAGAGTTATTAGTGCATGTCATTTACATTAAGAATGACACAGCCTTATCCAAACCATTAATATAATAAATTATTTAATGGGTATGTTGCACATAATGAGATTATGTAGAACCGGGACATGATGTGATATAAACATCTAATAATTTCTGTTAGAGATAGTAAGTTCTAGTCACATTGACCTATGGTCATATATAAAATGATTTTAATCTTGAGTTATTAGCATAGTCCTATATATAGGTTTATGTCTTTGATTTACGTGATACAGATTTGAGAATATAATCTTATCCCCTGTATTTTGGAGGCATATTAAAGTAAGCACCCATGAATGTTAATATTACAAGATGCAATCCATTAATTTTCCAATGAGTAGTAGATAAATAACTTTCTTGCGTATTGATTCAAGTATTGAATACTAACAGTGTTGAATTCATGATTAAGTCCATGAATTTATTATTTATTAGAGAATCAATGGAACTCAAAGATAAAGAAAAAATTAAAGTAGTTAACAAATTTTACCTAGCTCTAATTATGAACTATTTATGGAGGATCAACTTATATGAAATTACTATATTAAAAAGACAACTCTAAGAAATGAGTAATTATATATTTATAATTTCAATAGTATAATTTCAAGTATTTAGCGAAGTTACATTAAAATTAATAAAAAAGGGATATTAATTAAAGAGTTTAATTAATGTATTGTTTTTATTGGAGCTTGAAATTATAGTACCTTTCGTCCTTCACCATCTTTGTAAACATTGTTTGAACAGTAGAATTATTAGTTTAAATAATCAATTTAAAATTATAGAATTCTAAATTAAAAATCACTCAAAATAAATTAATAATGAATTAATTTATAACCACTCATTATTTAATAAATAATTAATTTTGAAAGTTACACAGTGGGGTCCACCCACGTTGTGTGGCGCCACACTGTACAGGGGAATATTTCTTGTATAGTCCAAAGCTTGTTTACTAAGTTTTCATATTTAGAATTTCTGTTTTTGGATTAATATGATTTAATTCAAATATGGATAATTAAATTTGAAAACAAATGAAATTAGGTACCAAGCAAATTTTATCTCCTCCTCCTCTTTGAATTGGCTTCATCTATAGATAGAGTATTTGTGTGGGTGGCACCACACATTGATAAGGAAAGAGAAAATGTTCTTTTTTATTTTAATAAAATATTTGATATTTAAAATTAAAAGAAATGAAACTTTAAGAATTAATTGAGTCTCAATTTCTCTATAAATAGATTCCTCCTCTATTCATTTGACGCACTTGTGATTCTTGAAGAGACTACAAAAACTCTACTAAAATCTCCTCCTTTAGTGTTTAGAGAGAGAAAAAGAGAAGAAAAGTTCTTCATCCTAAGACCCATTGCTCACGTGTTGAGATTAATAGGTGACTACATGTTAGTGAGTGATATTTAGAAACCTTTAAATTCCTCCAATGCCTATACGTTCGTCCATTCTGTATCGATAACTAGGCGAGGAAGACCATGGCTTCATCTTGAGAACGTCCATACTAGTTAGAATAATACCATCTCTCATTTTCATGTGGGTAAACAAAGTCTTATATGTATGTATTTAGCATTAAATGAATATAATCTATAGTATGTTTAACAAAAGTTTTGAGAAAATTTTTATTATACACGTTCTATACCATCATGACCACATTCTACTATTTTTGTGAAAAACCTTTTCCAGAACCGACATTATATCCATCTGTTTTCTTATGGAAAGAAAAAAAAAAAAAAAGAAAAAAAAATTCTTGACCTTGAATTAGAGCCACAAATATCATCTCTTTATTTCTTTCTTTGAATGATAAAGGACATTAGTGGGATCAACACCATGATACATACGATGTTAGTCCTACTATATGCATGTGGAATCCATTTCTAAATTATGAGTTATGATCTAAAGCATAATTGATACTCAATAGAACCACTCTTTTTCTTTTCTTTTTTCTCGATCCTCGTGGAATTAAAGGGAATTACAAATTAAAAAGGAGGTAAAATTTTGGTCTAAATATAATCTTTTTTTTTTCTACTCTGATTTTACTGTGCTTGGAATTTTTTTTCCCTTCTTTGGTGAATATAGAAGAATGAGAGTTTTGTGATTACTTCAATATACTCGTCCAACACTTGCATACATGGAACACAAATTTGCTCTTATAGGGTGTTCAGCAAGTCGATTATCTAATCAACTACAGTGTAAACTCTCAGCAACAACTATAGTAAAAAAATAAAAAGTTATGATTTGTAAAATTTTTATATTCTACAGTTTTAAACCAAAATTTTTATTTTTAATTAGTTTGTCAAACACCTCAAGGCTTGATCTCCTATTCAAGTTGTGAATTTATAAGGGAAAAAATGAAAAAAAAAAAAAAGGTCAAAAATTATTGTATGTTTTTTCTTTATTGAATTTTTTTGTCTCTTCTCTCTTTTTTCTTAATTACACTAAAAACGCTTTTGGTTGTTGGGAAATTCCTTTCATTCTCTTAAATTAAAACCCCATTATTTTGTCTTAATTTAATAAGTAACATAGTTATTAGATTGGGACCTACCATATTGATGATGCTAAACACTCCCACATAATAAAAGATGGGTCTCACCATACATGATTCATCTTTTATTAGTTATATAAGCCGTTTGAAAAAATAGTAGTAATCATTATTTACAACCGTAAATAATATAAAGCTCCCATATACTATAATAAAAGACGAAAAATTGTTACAGTATTAATCTTTCGCTTGCTGTATTTCTCAAATTAAACTGTTGGTTTTAACTATTTGAAAAATGGCCTAACAATATTTTCAACCGGTGGTGCCCAAACATTGTTCAGGAGTGCTCGTTTGTTTTCCATTGATTCCAAAAAAAGACACTATTATTACCAGTCGATGTACAACTTGAGATGCATACGCAGCCCATGTTAGTAACGCAAAAAGAAGTTTCTACTTTCAAAGCGAAATGAATGTGACGACAATTGAGTTCACATTCTCTACAGTTGAAAAAGTAGGAAACTACTAAGGAATACACCCAAGTGAGTCAGCTTTTAATGTTTTGTCTGTGACTTCTCAATCACAGCAACTTTCAATTCTTTTTTGCCTTCTTTTTTTTTTTTTCTTCTTAGTGAAGGGATGTGAGATCTTTTTTTTTTCTTATCTGTAATAAATTATTAAATATGAAACTGTTTTCTTTTATTTAAATAAATAAAAATTAATATCATGTACCTGATATGTTCAATGGTTAAGATTTATGATATTATTACATTTCAAGAAAAAAAAAGATTTATGATATTATTTACTGAAATTAAAAAAGAGATCACATTGCAATATGGATGAAATAATTTTTGAACAGATATTCAAAAGTAAATTCATCCTTGAATTTACAACAAGATAAGAAAATTTCCCTGGCTGAAATGTATTTTAATCATTAATTCTTTATCTGGCTTATTAATTTCTCACATGTTTATTGCAGCACTAATTTTATCACCAGATTATTAATACTCAAATAACAGGAAATTTTTTAATCATATTATCTGTATTGGAGACATTAGTTCAACTAGTATATATATACATATATATATATATATAATTTTGGTGTTGAAGAGTTTAAAGACTTTGTAAAAAAAACTTCCCAAGTCATGGTGGAAATTTGTTTTTGTCAAGTTAGAAATAAAAACAAAAACGATGAACGACAGATGGAAAGTGTCGAATGATTTTTCTATTTTCAATGAAAAGAAAAATGTGATTACAAAGAAAAACTTTTTTTTTTTTTACCAAACTGTGACCCGGCCCTCTCAATAAGGTGGGTCACCTAGGTCTCATTAGGACCCATCAGGTGAAGCCACTCCATTAAGAGGACCAGACCACAACTCGATCAAAATAAATAGTATTGTCCGATTACAAATACTTTGGGAATACTCAGTACAGGTATGAGGGAATACTTGGCATGTCCACAGCTGACGTAGCTGAGACGTTCCTCTTCTTTCCAATAATAATTTCCATACATCAATCTTAACCAGTGAAAGTGACAAAATCTGACCTGCCATTGACATCACCACTCCACTTTTTTTATTATTAATATTACTATCGTAGAAATTTTAGAGATCCACGCAGTTTTTTTTTATTTTTCCTACGCAACATATATTGTATATATATGCAAAAGCGGAGCATAAGAGGCCATATAAGGTTTTATAAACTTCGACATGTAAATTAAATAAGATACTTCGTATTTTGACACGTAAGACAAGCATGGAATTTTAAAGTGTTAAATCCTAAAAATAAAAGGAACATTTTATTAGTTATAGTATTTGACATCGAACATGTCCACAAGAATTTTTCACATTACATGTAGCATCTTTATTAAAAAAATATATTCGGCACTAATAATATTAAGCATTATACACTTAAAAAAATAAAAACTAATGCACGACTAATAAGTGGGGTCCAATGACTATTTGCACTGTTGTTTGAGCTCAAGCAATACTATACGATGACTCTGTTTTGAATATGATGTTGCGAATATGAGAAAACGATGACAATTTAGAGAAGTTTAGGTGCTAAAAAAATGACTAGGATTTATAAGAACAATGAGAATAGGAACATTGGGAAGGATTTTTATTATGAAGAATGATTTAAACAGTTAGAATTTAAGGGGTCAAGTTTTCAAAACTAACGGTTCGGCCAATTTTAAATCATCCTCATCATTTTGAATCATTTCTTTATTTCGCATACCTAATGGGTTGCAAATTCTAAATCCTTTATATAACATGTTCTCACATAAATTATCTAAAGGTTGAGATTGGGTCCTCATGAATTGACGATCAACATTAAAATTGAACCCACAATTTCGTGCATTCTCAACCCTATATAGGGGCCAATAAAGGAGGACAAACATGCATTAAAAAAAAAACTAAGAATTTTCCTATCTTAATCTCTTGTCGACTTAAGCATAAAAAAGTTCTTTTCTAGAGGAAACCAAGTCCTTGAAGCTAGTTTGGAGACTTGATTCAAACAAGTAGCACTTAGAGAGCAAAAGTGTCTAAAACCAATTTAACTCTTATGTACTTAAGGGTACGTTTGGCACGTCGTTTTGCACTGTTGGTATACAATACATTGGGCCGGTTTGTCACATTTTTGCTTGTGCTTTTAGTCAGTAGAAGAAGAGAAGCAAAAGCTGTAGATTTTAAGTAAGTGTTTGAAACTATATTATTGAAAGAGCTTTAATGGATTTATATAGTTTTAATTTTTTTAAGTTATAAAAATGTTATACTAATTAATACTCGTGTATAAGTTTCAAAGTTTATTTAAGTAATTTTTTAAAGGGTTTGATAAGAAGCACTTTTGAAGAGCAAAAGAATCATGTAGACACTTCTAGAAGCGAGTTTTGGACTTAGGAAGGCAAACACAACTTTGAGGAAGCCCTCCCAAACAGGCCCATTGTTTGTTTTTATATCATGATAACATGTTGTCCTAATATTTCAACTTGTGGCGTTTGGTGTGCGGGTTTAAGGCATTTGAAACTATAGAAGCAGTTCAAATCAGTGTTTGGTGGAGTAATGACTGAGCCCAGTTCAAACCATAGAAGTAGTTTTAAACTAACTAAAACACCAAAAATCCAAACTATTGTCCCTCGCCCTGGCCTAATTTCACTCAATTTGAACCATTTTCTACAATAAAACCATTTCTATTCTTGTTTTCCTTGATAAACTATAGTTTTTCAAACACCAGTTTTTATTTTAAACCTTTATATTCTAGACACCATTTCAAAATCACTGTTTAAACTATACAATTTAGAACTCACAATTCAAACTATAATTTCTAAACCACACCATTATGGACCCGTGTATACCCCATTTTTAAATAGTAAATTTAGGTCATGGATTTAGGGTCGAATTTCCAGATCGAAGTTGGATTTTGGGATTTGTGGTCAGGGTTGGGGTTGAGATTCAGGATCAAGATAGGGGTTAAGTTGGGATTGGGGTTGGGGTTAGGGGCTAGAGTTAGGTTTCAAGGGTGGGCTGGGGTCGGGGTTGGGGGCCAAAGTCAGGTTTTAAAAACGGGGTTCGTTTGATACATGAGTTCATAATGGTATGGTTTAGAAATTATAGTTTGAACTGTGAGTTCTAA
This sequence comes from Artocarpus heterophyllus, assembly GCA_025403435.1. NCBI lineage: Eukaryota > Viridiplantae > Streptophyta > Magnoliopsida > Rosales > Moraceae > Artocarpus > Artocarpus heterophyllus. The sequence continues at coordinate 2,900,059 of CM046331.1, read as the reverse complement.
ATTGTGCGGTTTAAACAATAATTTTGAAATGACGTTTGAAATATAAAGGTTTAAAATGAAAATCAGTGTTTGAAAAACTATAGTTTATTAAGGAAAACAAGAATGGAAATGGTTTTACTAGTAAAAAATGGTTCAAACTAAGTGGAATTAGGCCTAGATGGGGGACAAAAGTTTGGATTTTTGATGTTTTGGCTAGTTTAAAACTGCCTCCATGGTTTAAACTGGCCTCAGTCGTTACTCCACTAAACACTAGTTTAAACCAACTTTTATTTTAAACCTTTATATTCCAAACACCATTTCAAAATTACTGTTTAAACCACATAATTTAAAACTCATAGTTCAAACTATAATTTCTAAACCATACCATTATGCACCTGTGTATCAAACGGACCCCTTTTTAAACAGTAAATTTGGGTCATGGTTTTTAGGTCAAATTTCTAGATCAAAGTTGGATTTTGGGATTTGTGGTCAGGGTTGGGGTTGAGATTTAGGATCAAGACAAGGGTTAAGTTGGGATTGGGGGCTAGATTCAGGTTTCAAGAGTGGGCTGGGGTCAAGGTTGGGGGACAAAGTCAGGTTACAAGAGTGCACTTAGGGTTTTGAGATCGAGTTTGGGGCCCAAGTTGAGTTCTAGGGTCAGCTTTTCAAGTAAACGTTCAAGGTCGAGATCGGGGTCCCGAAACCAGGGTTGGTATTCAATGTACCCTGTTGTATTGAAAAGAATGCCTTGGATGGATGCCTAGGCATTAAGAAGGAAGGATGCTTTTAGAGGCGAAACCTAATCCTGACCTTAACCTTGACCTCGGTCTGGATCTTAATCTTGAAACACGACCCCGACCTCGATCCTAAAACCCTACCCTAATGCCGAAACTCCAACCTTGACCCTGGTCCCTGAACCTGACCCCAATCATGTCCTATAATCTAACCCGACCCCAACTTTGTCCTTGGCTTTGGGCATCGTTCTAGAACCCGACCCTTAGTTTTAAAATTTGACAAGGCCTTAGACATTGACCCGTTCCCGAAACTTGACACTTACCCTAGTCTCTAAACCTAACCTTCACCCCGGACACCAATCTTGAATCTCTACCTCGATCCTGGTCCCTAAAACTCGACCTTGACCCTGATCATAAAACCCCGCCCTGACTTGGTCCCAAAATCTCGACTGTGATCTTGACGTAACCAGGGAACCCAAACTTAATCCTTAGCCCAAAACTTAATCCTGGAAATATGGTATTTTTCGGTAAATATTGTATTTGTTGGTTGCTAGTGAATTTTTATATTTATATGATAAATATAGTATTTCTTAGTAAATATTGTATTTCCCAGCTAGTCGAACAAGGTTAATGGTGAATTTTTGTATTTACATAGTAAATGCAGTCTTTCCTCGTAAATATTATATTTTTAGTCGTTTGTGAATTTTTGTATTTACATGGTAAATACGGTATTTCTCAATATATATTGTAATTTTCAACCGCCAATGCTTTGGTGTAATGGCTGGTGAATTTTTGTATTTATATGGTATATATGATATTTCTTGGTAAATATTGTATTTCTCGGCCACCGACAATCTGGTGAAGTCGTCAATAAATTTTTATATTTACACAGTAATATAGTATTTCAAATGAAATACTATATTTTACAACCGTTGGCGATCCAATGAAGTCGTTGGTGAATTTTTATATTTATACGATAATATAATATTTCAAGTGAAATACTGTATTTTTCGGTTGACGATGGTTTGGTAAAATTGTTAGTGAATTTACACAGTAATATAGTATTTCAAGTGACATACTATATTTTCTGTTTACTGGTGGTCTCGCGAAGTCACCAGTGAATTTTTATGTTACACGGTAAATACAACATTTCTTTGTAAATATTGTATTTTTGAACTGCCGATAGTCCAATGAAGTCGTTGATGAATTTTTATATTTATACGGTAATATAATATTTCAAGTGAAATATTATATTTCCTAGTCATCGACGGTGCGACGAAGTTGCCAGTGAATTTTTATATTACACGGTAATACAGTATTTCATGGTAAATATTGTATTTCTCGGCTGCTGATGGTTTGGCGAAATCGGTTATGAATTTTTGTATTTACACGGTAATATTGTATTTCAAGTGAAATATTGTATTTCCCTCCTGTCGGAGGTCCAGCAAAGTTGTCGATGAATTTTTGTTTTTACACGGTAAATATTGTATTTTCTGGTAAATATTGTATTTCTTGGCCACCAGCGATCTGGTAAAGTCCCCAATGAATTTTTATATTTACATGATAAATATGGTATTTCCTGGTAAATATTGTATTTACACGACCAACAACGGTAAGATAAAGAGGTGAGGGTATTTTGGGGTTTTAGTTCTCAATTTCTCATGAGATATTACTCAATTTCTTATGATATGTTATATATTACATATTTTGAAACTATATAACATTATTTACTAAGGTTTAGCCTAAATATGCTATTTTGCTCTTTCTTCCTATTCAAAATTGGCAAGAAAATGTTAAAAATTTATATTCACAAAGTCTTTTAGAGCTAAGCTTGTCCAATAGTTTATATATATATATAAAGAATCAATAAACTTAGAGAAGGTTAACATATAAATGCTAATTGTTGATTATTGAAGCCAGTAAACGTCTACGAGCAAGCCGCAAAACCTGTTAAAAAATAACAAGAATAAAAGAGATTAATAAAATGAGAGGAGGTAAAATAACCTACATATTAAATAGAAAAACATTGAATATAAACAAAAGCAAATGTATGAGTTAATATAATATATCCAAAACCTAGAAGAATTGAAAAAAAAAAAAAAAGAACCTATTAAAATAATAAGAATTAATTATAGGCATATTTGTGAACTAATCAATTAAGACAATTTTACAGTGTGTGAACTAATCAATTAAGACAATTTTACAGTGCATTCTAGTTGCCAATTACGACAGTCGAACAGTCGACCAGATCAACCATCATAAATAGGCCGAGGGGATAGAGCAATAATTTATTTTTCTTCTGGGTGCAGCAAATATTTACCATCTTTTTGCCATTCAAATGAATTAAATATGCAAAACAAGTGACGAAAAGGATTGCAACGAAATTGTAATAAAAGTCATGTGATATCATGTTACTGCTACTAGCTAGCCATTTCAAATAATATATGGCAATCAAAACATTGTTCGATATATATATATATATGTATAAGAAATATATATATATATATATATGTATATGTATAGCTATGTATATTTACATATAATATATACTTAGAGAAGGTACAAAATTCAACATGATATCGTATGCTCATGCAAGAATGAAAATGAAAAGTCAAACTTTAATATTTAAATTATTCTAGACAGAGGACATAAATATGAATAATTAAAATTTCCTAACATATGACATAAGATGAAGCACGTATATGCATTAAAATTAACATTAGTTTCTTTTAATTCGAAAATTAATGATCACCACCTCAGCCACATGCCTCCTTGAAAAATAAACAATCAAATAAATAAATAACATGCGATTTGTATACGTCATTAATTCAAGCGTTTTAAGTTGTCAAGTATAAATCATAGTTCCACATAGTTTTTACTGCTGATTTTTTCCTTTCTTTCCTCAAAATATATGATCGAATACCATTAATGCTTATTAACAAACCATTGCTTAATTTGGTAAATTAATTTAGTGGTTGTAGGCTTTGATCTAGTAGAAAATTAACACCCGCTTTCTAATATTGAGATTTAAGATCGATTATTCCTAAGTTCAAAAACATAAAAAAGAGTAAGATCTAGATGTGACAAAAAAGCTACCATCCATTGAGAAATATGTAAATTAATTTATCTTCTTTAATCCAATTGCTCTTTTTATGCTATATCCAACATTTAGTCTCTCCATTCCTCTTCACTGCAGTTTCCAACAGTATAAAAAACTAAACTTTTAATCACAACAAGTTTTTAATAAAACCTTTAGTCACAACATAATATTTAATTAGTCATAAATTTTAGTTTAATTTTTATTGTGACTAAAATTTTTAGTCACAGGACTTTTAGTCACAACTAAAAGTTTTACTCTAACTAAAAGTCTTTTTTTTTTTTTGTAGTGCAAAAAAGAAAAAAAAAATGTTGCAAAATGAAAGCAAAAAGTGGATCCAAAACAAAAGTTGTACTCGTTGCCCGTTAGGAAGCAAAGACTAATGAGGGCGAATAATTTGTCACAAAGGCATGGAAGACAAGACAACCATTAATAATGGAGGGAAAATGTGATTGAGTTGTAATCATATATACTTGATACCATTCCTTTCAGCATGATTTCTGATCTATAATTATTCATAAAAATTTTGTAATCTTGGTGGTAAACCTAATTGATTTTTTTATATTATCATTACGATATGCTACACCTAATTGTTTGTGATAATTGTTTAATTCTATTGATTAAACAAATTAAGGACATCATCTGTCTCTACTCGCACACATTGAGCACGCTCCGCACACATACATATATATATACACACACATATATATATATATATATATATATATGAATCTTTAACATATATATAAATGGAATATAAGTTTTACGTGGTACTTTTAGGACGTTCGAAACTCGAAGCATTTTATCATTACTTTTGCTAAACATTTTTTTTCAAATTTTTTTTTCTTTTAACTACCCAAAACTTTTTTCCTCCGAAAAAACTTTTTTTTTATTTTTTGGCTTTTTCTTTTATTTTTATTTTTATTTTTTGTTAACATGTTTAATACACTCGAGTGCAGTGCGTGCTAATTTTCAACTAGTATTATACATGTATGATGTGTTTATAAAATATTTGTGTGTGTAAGCCAAAAAAGTTATTTAATGGGGGCATAGTTACAAAAAAAAAAATAGAAATATTATTTATTAAATAGAGACATAGTTATAGAGGTATAGCATAAGATGGGGAGAGAGTCATATTTTTTTCTTATAAATGGAGGCATAACAATATATTTCAATTATATGATGGGGCATGCTTATATTTTTTCTTGCAAAATAAGGATAACTTACATAATTTTTAAAACATTTTGTGGACAAAAATTTAAGATTCAAAAATTGAGTTGGGGCGCACCTGCCCTCACTCTTTTATAGTGGCTTCACCACAAGCCATACTCTGATATCTGATATCAGTATCTGACTATGTCTATAATTATTATGACAAACTAAGACATGAAGTTCACGGGCTAATCATTTTTACAATTTTACGATTAGGAGAAGCTAATATGAAGTTCATGTGTTATCAGGTAAAAAATGGGATTGACTGATGGTCAAAAACAATCACTAAAATTTTTCATGACGATTTTTGAACAATTCTAAAGTTTAGAGTCAAAATTGTCGTAAAATTTGTCAAAAATGGCACTTTAATGACAGGGCATTAGAAAGCCATTTTACCAACTGTATTAAATATGATATATAACTTTCAAGAGGTCAAAAACTAGCGACACAAGTTTTTGTTTGTTTTCTTTAATTAACCTTTTTTTTTTTTTTTTGCATCTCTTCGCCAAATTTCTATAATCTCATTTATAATATAACTATACATGCATCTCATTTATAATATTAAGTATTTGGCTTTTCTATAATCTCTCTCTCTGACTATATTTTTTGCAGCTCATAAACAGTGGTATAGAACTTTATCACTTGTGTATTTCTCTTGTAATGCATATGATTACATCAATATTGTTGGAATGAGAGAACAAATAAAGAGACAAGCAAAAAAATTTGTCTGAGAGAAAGAACTTTAGAACAAAGGAGTAAACAAATTTTTCATTCTCATTCCATACCAAATACAATCACACACCTTGTTTATATAAACTTCATCATTCACAACTGACACACAATTTATCTTCCACCTTCAAAACTAAAAGAAAAAAAAACTCCCACTCATAACTTCACAATTAAATTGTAATAAAAAAAAACTTTAAAATGCCCAAAACAGAAAAACACATTAACTACTAAACAAAAAAACATGTGCCCTTAAAACTTCTAAAACTGAAAATTAAGTTTAATGTCCAACAAATATGGTCACTGGCCATTTTTATTTTTATTTTATCAAACTGGATAACTATAATCAAATCAAATTTTTTAAAACTTATCCTAAACTTTTGGAATTTTTTTTGCTTAAAAAATTAAATATCGGTAACGCATGAGAAATTTTCCTTAGAACTTTTAGAACATCGAATAGAATTTATAATTAAACGTTTTTTATCGTACAAGTCAAATAAGTTACACAGTCCGTTATATATTTTCATTGATTAGCCACCTCATGCGTATTAGTTGGAATAGTTAAGTAATTTGTATTTTTTTAATTAGTTGGAGATCTTTTTCTCTTTGTTTTTTTTTTTTTTTTGTCTTAGAAAATAAAATAATAGATGATTCTATTCACACTCCCATTTAACTATTAACACCCACCTTGAAAATAAATTTTCACATTACAAAAAAAAAAACCCTGTAATAAAATAACAAAAAGGAAGATTATAAATAACTTAATTATACAATTAAAATTCTGTTAGAATAAATAAAAACTAATGATACATATTTCCTTCTTTTTTTTCCCGCACACACATATATGTAACAAAAAAAATCCTAATTTTCGCCATTCAATGACTATTTCAAATAATCATATGAAGACCCGTTTAATTTTATTTGTTACTTACCACAATTATTCCTTTGCCTTTTTTTGTTAATTTCCAAAAGAAAAGATGAGGTCAGATCAAAATAGGCTATGTCAAAAGTAACAAATTTGCATGATTGTTCAATTAATCCATTACCGTTGATTGTTTATTAATTTGCTCTTTTTTTTTTGTTAATATTCAACGTTCATCATAATTTGCTTCAAGTTTGTATTCTGTATCACCCATAAAGCTATTCTTTATTTCATTGAATTATTTACTTTATATGAATTCGTTATGACACCAATAGGAGACCATAGCCAATTTTTAATTTTTTTTGTTTGTTTTCTTTTTTCTATTTGTGTTATATATCTTTGTTTTGTTCATCTTTTCCTATCTTTTTGAGTTTCTTATATCATTTGGTATGAGATATATAATTTTAAAATTAAAAATTTCCCTTATGTATAAAAATATTTCATGCCTAAAGCTTCAACAAAAAAAAAGAAAAATAAAGAAATACTGTGAAAAAAAGAAATATTCTTAAGGGTATTTTTGAAACTGTAGAGGGGTACAATAAATAAATTTAATTATTTTAAAATTATAAGAGAGTGTATTCAAAAATGGGCATGAAGAGACAAAAAAAAAAAGTGTAAATAGAGCCATCCTACAATAATTTAAGGCAGTTCAGGACAGGTGATTCATATAATTTCTACTTTGGGCTTTACAATGTCAAGGGCCATATATATGTATATATATATATATATATATATCAGATACTGATATGTTATAATTAAATAATATATACATGTTACGCCCCAGAATACGGGAGGTGACGTTACGGATTGTTTAAATTAATTAAAAGGAGAATTTAATTAAAATCAAGAGTTTAGAGCTTAAATTAAATATAAAATATGAAAGTTTCAAGAAAACCATTGCATGAAAAATAAATAACAAAACGTAGCGAGTATGGGTTCCACTGACCCACAACTTGTGCACACACATTGTACTGACAATATAATAATACGACTACAGTCCAAGCACAAAGAAAGTTTTAAATATTACATGCCTTGTTCAAATAATACAAATAACCTACTAATCCTTCTACTGCTCCTAGGTTCTGTCCGTTGAGTCATCTCTGAATCTAAATGGGAATCCACCTAGAGGGAAAAGTTTAAAAACAAATAAAATGTGAGCGAAAGGCTCAGTAGGACTATACTTTAATAAATAATTTAATTTAAAGAAAAGTCTAATTATTTAATAAATTATTTAAAAGAAACCTTGAATAAATAAATTCAATAAAAACCGTTCTTACCCAAAACAGTTTATTCGGTCGACCAGAAATACATTATTTTCTTTTCCTAGGCAAACCACATGAATATCACCACCGTAGTGGCCCAGTTGGGTTTCGGGACCTGCCCCTAAGGTCGATCGCTACACGACCCGATCTTTGATATGGCATCATGCCCTTATTTTTTTTTTATTTCTATCATTATTCAAAGTCCATTTACCAGATACTTTCATTATTGTTCATTATAAAGTTCATTTGGACCATGGTTCAAAGAAACATAACCGATAAATCTCATTTTCAATCAACCGTTGAAAACATTTTTATAAAAACCATTTTCAAAGCCAAATCATTATGAAACTGGGCTACCAAAGAAAGGGTAGAAGTTCTACCTCGATACTCGTGTCGGTGCCCCACACTGAAATCTCGACCCGTTATATGTTAGCTCCACAGAACCACGAACGATCCTAGATATACACTAAGTCGATCAATATCTAGTTTGAGATATTCTATATTACTAAACCGTTTCATGATGTCCTAGTGTGCCATTTGTATCTTTAAAATCATTTTACAAGGTTGGAATTTCAATCGGGGTTCAAAATAGTGAAAACAGGTGAAAATCATAAAATTTTCCCATGTTCTGCCGGACGCCCTGCTTCGGCCGGCCGAACTGTGCAGTTCGGCCTGTCGAAAATCAAGTCCGGTCGGCCAGACATTTTCCAGGTTCGGCCTGCCAGACAGATGAATCCGGCCTGCCGAACACGTAGTTTGGCCTACCGAACTGGAAAAACCCAGAATTTTCAGCCACGGGTTTTGGGTTTCCCAAAACTCAAATCTTGATTTTAACCTGTTTTTCTCAAATCCCAGACATAGAAAACAATCATAGATGATAGAAAAGCATAATAGAACACCTTTGAACTCATTTAAACAAGATTTAAACACTAAAACCCTAAAAATCCAAAAATGGGAGAAAATGAGGAAAAATGAAAAATCTCTAATCGAATCCGTTTTTCTTCAAACCAAGCTTAGATTCTAGGTGTTCTAAGTTCCCTTAACTCAAATCAAGGGTTTTCTAAGTTCAAACAAACTTAGATTTCAAAAATGCATGAAAATTGAAAATTTAGAAAAAGTTTAGAAATTTTAAAACTAACCTCGAATTCAAGCTTCAATCCACGTTTTTGGTTACCAAATCACGCTCTCGAGCTTCCTTCTTGCTAACCCGAAGCTTGGACTTGAATTTTGTTTCAAAAATTTGAGAGAAAAATGGGGGAGAATGAGAGAAATCGAGAGAGAGAGTGAGAGAGAGACTCACGGGTGAGAGAGAGAGAGAGAGAGAGAGAGAGAGAGAGAGAGAGAGAGAGAGACTCACGGGTGAGAGAGAGAGAGAGAGAGCCAAAGAGAGGGAGAGGAGAGAGAATAAATAGAGAGAAATGGTGGGCGGTTTTACTGTGCGAAAACCAAGTGCCACCCACGGTTTTTTAAAACGAAATATTTTTAGCATTTAACAAACTGTTGTGTTTTAAAAACTCAAAATGACATTTTAAAATAATAAGGAATCGTTTGAATTTATTAAATTAACAAAACAACTTAAATTCAAAATCTAACCAAATGATCAAATTAACGTTGAATCATTAATTATGGCACACTAATTCATCATTTTACATTATAATAACATTAAATAAATTTTAGAGCGTTACAATACATTTAACGATTTGATATATACATATATATAATGATATTAGGTCGTATTATAGTCATATCGGAAATTAAGCACTACATAAATTTAACAAATATCATATGAAACTTTAATATTGATCACATGTGATAACTTAACCGTTACTGATAGAATCAAATACTCCTAATCGGAGAATTTTGCAAAATTTCTTATGCATGATTATTGTCATTGTACAAATTTTATAAGCTGGAAAATTTGCACCCATTAATACAAACAAATATTTCTTAATTATACTCCAAATAAACACATCCAAAACCGATTGACTGGAAAGTGGTCAAAGAAAGAAGCTGTTAGCCTCCATGATACAGACAATAATTGCAAGAGACATTGCTATTCAGCAATTATATATATACATGTACATTAAGAAATATTGCACATGCTATTTTCATTTAAACCATCACTCAAATCAAGTAGGCCTTCTCATACAATATTATGACCGACCAATACACTATGTAAGATCATTTGAGGTTGTGAAAAAGTTAGGGCCCCTTTGAAATATTATTTATGATTTTTGTTGGTTTTTCTTGGGATTTGGTAGGGCGGTGCCGTCGTGTCTTTAACCACCACATGAACCAGCAGCACAAAAAAAAGAAAAAAAAAGAAAAAAAAACCGAAGATAATATTAATGCAGACAAGAGCTTCCACATATTAAAAGATACAAGTTAAACTATAAAAACCAATGACAAAGAGAAAAGTTAAAAAAAAAAAGAAGGTAGAATTACCTAAGAAAGTTCTAGACCATCTACATCATAGAATGGGTGCTATACAAAAAGTAGCATATGTATGGCAATTTGTTTTTCCTCATCAAAATGCCACGTCATTTAGTTGATACAGTGTGAAAGTTTGTTAAGTTAATTACTAGTAAGGCCTTTGATAATTTGGTTCAAATTGGTTCTGTAAAGTTTTTTTTTTTTTTTTTTTTAAGATTTTGAATTGTTACAATTTAAACTAACAGTTGACATCGATTATCTAAACGCTACTGATTCACAATAGTATATATTATCTCTTTTGAAAAGATTTTTTTTAAAATAGAGATCGTTAAAGAGTTGTAGTATATAATAGAGCTTTTAGTGACAACAAATTTTTAGCGAGTTTCATAAATTAAATTTAAGTGATGACATTTTGAATTTTTCGTCTCTAAAAATTTCAAATTTTTAAAATTTTAATTTGAATTCTAACTTGTAATAGACAACAAGTCTCTATATTTATTTTTTTTTATAATTAGTGGTTTATTTCAATAGAATTGTATTTTTTAATTAAAAATTTAATTTATTCAAATATTTTTTTTATTTCAATTTAATTAATATTTAAATAAATAATTAAAGATATTGAAAACTAAATTGATATTTAAGTAACCAAAATTCTATTAATTAAAATAGCAAAATACAAGTAAAGCCCAAAATAGAGTCCAATCTAATAATAATAATAATAATAATAATAAACATATACACACAATAATTAACAATTTTTAATCATACTTTTCATCATCAAACTCTGCTTAATTGAACTATTGGAAAAATAGTATGTAGTAAAATTTTAAAAATTTTATACTAGAGTATTTTTTAAAACATAAGTTTGACACACTATATACATAAATTAACCAGATTTTACTAACCTTGTTATGCAAAGAAGCTCCGCAATCGATGAAGAGAAAGGACGTTGCCAAAAAGCCTCAATCAACTGGTCTTCTTTGCTATTCTCTATCCGTTACTGGTGTGTGTGTGAGCACACTCATACAACTCTTCTACAAGTGGTTCTTCTTCCAACCAATTGAGAAATACCCAAAGCTATAGTTTGTGATTTGTGAACAACAACTCTCCGGAGAGTTTCAAAGTCTCACTGGCAGAGTACCCACTCTAAATTTTTTAACTGATCTAAATAAAAAAGAGAACTCATTCTCTATTTATAGAGGTTGGACCTGGGGTCAATCATTATTAGATAAGGTCTCAAAATTTGAGTTTAAATCAGTTTCAAATTTGAATACACATAATCAGACTCGAAGTCTGATAGCCACGATCGACCGCGATACAAAGGCGCGGTCGATCATGCTATCGCAGATACCCGATTTGAATTTGATTCGAATCTAATGTTGATATGATAGATGCTATCTCAACCTATTAGATAATTCCTATCTTATTAGTTCTGGTTATCTTTGATAGAGTGTCAATTTTAATTCAAATAACCCAATAGAAAAGTTATCTGATTAAAATAATCATATCCTAATAAATCCATACAAATAAGAAATTATCCACAATAATTCAACATATTTATGTTGAATTAATTCACCAAAATAATTCAACGATAAACCAACATGATTATCTTAAATTAATTACAAAACAACTAATAAAATAACATGAATTATTAAATCCAATTAACTTGAATTTTAGCTAATCTAATAATTTGACAAAGTCACTAATTTATTGAAAAAACACGCCGTATCGTTACAGGATTTTTGTGAGCTAGCAAGGGAGACCACATGGACCTATATAGTTCAAGCTCCCGATATTTATGAAACCTAATATCCCATATATACATTTCATAATTATCAGCTCTAACGCTACTCCACTAAAAGCTTAGAGCTGCACTCTCGAACTACATAGAATTATGAAGCCTGAATAGCTAAGTCTCTATGACATATCATAATATATTGTATCCCCATAGGATTATCCATAATCGGCTTAAGGATAAATTCTGTCTTACCTTTTCGATTATTTTTTTATGTTTCATTATCTCACCATTGGAAAACTTATTATCCAAAGATAGTATACCCTTCGGTTACACCTATGTATCCAAATAGTTGAGCGCTTCAATTTTTCAATTACAGGATAACGCATATAAGAGGATATCAACGATTCCTAAAGAGGAGTTATGGATTCCGTATCTATGAATAACAAGTCTACATTATCAAGAGTCATGCCTCCAATGTATCAGCATGCGTACCAACATAAAATATGGATGTCACCTTTTGGAACATCAAAAGACATAAGTTAAGACAACGGATCCACTATTCATTTCAGGATTAAGATACAACACATATGATTATTTAAAGTGAATCGATTTGCTAAGCCAGAATTATTAATCCAAATCAATTCACTTTATGTTCCAATCCAATGCATTGTCACCTATGATAATGCACCAATGTTTCTATTCGTGGAATTTACCTCCTATGGCCAAGACAAACCATCTCCTATTAGGGATAGAGACAACATAACAATCTTTGCATGAATATAGTACCCAACTTTATTCCGTCGATTGTGGATCTTAAGATTTAGACTGTCACTTTTAGAATCATGTCTTCCGTATAACCTGTCCATTATATGCCTGATTCTTAAAAGAATTAGATCGACAGTCTCAGACTTTTGTTTGCTTATCATACATTCAACAAATATGAACATAAAGAGGACAGGATTTGGTATTTAAATAATAAATAAATTCTTTATTAACAAAAATGCCTCCAACAACATATTACATTTTTATTCGTTAGGGCATGCATGTCTAATATGAACAACAATTGAAAACCAGGATTATGTTGTGACATTGCAACATATGTATGAGCCACCTTGAATATCTAGTGAAAGTTGTGAGTGTATACTTTAGGACAACTATGATTTAGCAAATGAAAAACTAGAAGAAACATGTCGTATACTAAATGTAAGACCAACTGTGATCTGAATCTGTAATTAATTGGAGATATATGATAACCTATTGTATAACATATTTGATAGAATTCTTAATTCTAAATATTCATAATTCTGTAGAACTCTAGAATAACCATATCATAATCCTAGGATCATACCATGTCAAATTATCAAGAAACTGAATTAAGGATAAATACCTATATCCATAGTAACAGCTATCAACTCTTGTGCAAAATTTCTACGATGATAAACACATGGGATGAACGGATTATTATCTTCTTCAATCAAATCACCTTAGTCTTCAATGGGTTCTTTCTCTTTTTGATGGGAAGAGCAGAAAATTTTAGAATGATTTGATGTACGGGGGACCATAACCTAATAATGCTTTTATATGCTCTTCCACTAGGTCCTACAAAAACCTAGTTGGGTCAGTATTAGGTATCCACTTATTAAACCTATACCCAATTAATAACCTATTGGTTTTTTATAAATAGACCACTTAAATTAGTTAAATTAGCCTATTATAATTAAATAGCTATAATATAATTGTTACATTAATATGTTGCCCATAACCTAATGGGAAACTAAAATTTCTCAACAATCTCCCACTTGGGCTATATATAATTCCTGAAACAATTATCTCATAAGTTCCTTAGGCACGCAACTATGCTATTAATCTTTAGGCTATACTTTAGTTTCAACATGGTCCATCTCTATATTAGCATAGGATCAAAGCAGCTTTCATCACACATAATCATGACTAAACCTTTAATAGGTACCATACCAATATATTCAATGACATAAATCAAGTATGGATGAGTAGCATGGAAATTACACGCAATGTGATCTCAAACATACCTATTTTCAACTGGTTTTACTTTAGTCTTTAGTGAGCTTAATCTAAAATCTTTAAACACAATTCAAAAAACTGCATATAAAAAAAAACAAATTCAGAGATAAACTATAAACTATAAACATTATTCTATAGAATAATGTGACAAACACATAAATGTTTAAGTAAAATGTAGAACATCCAAATTTAACTCCTACTAAACTAAAGTATCATCAAATAAACCACCACCTATATAAGCAGTGTGCTCATGAAAGACCTTGGGGGTATGCTCGGCATCCTTTTCTCGAAGAGCACTTCTTGGCTATTCGACCATCCTGCTCGGATAAGAGTCATTTTTTATGTCCATATAACTACTTGTTGATTGGCACTTTTTCCCAAGGTGATCCCTAGGGCCTCAGCTGGCTGCCACATAAGATGCTTCCTCGAGAAGAACACATGCTTGAGACAAATGGATATAGCTTGCAGCCAGACAATAACTCATTTCCAAGGCCGACACATAGCCTATGAATTTTGCAGCTATAGTTGAAGAAGCTATGAGTATTTGCTTAACACTCTTTCAGAAAATAGCTCCTTCAGGCAATATATAAACATAGCTCGATGTGGAATGCTTACTGTCTTGGCATCCTGTATAATCGGAGTCAGAATACCCGATGATCTCAAAACTGTTTGATCTCTGATGGGTAAGTATGAAGTCTTTTGTTCTTTGTAAGTAACGCGTAACTCGTTTGGCTACTTCCTAATGTTCTATTCCTAGCTTACTCAAATATCTGCCCAATACTCCCACCATAAAAGCTACATCTGGATGTGTACAAACTTGATCATATATTAGACTTCCTATAGCTGACGCGTAAGAAATCTTTTGTATCTCTTTCCTTTCAAGGTAATTATTAGGGCATTGATCGAGACTAAACTTGTCTTTTTTAGCTATAGGAATATCTATTGATGAACAATCTTTCATGTCGAATCTACTTAAAACCTTTTTGATATAGCTCTGTTGTGATAATCTAAGGATACCTCCAGAGCGATCTCGTAGTATTTGTATACCTAATACAAAAGAAGCATCCCCAAGATCTTTTAACTCAAAAGTTTTGTCAAAAATCTCTTGGTTTTATGAAATAAGCCTATATCGCTACTAGCAAATAGAATATCGTCAACATATAATATCATGAAGATAAATTTACTCCCACAGAACTTGTGATATACACAATTATCAACCACATTTACCTCAAAACTATACGAGATAATTAGTTGATGAAACTTATGATATCATTGACGGGAAGCCTGCTTGAGATCATAAATAGATTTCTTTAACTTGCAAATTATAGAATTTGAATCTCTAGATACAAAGTTTTCTAGTTGGACATGTAAATCATTTAATCAATGTCTCTATTTAGAAACATTGTTTTAACATTCATATGATATAGCTCTAAATCAAAATAAGCTACAAATGCCATTATTGTCCTAAAAGAGACTTTCAATAAAATTGAAGAGAAAGTTTGTTTATAATCTATGGCCTTCTTTTGAGTGAATCCTTTGGCGAGTAAACAAGATTTATATCTTTCAACATTACGTTTTGAATCCCTCTTGGTTTTAAATATCCATTTGCAGCAATGGCTTCGCATCCTTAGGTAACTCGACAAGATCCCAAATGTCATTATCTTTCTTAGATTTTATCTTGTATTGCATTGCATTAATCAACTTTTAAGGGTTTGAACTTTGCATAGCTTTTTGGAAGTTGATTAGGTCATCTTCCGCTAAGCCTACATCAACTTCATGTTCTTGGAGAAAGATGATATAATCATCCAGAACTACACTTTTCTGTTCTCTAATGGATATCCTTAATAGCACTTCTTGAGGTTGTTGAGTTTGCTCTATTGGTGCATTAAGAAGAACCTCATTGTTTTTTATTCTTGAACAAAGTCAGAAATAGAAGACTGATTATTGTTGTTTTGCACTAGAGTTACACCTTGAACAATGGTTAGGAATTGGAGCTGACCATTGTCAATAGCAATTTCTTCTTCAAAGACAACATTCTTCCCCTCCAAACTCGACATCCTCAAGGAATCTTGTATTTCCCATCTCAAAGAAAGACTTGGTAGTGGAATCAAAAACCTTGAAGCCTCGAGAGCGCTCAGTGTATCCAACAAAGTAGCAACTAACCGTTCTTGAGTCTAGTTTCATTTCATTTGTCTGATAAGGTCGTGCCTTAGCTGGATAACCTTAAATATGTAAATGCCTAATGTTAGGCTTTTTGCCAGTCCATAACTCATAAAGGATTTAACTACTGCTTTGCTTGGAACTTTGTTGAAGGTATACGCTGCAGTCTTTAATGCTTCTCCCCAAAGCGATTTAGGTAAAGAAAAATGACTAATCATACTTTTAACCATTGCCTTAAGCATTTTATTTTGTCTCTCGGCAACACTGTTTATATTGAGTTTGCCCGGCATTGTGTATTGTGGGACGATTCCATATTCTTTTAGGAAGAAGGCAAAGGGTCTTGGACGTTGTTCTCCTAATCCATCATATATGCCATAGTACTTGTTGAGGGTAAGCTCGGCGCCGCCACCGAGGACACTAACTTGGTGGTCGGCAACTCAGTTCGGCAGACATAGGCTACCGCCCGACCCGACGACTTATGCTTCTTCCCGAGGTGCCTTCCATTTATCTGAGGGCACACCCCCAAGAAGGCTGCCACCTCGGGGATGTACAGTAGCTCGGGCCGGGCCATGCTATTCATCATAATACATCACTATCCATCCCTGTAGGCCAACACCAGGCAGACGTGCTGCCGTCCGATAGAGTCCAATCCATTGGACAATGGATGCGACACTTGTCACTTATTGCTTGATACACTTTGATGTGACACCTGGGTAATGGGTAAAACCCATCTTGCACCCGATCCAGCTGGTGGCCTATAAATAGGATGCATTTATGACGTTTTAGAGAGAGAGACCTCTTCACACTTAATTAGCTGCCGACCTCTGCCGAGCTATACTTGCCTTGAGCATCGGAGAGCCCTTGTCTATTGACTAACCCCATTTCTCCGAATCATCCCTCTCGCAGGTACTCATTCCCGACCAGGGGCAAGCTTAAGAGGAGGTCAGAAGGTGTATAGTCACACGTAGGTGTTGATCTGACACCGGACAGCGGTAAGCATCAACATTTTGGTGCTAGAAGGAGGGTGGAACACGCCCCAATCCAAGTTATTGTACCTCGGACTTCCGAAATGACAACACGAGGTAACGCAAGAGATAGTACCGTCCGACGTCAGGAGTTGGGCGATGCCAAACACAAGCAACCGGCTGCAGAACGGCCCAGTGGTTGTCCTAAGACCACCAGATCTCGGTTTGGAGGACAAGGAAGTGCGGCAAGAGCCGAGTCGGTGCAGGCCTGAGCTGCACAAGATCCGATCCGGGAGCTTACAGATGCAGTTCGGATCTTAACTCGGCAGCTTGTACAAGCTCAACAGCAAGCTGCACCGGAACCGCCACCCCTTGCCCAGGTTGACCAGGTAGGGGGTCGGCATGAGCAGAGCGCCACCAATTGGGAGGATCGATCAGAGCAGTCTCTGAGATCCACCAGAGGGCCCCTGCTTGACAATAGACTGGCTCATGAACATCAAATGGGATGTCAACCACACCGTGTCCCTTCACCACAAGGTTCCAAAGCCTCGGTGTTTGATCGGCTCGGATACCGAGGGATTAACAGAAATCGCCAAGGCGGAGCTGGAGGCCGTGCTGAGGGTGGAGTACCCTATCGGGTCGAACTGCCCGAAGACACGAATAGTCGCCAGTTTCGAGTGCTGCAGCGACAGATCGATGAGATCCGCAATTACAGGTTCGGTTTGGATGAGATCGGGGCTCAGGATCCGCCCTTCCCGGATCACATAATGCGGGCACCCATGCCGCCGAAGTTTAAGGTCCCACAAATCAAGTCTTACGATGGGGCCACTAATGCAGATGAGCATGCCGAACTCTTTCGCGGGCACATGCTGTTGCAGAATGCCAGTGATGCTGCAATGTGCAAAGCTTTCTCGCTCACCCTTACAGGCCCTGCTCGGTAGTGGTTCCAACGACTCGAACCAGGGTCGATTTCTTCTTTTGGGCATTTAACCGACGCCTTCTCCGCCGCATTCTCTACAACTAGGACGCGGAGGAAAGAAATAACTTCCTTGTACGCCGTCAAGCAGGGAGACGACAGTGTCAGGGACTATGTCAACCGATTTACCCGGGCTGCTCTTGAGGTAAAGCACGTTGAAGACGAGACCCTCAAACATATTTTTGTAGGGGGCCTTCGAGACGAGAAGCTGACCTGGTCCCTGGCCTTTGAGCAGCCAAACACGTTTTCACAAATGCTCGGGTACGCCCAAAGACATGCGGACGCTGCCGAGTATATGAAAAGCCACCGGGAGGAGGCTGGCCCGAGCGGGACGAAAAAGGAGAAGAAGCAGAAAAAAGGGCCAGAGCAGGGCAGCGCCGAGCATGCGAAGAAGCAGAAGAAAGAGAAAGCTGATAAGCCAAAGGGGCCGACCGGCAAGTTCCAAAACTACACGCCCCTGGTGGCAACTATCGATGAGGTGCTCGCCCAGGTCGGCGACAAGAATTTGTTGACACCGCCTCCCAAGCTTCGAGGCTTTAGGGCGAAGCGTGACCAGTCAAAGTTTTGTAAGTTCCACCAAGATGTGGGCCATACTACCCGAGAATGCATCCAGCTTAAGGACCAAATAGAAAGGTTGGTCCGAGAAGGTCTATTGCAGGAGTTTGTGGAGAAGGCCATAAATCTGAGGGCGACCTCTACAAGGAATGACTTGTTAGGCCGAGACGTGCAAAGCCGACCCAGGACCGATAGTGGGAACGCCCCGGAACCCCCAAATATCGTACATACGATACTTGGCGGGCCTGTTGCCGGGGACACATCGAATGGGCGGCGATCCTACGTCAGAGAAGCTCGGCGGGTCGAACGGGGTGACTTCATGAACGTGTCCGAGCACATCAATAAGATATGCCGCCAAGAGGACACCCCGATCACTTTCACTGAGGAGGAAGCAGACCGACTAATGCATCCCCACAACGATGCCTTGGTTTGCGAACTGCCTATCGCCAACAATGTTGTACGGCAAGTCTTAATTGACAATGGCAGTTCGACGGACATCCTTTTTAAGCAGGCCTTTGACAGGCTGAAGATTAGCAACGCACCTTTAGTTTCGGTCCGGACTCCACTTTTTGGCTTTGCGGGTGAGTGTGTCCGAGCAACCCGGAAGGTCAGTCTCCCAGTAACTTTTGGAGAAGGTGCTGCCAGGGTCACTCGGATGGTCGACTTTTTAGTCGTTGATAAACCCTCTCAGTATAACATCATCATCAGCCGGCCAACGCTGAACGGATTAAAGGCCGTGGTTTCGACATATCACTTGGCAATGAAGTTCCCGACCGATGGTGGTGTTGGAGTAATCCGCTCGTCCCAGGCGGACTCTCGGGCTTGCTATGCAAACGCGGTCCGAGCAGCCTCAGCTCAGCAACAGGGAATCCTGGCCGTATATTCAGTCGACGAAACCGACCTCCCAACCGATCCGACGTCGAAGATGCTCGCGGACCTAGACCCCAGGTTTCCCGAGGATGAGGTAAGGGGTACCCCGGTCGAAGACTTAGTGCCGTTCTCCCTGGACCCCGAAAGGGCAGAGCGCACAGTCCAACTTGGGTCACAGTTACAACCTGAGATCCGGGCCGACCTGGAATCCCTTCTTTCTGAATACCGTGACGTTTTTGCATGGTCTCATGAGGACATGCCCAGCATAGATCCGAACGTCATCAGTCATCGGCTTAACGTCCAACCTGGTCACAGGCCGGTGATACAAAAACGAAGAGCCTTCAACCCGGAGAGATATGCCGCGATAAACGATGAAGTCCAGAAACTACTAAAGGCTGGGTTTATTAGATAGGTCAAATATCCAGAATGGTTGGCAAATGTTGTCCTCGTCAAAAAGGCAAATGGCAAGTGAAGGGTCTGCATCGACTATACCGACCTTAACAAGACCTGCCCCAAGGACTGCTTCCCACTTCCTCGGATAGACCAGCTCGTCGATGCCACAGCCGGACACGAGCTCTTGAGCTTCATGGACGCATACTCCGGATATAATCAGATAAGAATGGCCGAAGAGGATCAAATCAAAACCTCATTTGTTACTGACCAGGGCTTGTATTGCTACGTTGTAATGCCAGTTTGGTCTCAAGAACGCCAGAGCTACCTATCAACGCCTCATCAACAAAATGTTCGCTCGGCTGATCGGGAAAACTATGGAGGTCTACGTGGACGACATGTTAGTAAAATCTGTCCAAGCGAAGGACCACATAGCCGACCTCAGAGCTAGCTTTGACATTCTCTGGGAGTATGGGATGAAACTCAACCTGGCAAAATGCGCTTTTGGCGTCGGCTCCGGCAAATTCCTCGGATTTTTAGTTAACCGACGAGGAATTGAGGTGAACCCGGCAAAGGCCCAGGCAATCATAGGACATGCATTCTCCTCGGATAGTGAAAGACGTGCAAAGGCTTACTGGCATGGTGGCCGCCCTATCAAGATTTGTCTCCCGGGCTACCGACAAGTGTCACCCTTTCTTCAAGGCACTTAAGGGGAGGTTTGAGTGGAGCAGGGAGTGTGAGGATGCTTTCCAAGGCTTAAAAATTTACCTAGCCACACCCCCGCTCCTGTCCAAACCTTTGCCCGGTGAGATTCTAACTGCCTATTTAGCCGTCTCCGAGAAGGCTGTCAGCTCGGTGTTGATCCGAGATGAAAACAGGATCCAAAGACCCGTCTACTATACCAGCCACGCGTTCCAAGGTGCCGAGGAGCGCTATTCATCATTGGAGAAGCTGGCCTTTGCCCTAATAACATCGGTCCGGAAGCTGCGGCCGTATTACCAAGGCCATACTGTCAAGATCCCGACCAAGTTTCCTCTCCGGCAAGTTTTACAGAGCCTAGAAATATCAGGTCGGATGGCCAAGTGGTCGGTCGAATTGGGCCAGTATGATATACATTTTGTGCCGAGAACGGCGATAAAAGCTCAAGTCTTAGCGGATTTCCTTGCCGAGTTTACAGAGGCCTGAAAAGTGGCTCCCTTAGTGGAGAAATCACCCGTTGAGGAGCCGGATACAGCTGGCTGCAGCGAGCGAGGCCTTTCCCCGGAGCTCAACTGGAAACTACACGTCGATGGCTCAACCTGTGTCGACGGGTCGGGGGCAGGCTTGATTTTAACAAGCCCCGACGGATATAAGGTCATTTATGCCCTTCGTTTCGACTTCAAAACCTCTAATAACGAAGCGGAGTATGAAGCTTTGCTCGTCGGATTACGAATTGCCCGAGACCTCGGAGTTGATCGGCTGACCGTCTATAGTGACTCAATGCTAGTGGTGCAGCAAGTCACAGGAGGATTCCAGGCCCGAGCAGAATCAATGACGGCATATTTAAAAGAAGCGAAACAGTTGCTTGGACAATTCAAGTCCTACACTTTTAAGCAAATCCCTCGGTCCGAGAACGTAGGAAGCCGATGTCCTTGCCCGACTAGCCTACGGGATAGGCGGAGTAGACCCGATGTCCGTTCCTATTGAAAGACTCTCTGGACCGAGTATCAGTAAGGAGGTCATGAGTCTGGCAGCCGAACCGAAATGCACGTGGATGGACCCGATCATCCGATACCTGACCCTAGCCGAATTACCCGACGACCGGGAAGAGGCACGTCGGATACGTAATAGCTCGGCCCGGTATTCGATGATTGGGGAAAAGCTGTACCGACGCGGCTACACGATGCCATGCCTAAGATGTTTGGATTCCCAGGAGGCCGAGTACTTAATGAAAGAGATTCATGAAGACCTTTGTGGCAATCACTCCGGTGGACGCTCCTTGGCCCAGAAATGCCTGCGGCAGGGTTACTACTGGCCTACTATGCAGCAAGACTGCGGGAGCTTTGCACGGAAATGCTTCAAATGCCAGCAATTTGCTAGGATGCTAGGTTCACACGCCGAGCCTCTAAATCCGGTGACTTTGGCGTGGCCATTTGCAAAATGGGCCATTGACTTGATCGGACCACTCCCTCCGGCTCGTTCACAATTCAGATATTGTATTGTCGCCATCGACTATCTGACGAAATGGATTGAAGTTGAGCCTTGCACCAACATGACTGAAGCTAAGTGCACCAACTTCGTATGGAAAAACATCGTCTGTCGGTTCAGAATCTCGCACACTATCATGACTGACAATGCTAAGCAGTTTGACTCCTCGGGTCTACGCCATCTGTGCGAGAAGCTCGGCATTAAGAAAGTCTACTCTTCCCTGAGCTATCCATAGAGTAACGGCCAGGTGGAGGCCGTGAACAAGAAAATTAAAGACAATCTCAAGAAGAAACTCGAGGGGCTTAAGGGCGCATGGATTGACGAACTACCCCAAGTGCTCTGGGCATACCAAACAACTGCGCGAGCTGCAACCGACGAGACACCGTTCTCCCTGGTTTATGGGGTAGAAGCCGTCATCCCAGTCGAGGTTGGATTACCGAGCTTAAGAGTCGAGCAATTCGAAGAAGTACTGAATGAAAAACTCATGATGACCGAGCTCGACCTACTTGAAGAAAAAAGGAACCGGGCATCCATTCGTAATGTAGCCCAGAATCAGGTTGTAGCTCGGTATTACAACAAACGGGTTCAGCCGAGAAGCTTTCAGGTTGGTGACTTAGTAATGAAGAAGGTCACGGTTCAACAACCCGGTCTCGGGTCCTTTGGTCCGAAGTGGGAAGGACCTTTTAAAGTCGAAGGTGTCGTGCGATCAGGCACTTACAGGCTGACCGATTTGGAGGGGAATCAGCTAGGGCATCCATGGAATGCCGAGCTGTTAAAAAGATTCTATTCCTGAAAAAAGAAGAGAAAAAAAAAGAGAAGACAGAACGGAAATCAGCGCCAGATTCCTTTTTTGATCTCTGGCCACAATTCTTTTGTAACTAGACCTGCTGAGCAGGGCTGGAAAAGTCAATGTAAATATTACATTAATGGAGCACAACTTCCCTAAACTCATTCCGCCTGAGCAATGTCTTTAAGGGAGGATTATGCCTAAGACGCCAGAACCCCAGCTCGGAAGACAGGATGTTGACTCCCCATCAAGGGAGTCATCCTCGTCAAACTGGACAGGGGGGCTAGTCAGTATATGTATCATGTCTGTCATGCAGACAACCCTTAAGTTGCTCGGCACATTAATGTGCCCGATTAGTCCTATACTTGTAAAGTTTCTTTAAAACCTCAACAAGTCTATGGGGGACAACAGGGTAAGGGTAGCTATACGCCGTTTATATTCTGCCCGACCGAGACCAGAAACCTAAACTTGCTTGGATAACTAAGCAGAAACGGTAACTACTCAGAACGACCGAGAACAGAAATCCTCGGATTAACTAAGGACAGAGGTACTCGGATTAACCGAGAACAATTGTACCCTTTACCTCTGCTCGGTCAATTGTCTCCCAGCCTGGGAACCCCCCGAGAAGTATCTAACTTTAAACATTACGTGGGATGAAAAATAAAACTACACGTAAGAAAAAGTGGATGCAAAACGGGAAGATATAAAAAAGTTTTAACTTTATTTATTAGGGAGGTACAAGAAAATCGGGTACCTCCCAAGCCCAATTACAAAAAGCGAGAAAAGCAGATGATCAATCGGCCCGAGTCTCATCACCAGCCTAAGTCTCGTCGCCGGCCACGTTGTCGTCTTGGCCTCCCTCGGCAGCTTGCACATCCCCGTCGTCATCACCGTCCACAACGACGACCTCCTCCTCAACATCCCGTTGTTGCTCGGCCTTGCCCTGGTCCGGCTCGGCAATGACCGACCAGTCGAATGCCGCCGCCTCGGGATGCTTTTCAATCAGATGGTCGCGGAGGTCCACCATTCCATCGAAGTAGAGATCGGTATATTTAGGGGATGTCTTAAACTCCTCGACCGCAGCGGCCAGCTGATCGGGGAGCCCGGCTATGAATCGGTGGTGCTCAGCCTGTAGAGTTGCTAGCCGACCCTCTAGCCAGCGGCTTTCTCTTCCTACCGAGCGGCCTTATCCTCAGCCTCCTTAAGCCACCTCAACATGTCCTCGGCCTCGGACTTTGTTTTCTAGGCCTCCTCCTTGGCCCGATCTAGTTCACCCTTCTTCTCGTCGAGCTCTCTGTCGGAGTCCAACTTCAGCAGGAGGGTCTTCTTGTGCCTTTCTTGCTCCTTGTAGATCTCCCTCACCCCGACGGAGTGCGCCATGTGCACAACGGCGCCCAGCTGCGAAAATTACAAGGGGTTATCCTCGGCGATATTACAAGGGGTTTAACTATTGGTCAGCTCAGACACTTACCGAGGCTGCCGTTCGGAGCGCCATGTTGCACAAGTCTCGGAAGTCCTCACCCCGAATGTCCATAAAGAAGTCATTCGGGGGAGCCACATCTCCGAGGCGTTCGAGGAGCATGCCGCGGTAGTTCAGGCGCCTTCTTTGTTGGTCCTCGGAAGAACCTCTGGACGCCTCGTCTACTCGGCCGACCTCTGACGAGGTCCTTATTGGCGGTGGTGGTGGGGCTTGGACTGATGTGGAGGTTTGCCCGGTGCGTGTCGGGGGCTCGGGTGCTAGGCGTCCGCTTACGCTTTTTGCTGGCCTCAACGGCCTTGCCCTTGCCCTTCCTCTGTGTTGTCATCTGGGCAAGCCTGCTAGCGCGGGAGCTCGGTGCGGTCATTTCTGCACAAAGAAAATCCCTAGTTAAACGAAGGGCGAAACAAAAGAGGAAATGGCGACTATAAATAAAGTTCTGGGCTGATCCTCCGATCCGGAGTTGGCCCGACAGGTACAGGAGCCTAATCACACCCTCGAGGTTCTTGTCGGCTACAGGTGGCCCCGCATCGAGGGAGCCACTGGACGAGTCCTCGGTACTGGACGATGAAGGCTCCCTCGTCGGCCACCCGAACCAGGAAGTGCTTGGCCCTAGGAAGATCCGCATCACTCGGACGGGCAACAGTAACCTGCCCTAGTTTCCTGGGCAGGACACCTAGCTCGGGGAAAACTGCTGGATTCCCCGAACCAACCGTATCTGGACAGAGTGTCCTTTCTCAGAAGAAAGGACTGTTGTCTGGAAGACTCGGGCTTCTCGAACAGTTCGTCCACGGCCTCTATTACGTGGCCCGGTGCCCAAGGGCGCTTGGTCCAGACGTGCCCCAGCTCAAATGACCCCGGCACTTGTTCATCCTCGGGGATAGCTTCACCGGCTCGGGCTAAAAAGTTTCACCCGATGTAAAACCATTCGTACTTCCACAGCTTGTCCGAGTCGGGGTTGCTCAAAATAAAGTCCTTTCTGAAGCCGGTGAAGTAGTACCAGCCGGACTGCCGAGGAAGCTTCTTCATCTTAAATACTTGCTTGAAGGCCTCCAACGACATCTCAGTACTCCGGTGGTACTTCCACAAAATATACATCCCGATCAGCGACCTATAGCTGTTCGGGTTCAATTGTGCCGGGCACACATTAAAGTCATTAAGCGCCCGGCGAAGGAAACGGTGTAGTGGTAGACGCAGCCCGGCCTTGAAGAACTCGACGTAAAGTGTGATAAATCCCTCCGGCGCCTCTAAAGGTGAATCTCCCTCTCCGGGGACGACAAGATTCACATCGGCCGGGATGCCATACTCGTCGCGTAGGGCCTCTAACCGCGACTCCGTGATCGCGCTTGTATAACCCGCCGTCGAGGTTTGCCCAGGGCGGCTTATCCGATATGCTGTAACGCCTCGCACGCGGGTGGCCCGACCTCTTGCTCCATTTCTGGCTGCTCTGCCCCCTGTATCCTCGGTTGCATGCTCCTCATCAGAGGCATCAACCGTAATCACACCTGCAACTTGGACGGGGGCCTCGGCATTTCAACCTAGAGGAGCTCGGAGCATCCTTATGGGTTTGAAACTCGGTCCTCTCCCTTGGAAAAACTTAGGAATGGCCCGCTGTTGCCGCCCCGGTAGAAGGGTCTTGTTCCCTGGACGACCTGATAAGCTTATGCCCGCCCAGCAAATTTAAAAATTCTTGCTCGGGCACGGTCTGGGAATCGACCCTTAGGATCTGCTCCAGCCGCCTGGCCCCTTCCCGTCTTTGGGACGCCACCTCGGCATCAGATTGAGTCGAAGAAGAGCTTCTGCTCTCCCCACTACTTTCCGACCATGAAACCTCCACATTTTGTGAGTCGGACAAATCACTCATTTTCACTCAGAAAATTACCTGCTCGGGTTCTTGGTAGCTCGGTTGATATAATCCTCGGCTATTACTTGAGCTCGGCAGCCAAAACTTCTCGTTCGTAAAATTTCTGAAAATGAAGTGCAAATTACAGAGGGGAGGGACCCTATTTATAGCCATTTTAAGCTGAGAAATTCGAGCGGCAAAATCCAAAAGGCTGCAATTAATACGCCTGACAGCCGCACTAGACGGCTACGACGCGACACGCGTCCTCCGTCTGATCCAGCGCGTCTTTTCGTCCTCACCCCGCTCCTAAGTGTCGCTTGGTCTTCTTCCTTTGAGCCTGACCTCACCCACTCGGCATAGTCCACCCGGCCGAACACCGACCAGGTGAACTGGGGGCTAATGTTGAGGGTAAGCTCGGCGCCGCCACCGAGGACACTAACTTGGTGGTCGGCAACTCAGTTCGGCAGACATAGGCTACCGCCCGACCCGACGACTTATGCTTCTTCCCGAGGTGCCTTCCATTTATCTGAGGGCACACCCCCAAGAAGGCTGCCACCTCGGGGATGTACAGTAGCTTCGGGCCGAGCCATGCTATTCATCATAATACGTCACTACCCATCCCTGTAGGCCAACACCAGGCAGACGTGCTGCCGTCCGATAGAGTCCAATCCATTGGACAATGGACGCGACACTTGTCACTTATTGCTTGATACACTTTGATGTGACACCTGGGTAATGGGTAAAACCCATCTTGCACCCGATCCAGCTGGTGGCCTATAAATAGGATGCATTTATGACGTTTTAGAGAGAGAGACCTCTTCACACTTAATTAGCTGCCGACCTCTACCGAGCTATACTTGCCTTGAGCATCGGAGAGCCCTTGTCTATTGACTAACCCCATTTCTCCGAATCATCCCTCTCGCAGGTACTCATTCCCGACCAGGGGCAAGCTTAAGAGGAGGTCAGAAGGTGTATAGTCACACGTGGGTGTTGATCCGACACCGGACAGCGGTAAGCATCAACAGTACTTACCACGACGGTCATATTTGATGGCTTTAGTTTTCTTGCCAAGTTGAAGTTCAACTTCGGCTTTAAAAGACTTGAGAACATCCAAGGATTGAGACTTCTTATGTATTAGATATAGGCAATTGTATCTTGAGTAGTCATCTATGAACGTAATGAAATACTGTTGGCTATTCTAAGAAGTTGTAGGGAATAGAGCGCAGATATCAGAATGTATAAATTCTAAGACGTCTTTAGATCTGTCGGCACCTAATTTCCTTATGTTTATCTATTTCACCTTGATGCACTCAACGCAGACTTGGAAGTCTATCAAATCTAAAGGGTCAAGAATTCTATTAAATACAAGTCTTTGAATTATCTGTTTAGAGATATGACCTAAATGCTTGTGCTATAAAGTAGCAGAATCCTCATTTAATTTATGCTTTGTACTATGTGTACAAGTATGCAGTATTTTATTATAGGAATTAACATTATCAAGCATATAAAGATTATTAATTAAAGAAATGTTACCAATAAGATTTAAATTTTGAAAAAGGCTAACTTTATTATTTCCAAAGGAACAAGAATAATTGGATTTGTCCAACCTAGAAATAGAAATTAAATTCTATTTAAAAGACGGTACAACATAAGTCTTATTCAAATCCAAATAAAATCTAATCTTTAACAATATTCTAAAATGTCCTATAGCTTCAACTGCAACTTTATTGCCTTTGTCTACAAAGATGAATCTTGCAGCATCACTTAGCTGTTGGCTTCACAGGCACATAGACATTAATGTGAATAGTAACACTATAATTTACCCGCCAAGTATGTTCAGGTACAGAAACTAAATTAACTTCAGAACAAACCAACGGTGCCGCAACTCTTGTTGAAAATTTTCCCATTTAACTGTTGGGTACTCGAAATTTATGTTTAGAGCCCTGTTTTATCTTGTATATGTGATGGATTTTTTTATGGTTTGCATAATCAGTTTTGAACCTGTTGATGTTTCATTGAATACCATAGTGTTGTATGAGCTGAACTTTCTTTTTATACCTTGGATTTTTATCTGTACATTTTGTTCAAGCTCTGATTTGCCTATGAAGCTTGAAGAGGGAGAAAGCAAATTAACAGCTCTCAAAGTAGATTAGCATAGAGGACAAGTTTCCTAATAAAAAAGGATATAACTGAAGTAAATCATCCTTACCAGAATTTAGATTTGTGGTTCTTGTTTAGATTGGTATATTTTCTTATGTTGTTTCAGTTTTTATAGATCATTTTAGCAACGCTTTATATTATTCTCTTTTTATTAGGCATTGTTCTATTTGTAACCTTGTACTTCTTCTTCTTTTTTTCCTTTCTTTCTATCATGTTTGTTGAAAAAATTGTAGGGTTATGATGTAAAGTCAAAAGTCACTTCTTTGTTAGAAAATACAGACATGACAGTTTAATTTTGTTCTTGATCTAAGAGACACTCCTATGGAAAATATATTTAGAGGCTTATGGAAATGCATCTGTGGTTATTTTAGTAGATGCGAAGCATTCAACCATCTTCAGGAACAAACTTTAAATAACAATCCACTTCGAATTTTAGGAGCTTCATGATAGCAACTGATGCATCATTAGATAATTAAAAAATAGTTCTTTTTTTTTTTTTTTTTCCGTGGGGTTGTTGTTATTATTATTACGTTTTACTTCGTGGTAACTCTTGATGAATTCGTTTCCATGGGGTTGTTATTATTATTACGTTTTACTTCATTGTAACTCTTGATGAATTCGTTTATGTGGATTTTTGTGTAGCCCATGAGTTAACAATGTCGCTGACGTCTATGATCTCGAGTATCGTGATGAGCATGCACTGATCACATGGTCGTTGTATGTAAGTTCCACTTTGTTAGCTCCTTTGAAACTGAAAATTCCAATCATAATGAAGATTGTATATCTTGCTTGCTCATGAGTTCAGGACCGGCTAGTTTTCATAGGCGTGATTTGAAGTTGAATGTTTGTTAGAGACTGTATGGTGCTTCTGCTTTTGATCTCTTATGTTACATTTTTGCTAGGTTAACTAATCACTTTTAAGTAAGAATTCTAATTCAATAGTAATAGTTAAATTCTCACAGTATATTTTCATGCATTTAGTGGGTGGAGACTATTTTTTTGGCCGAGACATCTTAGTATAATATTTTAAACCTTTGCTCACTTATGGTTGAGAGATATTAGAGAAATTACTATTTTTATAATTGTTCTTATTAATGCCTCATTCTTGCTATTATTGTTTCTATAATTTACAGTCATCCTAATGTTTGTGATTTTAAATGGATAATTGTTCACATTGCGGGGCCTTTATTTTTACGAGCCTATCCGATTTAGGTTTTTGTATACTTTTGCTTGTCAAATATAGATATGTGCAGGTTAATAACTTATAGTTATGTTGAGGATTGGTCCAAGAAATTAGTCTTTCAATTTGTAGTTGAAACATAGTAACATGTAGTTTACTATCAATTAGTTTTTGTAGCCGATTCAGTTATCTATTATTGAACAACATCCAGTACTGAGGTATCAAAGGTAGTTATTAGGATTAGATAGCCTACAAAAAAGAGCCTTTTCTAACCAGGTTTGGAGAGAGCAAAAAAGGGATTCAATCGGGTCAGTTTTGTAGACAAGTTGAGAGAGAATTGAGAGAGGTTTAGAGATAAAAAACAAGAAGCAAAGTTCTTGATTCATGTAGTAGAATTTTGAGAGGTTGTAATGTTTGTTTCATCAGTAAGATGGCTCTGCTAGCTTCGGGTCGTGGATGCGGCATTTTCTTTAGCAAGTCTTCTTTGATTTTCTTCGCCATTTCATTCTCTTCTTTCCTGGTTCGATATGTTTTCTGGTTTGGGAAGTTTGTACGTTGATTGCTTGAACTTTGATGATGATTTCGTTTTTGTTTTGGTATGTTCTTGGGTTGCGACATTAACAAGCTGTCTCTAAATCTTGTTCGATTGTGATGTTTCATTCTGCAGTTTGGCTGAATTTTAACTTGGTTTTGCTTATTGAATTTTTCGTTTCCTTCTCAATTTTTGTTTCTAAACTATAAAAGTGCCGTTGAACATAGATTGGACTATGGCTTTTTGCTCGTTTAGTTATTGAAGCAGTTACTGAGGCTCAAGAAATTGTCATATTAGACAAATGTCAAATGTATATAGGATTTATCAGTTAAGTATTCCGCGTTAGATTTGAATTTCGTTGTTACATGGAATAAAAATTTCTTGACGTTATAAGAATCAAGTTGAAATTTTAAGTTCTTTTTGTTCTTCTCTAACAAGTGACTAAGTAATTTCTCTACTCAGAGACAGGAGATAATTACAGCGTGCATCTTCAAGTACTCATGGATCCAATACGTTATATTGGCTTTTCTATTGCTACATATATTTGGATTTTCTGCTTAGAACCTATCAAGTTTTGGACTTATGTGGTGCTGACATGGTAGTCATATTGTAATTCACTTTGTTTTGCTTTTTATAGTATTTTCCCTTTGAGGGTGCCTTATCTTCTATTCTTTGTATCCTTAACATATATATATATATATAGAAAGAAAGTTTCGCATGATACTTCTGAAGGCTTAAAATTTGAAACGTTTCTCCCTTTCTTTTTACAAAACGTTTTTTTGTCTAAACGTCCCCGTTTCGTTTGTTTTGTTTTGTTTTTTTTTTTTTTTTTTTTTTTTTTTTTTTGTTTCCCGCTCTCTTTTCTTTTTCCCGTTTCTTTTTACCCCTCTTCCCTTTCTTCACTTCTTCTCCTTCGTCCGTCTTCCACTCCTTCCTTTCTCTTTCATTTTCCGAGGTCTTTTCATTTCGCTTCTCTCACCTCTCCTTCTTCTTCCTCCTTATCCTTCATAAATCCCCTCTTAATGCTCCTCTCCTCTTCAACTACCCCCCTCAAATCTGAATTTAAAACCCTAGCGGCTCCTCTCGTCCAATAGTTTCTCCGACGCCTTATTACGGCTCACAACCGTACCTGCCTCTCATTTCCACTGCCTTACTATTCCGGCCGGCGTCCTCATCGACGGGATCAAACTTGGTGCACTCTCCTTTCTCCCATTTATTTTTAAGTTTTAATTTTGCTTGTTTAATTTTTGCTCTAAATTATAGTTGTGCAAGTGCTTGCATGGTTGTGATTTTCTCGCACGATTTGTGATTTTTGAACTTAGATAGATTTTTGCACCGACTTTTGCTTTCATTTATTTTTTTTTTAATTTTTGCCTGATCTTTGTTGCTTGTTGTCGTTTTGACGTTCTCCTTCTATTTTCTTGTTGGCGTTTTCAAACTCTTCCTCCGCTTCCTTACTGCCGTTTTCACTATCTCCCTTTGTGTGCTTGTTGTCGTTTTCACACAATGCCTTCTATCCTTGTTGTTTTTCCGACGCTTTTAAGAATGTCTTCAACCAAATTGATGCTGCTTCTAAATATTTTTTGTGTGTTTTTTTCCTGCTAAATAAGAGGCAAATCTGCCCATGAGGTTTTCATTTGTTTTTGTTTCTATATTAAAAGCCTCTAAAGACAACCTAACTAAGTTGCTATCCGCAGATAGAAAGGAGAATCAATAACTGCATATTGATCTGAGATTTGGTTTTTGGCTGTGATGATAATTAGCTGTCATTGTTAATTTATATATTCATGTTGTTTGCAGGGCTGTTTCTTAATGCATGCTTTTGGTTCTACAAATTTATTTTTGGTAAGCTTCTTTTTTTTTTATTTTTTCTTACAGAGTTCTCTTTTAATTCTAGATATTAACAATCATACCTTTTTATTTTTTATGCTACAGTTTAATTACAATTCCTTAAATATAATATGACTATAACATGATAATCATCTTTTCGTCCAATAAACTCACCAAGCTGACTATGCACGCGCGAAGCGATATGTGTCAAACAATAGTTTCTAATCGTGGCGGTCAATTCAATATGGCGTCGGGGTCCAAGTAACTCTACTAAAATCTTATTGGCCAGATTAATTAGCTTTGATTTGACAAAATTTAATTAATAATCATGCATTTCGTCGAAAGGACAAATATCCAACTTGTTTCTTACGTTCCTTCTTTTTGTTTTTCAATTATGCTCTAGTCTGGGAAGTTTTTTGTGATGTTTGGATTGCAAGTTGGATCTGAAGATACAGTGTCTGTTTGATCTCGTCCCTTTGGTTCATATATTTGGATAAAAAATTTGAATGAAGATTTAAATTTTTACGAGAGAAAATATTGTAGCAAAATAATTCAAACTGTGATTTTAACCATAAAATAAACGTATATTTTAATTTTTATAAAAAAAAATATTGTAATAAAATTATTAAAAATATAGTTTAAATTTATAAACTATACATACAATAATTTAAATTTTATAAAAAAAATACTGTAACAATAAATTTTGCTTGGTATTTTTTTTTTTGTTTAAACCAATAAACTAAATATCACGTTAGTTGAATAAATATCCTAAAAAAAAACATGGAGCTAATCCGATTTTGCAAACTTTAGATATACAATAAATATGTAGAAGAGAGAGAAGGCATGTCGAAACCGAAGTGCTTATCCATTTTCAACCTTTCTCCGCAAGTGTATATGTCAATCCAGCAAGTACGCGTGTATGGAAAGTTTGTGCTTGTAATCATCAGCCCACTAAAAATTAATAAATTAATGGTCCATAGCCCTCTATGACAAGTTGATAACTCTTGTTGACTACTTTTCTCTTTTTCTTCGTTTTTCTTTCACGAAAGTTTTATTTTTTTTTGACAGAAATTAATAAGACTCTTTTAATTTAAGTATTTAAATAAAATATTTAAATAAAAATATATTTTTTATAAAAAATATACTATAATAAAATAATTTAAATCATAATTTGAGTATTAAAATAAGCAAATCTTAAGTGATTGCTTTTGCGGATTTGCTTCAACCCTCCTTATTTTTTTTTTCTTTTTTAATTTTTATTTAGTGATGAGAGAAGTTGATTAATATCAAATAAGTCGGTGATTTTTAACACCCTTCCAATTAGATTGACAACTACTAGAAAACAAATCCTGCGTTAAAATCTTCACTACTATTTATAAAAAAGGAAAAATGGAAAATTACAATAAAAATTATCAAAATCAGCTCCAAAAGAACAATAAAAAGAAAACTACAAACAGATACCTATTCCACATGAAAAAACCCACCATCCCCATAAGTACGAAATAAATTAGATTATAACCAAAAATAAATAAATTTGCTAATGTATACAGCAATAATCCTGGCTTTTCTTTCCCTTGTTACTTGGCCAACAGGTGGCTATAGTTGTGATACGTTTACAATTTTCCCGTGGGGACTGGATATTGATTATTTATTTATTTATATTTATTGTTTTATTTAGAAGGGAAATGGAATGAATTTCATTCAATGGCAAATAATAGCAATGATGCGAACTACGATCAGGGCTTTCTTCAAGTGAGAAACAGTCCTCTGGAGAGGGCGTTTTAGCGCAAAAAAATAAAAAATAAAAAAGTAATCAGCTTAAATACAGACTTCCAAACGCTAATAATTCTACATTTGGGCTGGGGAGAGAAATTGAGTATATTCCAACAACACAATAACAACATGACAACACACATTTCAGCTTCAGATTTCAGGACTTTTAACACGATATCGACATATATGAGCATGAATATTATAAGCAATAGGTAATATCTCATATATATTCCAGCTTTTAATTACAAACAACGTCTTATATGGAAAATCTTACATATATATTAAGCCAAACTCGAAAACCTAGCTGCAAATTTATTGCCTTACCTTAAGGTTTTGAGAGTGCCCAGCAACACCGCTAAAATTTGATAGGTTTCGAAGGGAGTAGTAAATTAGACCTTGCTAAAATATATGGCCGTTATTGAGTAAAATGACAAGTAATGGTCATTTTTGCATAGGATTGATTATAATTAATTAGTTATCTACTTTAAAACGTAAGACACATTAAGCACAAAATTGAGGGTTTTGATTATAAACTAAATTACTAAATTAAAGAAAAGAGAATAAACAAACAAAAATACACTACAATAATAAAACCAGTCAAAAAAATTTAACGGACATCTTAAAATTCTTCAAGGGATACCATTCAAAGCCCATAAAAGTAGATTTGTAGGCCAAATATCATTGCGTTGGGTCTTTGTTTTATTCTAACACCTTATAACGTCCAAAATCCTAATAGAAAAGCTCAAGATGATTATTTTTCTCTTTTTTTTGGTTAAAAATATTTTTATTTTGTTTTCTTTCTTTCTTTCTTTCTTTTCTATACTTTTTTTTTCCTTTTCAATTGATTTTTTAATATCCTTTTTTTCTCAAGCTATCTTTACAACATTTTCCCTTCCTCTCTTAAGTTGTACTCTTCCCCACACTTATGTTTTGTCCCTAACCCAATTTCTCACAAAACTCCCTTGTGGATGAAATAAGTCTCTAAAGTCCTAATTCACTTTTAGAAGATTGGTGAATATATAAATATGATCGGGTTAGGTGAGACAATATGGTTAGCCAAAGAAAAAGGTCTACATAAAGGTTCAAAGTTGCTTACTAGAAGGATGTCCTCTTCAGAACATCAATCAAGGCTTTGATTAATTTGGCCTTGGTGCTAGAATCTTAGTGCCTTAATCATTTTTCAAGTGATGCTTGATCAACTATTTGCCTTGAAAGACCTCCAGAACAGTTCTAATGTTTAACCTCTCATGTTAAAATCAAGGTGATAGCTACTACGAGGGGTATAAGAATCTATGCATCCTAGCATACGTGTCACTGTACCATTTAACAATGGCTATTGTGCAAAAAGATGTGAGTATATCAGTTCTAATGTTATATTAACAAAAGAATGATATCAGGATCCAAAGCATTACTCATAATCAATCAAAGCCATAAACATTAATGCTCAGTTCTCATCAAAGTAGTGGAAGATACCCCAGGACTTAAAAACATAGAACTAAAACCAAAAATTCAAACAAAAATTTTTTTACGTCTTTTTTAATTTTATCCTTTTTTTTTTAAATAAAACAAAGAAACCTAAAATCCTAAGTCCTTCCTCCCACATGTTATCCTTACAATATCCTCAATGTAAGATTAGGCATAGAAGAAAAGATTGAAAAAAAGTAACAAAAACATAAAAAGATAAAATGGAGGATTAAGAAAAATCAATTTTGCTTTGACTCGCCCTCTATCTATTGGGTTGCCTTGTAATAAGTGCTTGGTGTAATGTCTTCAGCTTGACTTGGAGAAGCATTCATCAAACAATGGCTTTTGCCCATAAAGTGTGTCATAATACATCACATATGGGTCTTCATTATTAATGACCTCAAGCTTGGAAAGATATAAAAAAATTTGCACGTCTGACTGACTTGAATCAGCTTCGTTGAATGTGCTTGGGAGGAGAACTCCATTTCTTGCTTTAGCTCAAAGAGAGTGTAAGTTGGTGACAGTGGTGTCAATGGGAAGTAATGATCCATTGGTGGTGTATGTATTAGAACCATCGACGAGCTCAAATTGATGACCTTATATGCTTCTCCATCCACCAATGTCTCTTTTGGCTCCTCTTCATGCATGAACCCTTCTGATTGCTCTTCACTCTCTCCACTTGGCTATTAATAACTATGCTTGTAATTTGATCTTCATAGCACTCATGGTGTAGGATGGACGTTACGTCATTCATCAAAATGAAATAGGTGTTGAACAAGCTAGTGTTTAACTTAGCGAAGTATTGAGCTATCACAACTTTGAAGGGGTCTTGTTCTTCCACTTTAGGCTCTATCACGTCTAGAGGCTCGAATTTCTTTGAATCTTTATGTAATTTCAACTTACTCTCCCAACCTTGGTTGTTTGAATCATCATCATCAAGCCATATCATATTTTTCACCTTTTAATTATTACCTTGTGTATCCAGCCTATTTATTGTTCTAGTTAATTGTTCTAACCTATTCTCTAATTTCTAAAGACTTGGTTTAGTGGCTTGATAAAATTGCGCATTGGTAGAATCCAAAGCTCTGACTATATCTTTTACAGAATCACCTGTAGGTGTTAGGTCTATCAAGACTCCTCCGCTTATGACTAATAACCCCATATCCACTAAAAGAATTGAACCCATTAATGACAATATTTTTAGCGACAACAAATAAGACGACTCAGTTGTCACTAAAAACTTTATAATAAATGCTTAAAAAACTGTTCATATTTTTTAAAAGGGACCCACTTTTAGTGACGACGTGTCGTCACTAAAAGGGGCAAAAATTCTCGTGGGAAAAGTTATGGAAGTCACACTAAAAATAGACTTTTAGAGACAACAATGTTGTCGAATATCGTTACTAAAATTATAGCACAAAAACCCACCTGCTTGTGCCAGAAAATGCCAGTTGTTGCCAAAAAAATGTTTTTTTTTTTCGTTAAATTCTTGTTGGCAATGGCTTAACAACTATGGCTAGCTTGTGCCAATTGTTCTTTTTAGCAATGACAATATTGTCACTAAAAAGTAAAAATTCAATTTTTATTAAAATTTTGAGCGGTAGAAGATTTTTTGAGATAAAAAATTATTTTAGTATGTTTAATTTGAACAACATTGTTCAATAAATAATAGTGATGACTTTTGGACTTTTATGTCATCGCTAAAGTCTCCAATGTATCAGGTTGCACCGTGACCTTCTTCCCTAGATCTTCTTCCTTGTTCTTTTTCTCCCTCTGTTATCCCCAGCCCTCACTCTGCCCAGCCTGTCTTCTGTCGTCTTCCACCGCCTTCCAGCCTATTGGCCACCTTCTGCCACCGGCACCCTGTCTTTTTTCTCCTTCCCCCTCTCTCTCCCTCACACCCCTTCACTCTGTGTCCGGCCGCCGTCCAACCCAACATCCACTACCACCCCTTTTGCCACCACTACCCCCTTTTGTCTCTTTCCCCCTTTCTCCCTCCTTTTTTTCTCCCCCCACCCAGCCTCGCCTCTATTCCTCCTAGCCCTACTGCCACCACCCCACCACCTCCTCCTCCTCATTCTTTTCTCCTTCCCTCTCTTTCTTTCTCTTTTTCCCTCCCTCCCCTCTCTTTCCTTTGCCTTTGTCGATTCTACTGCCACCATGGCCACTGTCAACCCCCACCACCCTTGGCCGTTGTTGTTCGCCACCGTCGCTGCTTCCTCGTTTCTAGGCACTCCAGTTTTGCGGTGATTTAATGTGAGTTTTGGTTTTTGAAGAATTTATTTGGTTTATTGTGTAGAATATGATTAAATGTGAGTATGTTGTGTTGAATACATTACTATTTGCAATATATATATTGAATATGTTATAGAGTTTTTTTTAGGTTTTTTTTTTTATATATAGTTGTTATTTTTGGTGAATATGGTGAATATGTTATTTTTATATATAGTAGTTATTTTTATTTTTTTTCTTTTAGTTTTCTAATGTTGAATATGTTGTAAATATGTTATTAAATTTTGTATATAATTATATATCGTGAATATATTAATTATGTTTTATTGTTATGTTGAATATATTTTAAAGTTGTTTTTGTTATTTTTGTATATGATTGTCATGTTTGTAATAAAATGTTTAAGTAATGATAAATAATTATATAAGTCGTTTATAATTAATAATTTATTGAACATAAAAAATTTAATAATTATGAAACATTAAGATGATGATAATTATTGCTTAGTAGATAGTAATTAATCATACAAGTGTTTAGTAATTAATAATTTATCAAATATAAAAATGATAATAATTAATTATGTTGGTGTTTTATACTTAATAATTTTGTAGCAAGCTATTAGAAGTCAACGAGAACTACTGTTTGAGTAAGCAGGTAAGTAGAGTAGATATGCTCAAGTTAAGTGGTTAATAATTATTAATTTACCTAAATGCAAAAATAATAATAAGAATTAGCAATTAATGAGTAATAATTAAATAATAATTATTTTTTAGTTGAGTAGTTTATAAGTAATAATTTATGCAACATAAAAATAATAATAATAATTATCAATAAATATAAAAATAATAATTAATTAGATGAGTGATTTCTAATCACAAATTTATTAAACATAAAAATCATGACAATAGTTGGATTAACATATGTTAATAAATAATAATTAGAACAATAGAGAATTATTGTTTAATATCTAAGTAATAGAAGTTCATAAGTAACAAGTACAAATAATTACATAATGTTGAATAAAACT
Source organism: Artocarpus heterophyllus (assembly GCA_025403435.1). Lineage (NCBI taxonomy): Eukaryota > Viridiplantae > Streptophyta > Magnoliopsida > Rosales > Moraceae > Artocarpus > Artocarpus heterophyllus. The sequence goes on along the minus strand of CM046331.1, from coordinate 2,861,510 downwards.
TGTGGTGAAAATAATTAAAAAATTGTTTAGACTTCATAGAATTATATAATTATGTTGAAAATATAGTTGCACTATTATTATTGATATTCAAGAATTTAGTAGCATATTTTGACCTTATTTCTTACTACACTCGTGCGTCATGTCTACTAAGGTTGTCACGTGTGTTGGATTTGTTAAGGGAAGCCCCTACCGGAACATGGGATCACACTATTGTTCTAAAGTTAGTTAGGTATGAATTTCAATTTTATGTTATTATTTTTACATTCTTATTGGCTTTTTTTTAATTCATAAACTCTAAATATAAAATATCAGCTTCATCAAGTCGTAGGGCTAGGGAAAAGTTCAGGGCAATAGACATCGATAAACGGGTGGTGATCAGCAAAAAGTGCCCTATTTGGCTTAACCGAATAGGTGATACGAAGAAGGCCATCGAGAAATTTGGCGCACAGTTTGAGAGTGCCACTGGAGTACACATGAGGGATTGTGGCCCCTTTTATAACACCTGGAAATCCATCTGGCCAGCAGATAGAAACAAGATCCTTGACCGGATAAGAGTAATAACTTTTTTACTAATTCAACTTATGTTTCTGTGGAACATATAGTATAACTTATTTTTTAAAAAATGAAGCAATGGTTTGGGATTGAATATAGGGGTGAGATACTTGCGTACACCAATCATGAGGCTCAAAAGTGCTATCGTGACTGGAAGAAGGACCTCAACAGGCGCTACAAAAAATATGGTCCTAATGTTATGCCTAAAACTGTCAAGGATAGGAACCATTGGCACCTATGTTGTGGGAGTTTAGCTTGCTTGAATTTTAGGTTTGTTTCCCATCAATATTTTTTTTAATATGGTTGACTTAGTAAAATATAACAGCTTATTTTTTTACAAGCTCGATCATAAACTAATACGATAAACCACAAAGAAACAAGATGGTCAACCTATCAAGAGTAATCATCTTATTTGTACCGTCGACACAAAAAGGTGAGATAATGTATGCACCTTTATTAAATAATAATTTTTATATAAAATATGAATAATTAAACTCTAACATCAATTCAACGTTATAAATGACCCCTGAGACATGCTAGCCGTAATCGTTAATCGATAATTAATGCGATCAACATTATCGTCAGGGTAAAGGTTGGGCCAATGGGGCTGCGAAGGCCACATCTAGCTCTTCTGCCCCTGTCATTGACGAGGTTGCCATACTTGAAAATGTGTTGTGAACGCATAGGGTCATTGAACTTGAGTGGGACCTAGACTAAGTCAGAGACAATTAGTTTCTAGTTCTTCATCTTTTAGTTCACAGTCCAGGTTTCAGCATATCCAGTTGTCTTTGGAGGTGCAACGCTGGCTAACACAACTATATATGAGAAACATACAACTAGTTTCTCAATTGAGTCAATCCAACCTAGGCCTTACAGTGAACATATCTCCATCCCTGACAAGCATAGCCCCTTTTACTGATGTAGAAAAGGAAGAAAATGAAGAGCTAAACTTAGGGGGATTAGACACTTTGTATATTATTGGACTTCTATATTTTTTTTTTTTGGTTATGCTATTAGAAATGTAGTGCATTTTATTTGATTTTATGTAGTGTACGTGGTATCTTGTGTTATGTTACTTAATGTTAATTATAGGATTTTTATTAATTAACATTTCATTTGTCATTTTAATTAAATTTTAAATAATATTTAATTTTAAAATGTTAACAAATATTTTTAATAAAAAATGGTCATAAAAATTTATTTGAATTAATTATTTAAGTACAATATGCATTTTAAAAAAATAAAAAATTAGTGATGACTTTTGTCGCCTTTAAAATTTGAAAATTTTTTGAAAAATTTTAACTTTTAGTGAAAATTGTCGTTGATAAAAGTTGTTCTTGTTGACATGAGCTTCGATTTGTGACCTATAAAAATTGTGACAACTTATCAATGCAAAAACACACTGTCGTCACTAAAAAGGTTTTAATGATGAAATTTTAGCGACAATTTGTCGCAAAAAGTTTTTTAACGACGACATGCCACCTTTTAGCAACGACAAAAAAGCTTTGATTCTTGTAGTGATCAAGAGGTCAGGTGTTAAACCATGGCTCCCAATTATTGTAAACATCCTCCAAACCTTTGTTGCTCCTTCAACAATTCTAATTCTATTGATCATATTTGACCATGTCTTCTAACATAAAATAGCCTTCATCCACGGATTGTAGGTAGAAAGCAATTGTAGTATTGCCACTTTTCACCCAATATCTTGTGTGGCACATGAGCTGTTGATGAAGATTTGAAGATGACATTCTTTAGAGAACCCATGACGTGGAAACCGAATGACATAATCTTTATATCTCCACCAAGTACTATAGAATGGCCCCAAGTCATGTTGGGTGAAACTCAAAAGGACTTGTCAGTGTAACATCTCAAAGTACCCTACAACAAAAACAAAAAAACCACAATTAAAAAGATAGAGAAAAAATTAGTAAAACTAACAAAAGGAAAAATAAAAATGAAATAAACAATTAATTAAGTAAACAATTCCCAACAACACGATGCCAAAATTTGATAGTCCCCAACAATAGCGGCAAAATTTGATGGGTTCTAGAAGGAGTACCAAATTAAACCTCGCTCAAATATATGGTCGTTATTGAGTAAAGTGGCAAACAAGGGTCATTTCTACCGAGGATTGATTCTAATTAATTAGTTATCGACTCTAAAATCTAAGACACACTAAGACTAGCACAAACTAAATTACTAAATCAAAGAAAACATAAGAGAATAAATAAACAAAAGTTCACAACAATAATAGAACTGGTAAAAAGATCATTCTCCATTGCTAAACAATAATGATAAAATTAATAATAGAAATTATTTTCAATTCTCCATTGAAACTACTAACTGTAGATAGCAACAGGCTCTACTATCCCAATATTTCCTTACTATGTCATCTAATAGAACATGCTCTTTATTAAATCTCTTTCCATTAAATAATCTATAATAAGATTTGTAGATTAACCTAACAAAAGTATTAAGATGAGAAAGATAGGTTGATCCAAGTAACATACACACAAGCTCGATTTATTTAACTTACGTTATATTCCACATCGCAATCAATCAAAAACCTCCTGCAATTATTGACCATAATTTGCTACTTATGATTAGAAAATCAAGACATTTATAGATCAAGAATTCTAATTAGCAATAGATTAATCTTAAGTCTTATTCAGTTGCACATCTAAATGAAACAAAAAAATAATCATAAACAATAATTACGGAAGAACATAAATATTATCAATTAGAAAATTGGAAAGTAATTCTGAAAATAAATCACATAGCCACGTCTAGGGTTTTGAAATTACCCTCAACCAAAAAAAAAACAAACTAAAAATATTGAAAAAGAAAAAAAAAAGAAATAAAGAAGAACAAGAACGGTTATGATGATTATTATTATTTGGAATTTAGGATTGGAGGATTCAAATCCTTCACCTTTTAGTAAAGTCGAGTGTGAAATTACTGCTAGACTATACCTACAACCACTATTATGCTAATTACTTTGTTATGCATGTTTGAGCATTGCATGATTTCGATTCAAATACTTCCACTCAAAATTTTTTTTTGTAAAAATTCGTTTCAAAGGATCATAAAAGTCAACTTGTACTAGATTTTGATTATGATTATTTAGTTTTGATCATTTCCAAGTCTCAACTATTATTATAAAGTAGGATGTATATGCATTAGCTTATAGATTATAGGGCGTTTGACAAGCCGATTTGAACTAAAAAATTGGTTCAAAAACTATAAGATAGGAGACCTTTATATTATAATAACTTTTTGAATTGGTTCAAAAACTATAAGATAGGAGACCTTTATATTATAATAACTTTTTCCTTTATACTATAGCATATGAGATTTTATGTTATTATTGTTTGTTAGACAAAGGGTAAAGCTAGCTATAGCTATCGAGTTTTCCTTTTGATTGAAAATTAGTATATACTCCAATCAAGATTGTAATCAATTATTATGAAAACAATTATTATAAAATGGAAAGGTCCATTTTTTCATGCATCTTCTAAAACGAAAGCATTAAAATGTACGCCATATACCAGCCAACATGCCCTATCGGCAACAATTATTCTGTCATATCAATTGTAAAAGTACTTGGTATTTTTATCAAATTACACAATTACACCCACTTCATTAATATAAAATTAATTCGCACTTAATTAATACTTCATGCTAAAGTAAGAAACATATGTGCCTTAACGCTGGATCTCTGGGCTATATGGGGGTGTGTGTGTGTGTGTGTGCATATATATGTATGTATGTATGTATATGTATGTATATGCATATTATAAAACAAGAATCGGGAGATTTGGATGCATGTCATTAGCTTGTTTTTTTAACCTATGAAAGAGTATTGAGCTAGTTATAGACGTATAAAATAGCCGCTTGTTCTTGGTTCCGTGGCTCAGCAGATTGGACGGGCTCTCTTATTTCTTGTTGCATTTAGTGAAGATATCAATTTGCTCTCAATTTGCCCTGGCATGTAACCCAAAACTCCCTCTTCATTATTAGAAATAAGTAATTACAATGCATTGGACATTAATATATATATATATATATATATATATATATAGTTAGGACCACCTTTGCAGTAGACACATGTCCATATCCATGCTTTGATATACTTTACCTTTAAGTTTTAAACAAAATTTTCCATTTAATATACCTAATCGTGCCAAAGGGATAAATTGTGTACATACATACATACATACATACGAAAATAATTCGAATGAATTTCAGGTAATTACGTTTCAAAACTTTTACCACATTATTGTCGTAAATTTTGACCATAAAGCCACGCTAATATGTTCAGGACGTGTAAAAAACACTCAGAACACGTATTATGCATGCTTTGAAGTTCTTGTAGGAAAAAAAGATCTACGTTAAAGAGAGTGAAACACGGTTTTAGAAACTGTACCTTAAAAAAAAAGTAGGATTACACACGACTGGAATGTTTTGAATGTACAAAACAAAAAAAAAAATGTGTTTCCTATCCATTTAATTGCTTGTACTCAAACAACGAGAGCTACCTTGAGTTTTGTGCAGATGGGTCATTTTTTTTTATCTTTTTCCCCCTCCAATCACATTAGTTCAATGCAAATATCTTAGCTAATATTGTATTTCAATTAATATAATATAATTAACATAGTAATATATTGACATGTCTGATATTATTGGAGAGAAAAAAAAAATTATGTCACGGGAGTCGAATGAGCCCCCTAGCGTCGATCGTGGGTCCTGCTTTGTTGTTGCTAGCTGTTGCAGCATCAACCCATATCTCGTCCGAAATATACAGTTACGTTTTGACAATGAAACATTAGACGATATAGTAAGAGGATTTTGAAGTTTTAGATTTTGACCACATATATTTCTGATAAGCAACATGTGTAGCGCCCGACACACCGAAAGCAAAATAAGACATGGGAAGTTTTAATTTACTAGATCACTCCAGCGATCAGCTGCCAAGTGCCAACACCGGAAAGAGATAACCTAGTAGACTACTGGTTATAATTTTGTAGCATACTCTTGCGATCGGTCTCCAATGACGTCCTAAGGTGACTGTTAATTCCGACAACATCTGATACATCAGCGACGACAGTCTAACAAATTACTCTAATGACGGACGCCGGAGACCATCTTTATCAGTTTAGTCCATGATCCTGAAACTACCATCTCCATCCCCTTATTTCGCAGTACTAGCACAACTAGCTAAATGAAGTCATCATCTCACTTTGCCATACAGTAGTAGGAGAATGTGGCTTCTCTTTTGCCATATCTAGGTTGAGCAAGATTCAATCCTTGCTCGGTATAATCATCGTTATTAGCTTCTAAATCTTGTTGTCGTAATTACCCATTTCTTTGTCAAAATTTGTATTAGTTTTCTTCATTAATGTACCAGCAGTAGGGACCATGGCCAAAAAGCTTCTTCAATAGTGTTATACATATCGTTGTTTCCTTGGTCTCTTCATTATTTGGTGTCGTTATTATTACATTAAAAAAATTGGGTTGAATCATTATCCGAATCATTTGTCGTTAATTTCAATTTATCATAAAGTTGGATATCTCATGCACAGAATCAGCTGGATCATTTATTATTATTATTATTATTATACAACGAGAAAAGTGATCTGAAAAGAAACTAACCGGAGCATCCTACCTAGGTTGGCTAATCTTTCAATCCCATAACAGGTGTTTTACTCAGAAATTTATTAATAAAAAGTAAAAATTACAAAATATAAGAGAAAAGTGAGAGACAAATAGAGTGTTTGGCAACCTTGGTATGATTTAAATTATTAAATTCAAAACACTGTAAAATATGTGTGGTTTCTACTGTTTGAGGGAGTTTGAACCAAATTTTCCAATAACCTTAAAATCCACCAGAAAAACTATCATCAAAGACGCAAAGAATACTTTTATCATGTTGAAAGCACTTTAAAGTTGAACATCAAGGCCCAAAATCAGAGACAAACGAAAAATATCCAAATATCATACTATAAGTATAGTATTTTTAACTTTTGCTATTACTGGACACTAGCACTACAATTGCCTATCACAAATCTCTCAACTTTTTTTTTTTTCCTTTCTAACTAGTTCACTTTGCTCTGCTATGCCATAAGCTAAGTAACTCTGTTTATGATTGAGACAAACTTATTCCCAAGTTTTGGCTCCATCCTCTTACATATAACACTTGTTCTTGAATTGGGTAGGTGCACGTGACAGAGATAAAATTATTCTTTGGGCGTTCTTTTTAGGCAGGCCTGAGTTGATTTCAACAGGATATGTTAGAGCAAGTAAACGACAGGTTTTTTTAAGAATAATTTACATAAATGCCCCTTTTTAAACTCAATTTTTATTTACGTAAAAAAGTGATAAAAATTCTTATGCCATAAACTTATCGAATGTCACTCCGGAACATATCAAGTGTCCTTCGGGAATATGTCACGTATCCCTTTATGACATTGTCAGGTATCCCTCCGAGACATGTTTTTTGTGTCCCTACGAGACATTTTTCGATGTTCCTATAGGACATTTTTTTTTGTCCCCCGGGATATTTTTTCTCTCTCTTTCTCTCCACTCTCTCTTTCTCTCTCTCTCGCTACTGCCAGCTCGTCTCAGGCACCAGCAATGTCGCTGGTAGCCAAAACAACTAAAAAATTAAAGAAAAGAATTTAAAACAACAACGCCACAAAAAAAAAAACAAAAAATAGCCAAAAAAAACATTGAATTGGTAATGTCTCAGAAGATTGGTGACATCTTCTTCTTTCTTCTTTGATCTCCGTGGATCTAGGCTGTGATGGTAGGCAACAAATCTTGGTTGTTCTCACACGAGAAGGAGCTCTAACTCCAAAGCTTCCCATCAACGAGGCTAGGGCTCTCCCAATCTAAACGTCAACGTGGCTCTAACTTTGGAGCTTTCCATCAGCGAGGCTAGGGCTTTGGCACCTTTGTTAACGATGGTTTTGTGAATCGTGTAGGAGATCTTGGAGAAGACTAAGACGGAAGAGATTTCATGGATCTAGTGCCAGTTGATTGGAGTGTTAATCCATCAAGCTTTTTTCCCACCATGATTTGCCAAAGATGGATTTGTCATTCTCTCTCTCCTCTATCGTGTGCAAGCATGGTGGTCATGCTTTCCTTTTCCACATCATTGCTCCATGTGTTGCATGAGATCCATGGCCAAGATTGCCTGAATCTGTCACCTCCATTGCGATCGACTTCATTTCTATTGTCGAGTTGTCATCTTGAAGATCCATGGCCGACTAGGTTTGTGATTTTGATGCTAGAAGAGAGAGAAGGGGAGGGGAGGGAAAGGGAAAAAAGGAGAAAGAAAGAATAGGAAAAAGATAGTGCAAAGAGAGATCGATTTAAAATTTATGGCAGATATAAATTTGTGGCATATCTTTTTTTTAACTTTCACAATGTGTGGCACAAAAATTAAATGGTTCAAAAGGTAGCATTTTATGTAATTTGCTCATTCTTTAGTTGTTGAGTTGTAAAACTTTCTTTGATGTGGTGAGATATTGAAAGTGGGACAACTAGGAGGACAAGAATTAGAGAATAAGATTGAACTTGAAAATAGCCTCCAAGTTAAGCCGGCTAGCATAACATTTGTAGGGTTAAATTCATAAACCGTCCTTGAGATTTACCCTCAGTCTCGACTTAGTCCTTTACGCTTAAAAAGTTCCATTTTGATCCTTAATATATTACTTTGTTTCAGTCTCAGTCCCTTCATTAGTTAGCCATTAAATATTTCATGGAAAACTTTTAAAATGTCATACTTTAGTCTTTAATCTATTACTTTATTTCACTTTTAGTCCTTCTGCTATTACTAAGAGTTATTAGGGACTAAATTTTAAAATATTTAAAATAAAAAACTAAATATAATGATTTTGACGCACATGATTAAAAAAAACAATTTTATCATATTGTTTGTAAGATGAATTTTAATTTAGAAAAAAATAAGTTAAATTTTTAATACCAGTATATAAGTATTAGATAATCACGTATTTTAAGTAATAAGCTATGTATTTTTTATTATATATATATATATATGTATATGTATAATTATAAAATTATGTACTGTGTTGGATAATCATAATTCTTAACATCATAGTTACTTTATATACACGTACATATTTAGTATACCGATATGAAATATTTGACTTTATCAATTTTAAAAAATTAAAGCTCATTTAGATAACAATATAAAAAATTGTTTTTACTTTAGTTACATGAATCAAGATTGTTGTGTTTCGTTTCTCACTATAGTTTTTTTTTAAAAAAATTATCCATAATAATACCTTGCTAATGGAGGGATCAAAAGTAGAACAAAGTAATAGATTAGGGACCAAAAGTGAAACAAAGGAATAGACAATGGACCAAAGTGAGACATTTTAAAAATATTCAATTAAATATTTAATACCAAATTGATGAAAGGATCAAAACTGAAACAAAGTTAAAGATTAGGGACCAAACTTGGATTTTTTTTTTCACATAAAATGAGACTTAAAAAAACTTAAAAAACCATTTTTAAAATTTATCCCAAATTGTACATATATAGGAATTTATTCGACAATGCTTTCGAATTTTTTTGGTTGCTCATTCGAGAACAATGATCCTGAGCTTTAGAATTGAATTATTTTCTTGTATATGAGAACAAATTTTGTTCCAAATTAGTGAGAAGGATGTTTAATAAAAATGAATTAGAATTTTTACTCTATTTGAGAATGGTATCTCAAAAATGTCACGTGCCTACTATACTGCTACATATTTTGGCAAATGCCTAGTAAAAGAGAATAATTAACGACAAAAACCTGTCACGCCTAGAGTATGGAAGGTGACGAGGTGGTTGATTAGATTAATTTAATTGAGTTTTTGTTAAAAAATTTCAATTTAAGGGATTAATTAATTATATTAAAACTGCGATACAATTTAAAACTTTTGATCAATTATTAAAAATAGTGAAAACAGATAAGAAGGAAATAAAAAGTAATAAAATAATAGAGAGAGCAAGGAGGGAACGTGTTGGATCCTACCGGCCCCACAACGTATACACACACATAGTATTGACAATAAGTTAAGACAGTCACGGTCCAACATAAAAAATAAAATTTAAATAATAAATGCCTTGATTTACTACAGCTACTAACCTACTCAAGATCCTTTATTGCTCGCGAGTCCATGCAACAGACTGTCCATCGGTCCTAAGCTGGATTCCACCTAAGGAGAAAAAGGGTTTGAAAACAAGTAAAAAGCGAGCGAAAAGCTTAGTAGGACTATATTTTAAAATAGATAAATAATTTAAACATGAAATTTACCTTTCAAAGAAAAAATTAGAAGAATAGAGTTAAATAAATAAATAAATTCATTCAAATAAGTCTTATCAAAAATAGTTCATCAAGAAAGTACCTTTTTATCTTTTCTGGGCAAATCATATTTATCACCACTGTAGTGGCCCAACTAGGTATCAGGACCTGCCCTAAGGTCGCATGCTATACGACCCGATCTTTGATTATGGCATCATGCCCTTATGTGTATTTATTATTATTTAAATCACATGTTACCGAGTATTCTTAATTACACTCATTATTTGATTCATTATGAGCATTCATTCTTTGACAAATAATGAAAATTGTTAAGAAGTTTATTTAAACCGTTCCTTGAAATTCGTTTTAAAAGAAATCATTTCGAAAGAAATCATTTCGAAAGAAATCACTTTGAAGGAGATTATTTTATAAAAGATCATTTTGAAAGAAATCATGTTATGGCCAAAAGCCCCCTTTTGAAAACATTCAAAACATTATATCATTTATTGAAAACATTTTAAAATAGAATCCTTTAAGGCCAAAATCATTAAAAACCTGGCTACCAAGGAAGGGGTAGAAGTCCTATCTTAATATTTATTCTGATGTCCCACATCGTAATCCCGATCCGCTATATATTGGCTCTGTAGAACCTCAAATAACCTTAAACATAAACTAAGCTCATCAATTTCTAGCTTAAGATATTTTACACTACTAACCCACCTCATGGTGTCCTAGTATGCCGTTTAGTTCGTAAAATCATACTATAAAGTTTAAATTCTCAATCAGGGTTTAAATCAGTAAAGCGGTTGAAAAAGGACAAATTTTCACAATGCCCGGTCGACCTGTCGATCTCTCTGGTTCGGCACAGTTCGGCCTGCCGGCAAGCTAGGTCCGATTGACTGACCTTTTTCAGGTTCAGCCTACCGGTCGTATGAATCCAGCCTGTCAAACTAAAAAATTCTAAAATTTTTCAGAACCCGAGCCTTGGCTTCCCGAGCTCCAATCCTCTATTTTAACCTGTTTTCTCAATTCCCAGGCATAGAAAACATCTATAGATGATAGAAAAACATTATAAAACACTTTTGAACTAATTTAAACAAGATTTGCACAAATATTTTGAGAAATTCCAAAAATAAAGAAAATAGAGAAAAATAGAAAATCTTGGTTTGAATCTGTTTTTCTTTAGACTAAGCTTAGATTCTTGCTATTTTAAGTTTCTCTAACTTAGATTAAAGGTTTTCTAAGCTTAAATGAGCTTATATTTCAAAATACAAAGAAAATTAAAAAATTGAAAAAGTTTGGAATTTTAAAAACTAACCTTGATTCAATCCTCGAATTGAGTTTATGGTTGTTAAATCACGTTCCCGAGCCTTCAATCCACTGAAAACTGAAAGCTTGGCTTGATTTTTGATTCAAAAATTTAAGAAAAGAAGGAGAGAAAGGGAGGCAGAGAGAGAGAGAGAGAGGAAGAGAGAGAGAGCATGAGAGAGTGAGGTAAAAGGAGAGAGAGGGAGAGTTTAAATAGAAGGAAGTAAAACCAACAGGAGAAAGCTGTGTGCGATGCACAGTTTTCAAACGGGATGTATTTGGTATTTAACAAATAGTTTTGTTTCAAAAATTCAAAATAACAAGTTAAAATGATCAAATTAATTTAAAAGTCGAATTTATCAGGATATCATTGCAAAATATTTAGATTAGGCTCGAATTAGAATTTGGCACACTAACCCACTATTTTGCACACTAAAATCACTTAATTAATTTTTGAGGCGTTACAAAACCTAAAAAAAAAAACTTGAATTACACCTAATTCCATGCACTAACAAAAATAATGATAATCTTTTGGAAGCCTTTCAGTTTCCTCACATGCATGATAAAAAAGTAAAATGTCAGATCAGTACAGTTCTCTTCTATGAAAGTTGAAACCAAAACTGTGGAACTTTTTGTCTGCCGTGATATGTGGTAAAAGACATATTGAAAGGTAATGGAGAAAGTTTTACCAAAAAATGGGGAAGCTTCTAGGGTAGTGTGTCACTACCCGTAAATATAAGGTTTTGATAGAACAAACCTCTATGTTATGGATTTTGTGCTATTTTTTTTATATATAAGAGGAGGAAGAACACCATCTACTTTTAAGTAGGATTAAGCATGACTCGAGCCTTTAATTTATGGTTGGGTGGAGAGACTTATAACCAACTAAGCTGCCCTCACTTATCATTTTGCGTTAATTTTTATGGTATAATATCGTTAAACATATTTATTTGTAACTAAGAATATGGGTTTAATTCTTCAAAATATATATAAGTTTAACGAGATACTAATTGCCATTTAATTAAATGTAGAAAACGTTATGGGTTTTAATTCCTAAAAAACTAGGTTTATGAGATTTTAATTGTCATTTAACGAAAAGTAAAGAATGTTGTGGGTCTATTTGGTATTATTTTCAATTTGTTTAGTAGAAAAACAAAAATATTTCTCTTGTTTTCATTTTATATTTTTTCAACAAAAAAAACATGTTTAGTAATTTTTAATTTTTAGTTTTTAAAACAAAACACATACATTCGGTAATGATAATTTGGATAATTTTTTTAAACAAAAACAAAAATATCACTGACTTAGGGTTGTTGATGGGGTTGGGCTAGCAAATCAGACTCGTCGTCAGGGTGAGGCTAATCTCGTTGAGAAGGTCGGGCTTTGGGATTGGAGTTGGTGTCAGGTTTTGAGACTAATGTTGGGTCAGGTTTTGAGGTCAGGTTGGGTTCCAAGGGATAGGATTGAGTTTTGGCACTAGGGCTGAGTTTCGTGTTTTAGGGGCATGGTAGGGGTCAAATCTAGGATTGGAGTGAGACGACCTCCCTTTTTGGGCAGTCACTTAACTTTCTTAAACATAATTACTTAAACAATAATCTTACTTACTTAATAAGAAATTACTGAAAAAATTTTTTAACATCCTTTAAAACGTTCATAAAAACTGTTGCGACTTTTGTCGCAATTTAAGTTGAGACATTACTCAACACTTGACTTTAAAGTTATTTCAAATCGTTTCTTAAAACTTATTAAGAAACACTTATTGAATCATTAATTAAAACTTAACTTTATAAGTAAATAAAATATTTTGTAAATGCACCGTAAAACCTTGAAAACATTTCTTAAAACTTCGATTTTCTTAAAACTTTGAAAACACTAAGTCGAATAGTGGAAAACATTTCTTTTGAATAGCGAAAACATACCATAGTGGTATCCATACCCAAATCTTCATATCTGTCATCCGCAGCACCAAGCTCTTCAAACAAGTCCTAGTGATCATCCGTAAGACTACTTATAGCATGAAAGAACTTTTTATGAGCTTTCACTCAGTAAATTCAAACATAAACTCACAAACAATTAAAACATGCTTTAAAAACTTTTCTCATAAAAACCTTTCTCTTCAAATGTTTTTCATAAACGTTTTTGAAATATTTTGCATAAACTTTTTTCATAAAGCATTTATGAAACATTTTTCATAAACGTTCCTTTATAAACCTTTTCTTGAAAACATAAAAATGTTTTTCATAATCATTTAACATAAAACAATTCTCAGAATGCTTTTCATAAATATAACATATAAACATTTTGTGACAGGCAATACAAGCATAATTAATATGCATGATTCTATTTATGCTTATTTATGATCATTCATTTATGAATATCTTATGAACATTCATTTTTTACTTTAACTTTTATCTTTGTTCCTTATCTTACTTTAGTATTTGTACCAACATCATTAATCATGAGATCATAAATATGATGCTTCCTTTGCGGAAAACTTGAGACCATCCAACACTGAGGTCATGTACCTCACATTTAGGAGGTCAAACTTTAACTTTACTTATTTACCTTACATCTGGAAGGTCACAACTTTAACTTTACTTTCAGTACCTCACAACAAGGAGGCTGGTACGACACTTTCTTTTTATTATCTTTACTTTACCTTCTTTTTAATGTTAGTGAGCATATCAAATGCTAACACATTATATGCAAACACATTTGCAAATCATAATTGTTCTCTTTAAAACTTATTGTATAGCAAATGCAACATAAAATTTATAACTTAAACATACTTTAAACATAATTATTGCAAATACATTGCAAACTTTTATTTGATCTTTTAAAACTTTATGCATATCAAATCCAATCATGCTTTAACCTAATAGTTGCAAGTACATTGCAAATCTTGATTTAAATTTAAAACCTTTTGCATAATAAATGCAAACATACTTTAAAAACAACTTGCAGAACAATTACAAACACATTTGCAAACATATATATAAGTATTTAAAAAAAAATCATTTACTTCATGCTGTAGGTGAGGTTTGAAACTTACCTGATTCTAGCTCTAACCTCCCATACTTATTTACATCTACCACTTAATATAATTCTCATATTATCTAACTTTGTATAGTCCAAATTTATATAGACAATATTTTTCTTATACTGTTGGTATATTCTCTATACTACTACAGCATTCCTTATTCATCCATGTTCTCCAAACAGTATTATTCCTATACTGCTTTAATTTAAACAGTCTAATTTCTATACTGCTTAACATTAAACAATCCAATTCTTATACTGCATTACTTTTACAGTGTAATTTTCATACTACATAATTTTATCAGTATACTTCCTTACACTACATTATTCTAATATTGTATAATTTTTCATATAGTTATACAACATTTTTCTTTAAACTATATTCTTGTCTTCATATTATTCTTAATTATTGCATATTTAATGCCTTAGAAATTCTCGGGTGTTACATGGAGTTGGGTTCGGGTTTCAATGTTAAGGTTACATTCTTGGACCAGAATCAAGGTTGGGTTTCGGGATTAGATATCACTACTAGGTTGAGGTCAGATTAGGTTTCAAGACCGGGAACAAGATCGAAATTTCAGCAATAGGATCGGTGTCGGGTTTTAGGATCAGAGTTGGGTTTCAGAACCAAGGTCAAAGTCGAGTTGTAGGATTGACATTGGAGTCAAGTTCCGTGACTAGGGTCGAGTTTTGGGTTTTCAGTTTTGGATTGGGGTTGAGGTCGGGTTTCAGTATCAAGGTTAGGTTCCTCGACTGAGGTTAGGGTTAGATTTTAGGACAAGGTTTAGAGTTGGGTTTTAAGGTGGGGTTTTAGTATCGGTTTTCAAGACAGGGTTTGGGGTAAAATTTTTGAAGCAAGAAATTTTTATTTTCATAATCTAAAAAATTTTGATAACAATAATAGAAAAACAAAAAACAAAAAACAAAAACAATATTACAAATCATGTTTTTTAAAATGAATTTCACTTTTTTGTTTAAAAACCAAAAAAAAATGAATAAACGATACTAAATGGACACACTAAAGATTATTCTTTCCAATATATATTAAATGTTATTTTAAATATAACTTGACTTAAAAATTAAAGAAAATGTAATTTAAAATGTTCAAATAAATATTTTAATTAAGCAAATACTTCAAATATTTAGAGAGTCTCTAACTTTTGAAGATTGATTTTATTTAGCATTTTAGTTTAATAATGTTTTAAATTGTATTTAGTAAATATTAGGAATGATATATTTTTTTTAAAAAAAGTTTAATAAAAAATTAAAAAACTCGTTAGAGAAAAAACACATATACATAAATTAACCTTTCAATTATCTTATAGGAAGACAAAAAATATATGCATGTGGATAAAATGATAATAATATTTATGATGGGCATGAACATCAATGAAACATAATAAATTAATAATTCATTGGGAAAGAAAATAATAACATTTGCCGTTGCAGTTGTAGTCTCAATTGGGATTGTATTTGTTGATGATGTTGCAGGTGCGATTATTACAGCTGTTGCAATCGTTGCTATTGCATCCGTTGTAGGTGATGTTGTTGTTGCATTCATTGCAAGTTATATTTAAAATAACATTTAATATATATTAGGAAGGATAATATTGAAATTTACAAAAAGTAATAGCTTAAGGTGCCATTTTGAATATGATTTTAAAACCACAAAAAGTGTTTTGCATATTATAAAAATAAGATAGGGCAAAAGCGGTATTTAGGCAAAACACATTACGTGTTTTGAGTACTTTCTTATTATTATTTACAATAATATTAAAAAACCAAAAATACTCTTTCTACATCTCCCTCTACACCTTTTTCTTTCCTCTCTCATCGGCGGGTAGTAAATCAAGAGCTCCATCTCTTGGTTTTTTCTTTTTCTCGGTGCACCACTTCCCTCTCTTTTTTGTGGCTAAAGTCTAGAGTTGCTTTTTGGCTGGCGGCTAGACCCTTGGCCCTAGAAACAAAGCTCTTGACTTCATAGCAATGATCATGGTGGTGGTGGTGTTGGCTTTGTGCTTGGCAGGAACAAAAGCAAAGGGTTTGGTTTTTTATTGACTTCATTATATGCGTCAAATCTTTTGCTTCCGTTAGCGTTGTGGCAGTACTTCTCGGTGGTAGAGTCTTGGCATCATGCTTCTCGATGTTGGAGGTTCATAGGTTTTCATCGGTGCTATGGTGGTGCTTCCTGTTGTTTAGGTCCTCGCCAATTTGTCCTCTATGGTCATGTTGGTCGGCTTATCACCCATGATCTCATCTGTGTTGTTAAGGTCTTTTGGTTTTTTAGTTCAATTTCCACTGAGCAGTTGTTTTTTATTTTGTTGTTTTTGATTTATGCTATAATAACAGAAGCAGTTTTCCCTCTTTTTTATTTAGTTTTTTTGTGTTGAACCTACATGTATTGTTTCCAACAATGTTGTCCGTGAGTTTATGGTTATAAGTCTCTTGGTGTGAATTGATCGTAGTCTTATACTCATTATAGATGTGGTATTAAAAGAGCCTTTATATGCTCAATTGTTGGTGTGCTATCTTGGTTTCTTTTTGTTGGAATATGATGCACATATTATTTCTTTGTGCACTTCATCAGAACTTAATGGTGGAAACAGTCTATTATCAAGGTTAAGTTCCTCCTGTAACTTGAGGTCTTTCGAGTCAAAATTAGTGTTTGTACTTTTTTGATATTTGAATACATTAACCTTTGTTCAAAAAAAAATTTACAAAAATAATTGCAACAAATGACTGGCTTTGAAATTTATTGTGGAAAATATTAAGTTTTGTACTTTACTATAAAAATACAATTGTAAGGAATAATATTTATTAAAAAGATTAATAGAAGAAATATGTTACAACAGGACAACTCTGGGAGTAGAAGAAGTGTCAATGCATTTTCAAAGGATTTTAGAATTTTTTAAACAAAATAAGATATGTTAAATTGTAACAAATAATATTTATTAGAATGATTAATTGAAGAAATATGTGACAACAAGACAACGTGTCGGTGTATTTTTTTTTAAGGATTTTTGAATTTTTTATTAAATAAGATATGTTATTGATTTTTCTCCTCCAAGATTCACACAATTTGATTCCTCCGTTTATTTTTGTATCCTCCCTAATCACTCATTTTAAATAGACGTTTAATAATTAGGCCCAAATTTAATCACGTTTCATTATTTTTTAAGGTAATAAACTCTCTTTCCTTTTGAGGGTATTACCTTTTTCTTTTCCTAAAAAATACTACCTTGTCTTAATAGGATGGGTCCACAATGATATATATATATATATATACATATATATATATATATTGAGTCAGTCCACAACGATTGTTACTTCATTCCCCACCTAAATCACTTTCTCGTATAAATGTGGAAAGATCTAAATAACCTTGCTGTAGAAATGCAACAATGGACCGAAGCCCATGGGCCGGCCTGGACCCGTCTTGCTACAGTGATCGGCCCGGCCGGCTTACCCCAGCACTGTTCAAGGCACAGCCCGGCCCATAAATACTGGTGGGTTGGGCTGGGCCAACATATGTCGGCCCATGGGCTGACCCGACATGACCCATGGAAAATCATGGGTATGGCTAGACCAAGCCGGCCCATGTAAGGCCCATACAAGCCCACAACGGGCTAGCCCATGGAAGGCCCATTATGGCCTAATTATATATATATATATATATATATATATATTTAGATATATTTTTCCATGTTCATTCATGGGTGAATATAGCTAAGTATGACATTCTCTAGCAAAAAGCCTCATACATCACATCATAGCAAGTTTTTTTTTTTTTTTTTTTGTGCTTATAGGCATGCTTTTGCTTCTTCTAAGAAGCAAAACTAAGACAAGGCCTCACATATCACATTACAATAGGCCTAGCAAGCTCTTTTTCTTTTTCTTTTTCTTTTTTATTTTTTTCTTCTAGGCATACTTTGCTTTTAAAAAACAAAAGCAAGGTTTTGTCCCACTGGATTTTTCTTGGAAAGGTTTTTAATGAGGCAATCGTAAATAAAATATCCCTTTTATATTTTTCTTGACTATTCAAACTTTTATATTTGTTAACTTGTTTAAACATTCAATAATCAAAAAATTGAAAATTGCATGCTTAGATGGGCTGGCCCATTCAAGGCCTACGGCAAGGTACGACACGGCCCACATAAAATTGAACCGCAGGCTAAGCTGGGCCAAGGTAATTTTATATTGGCTGGCCTTGCCCGTAGCCCACGTGGGCCTAAGGAGAGCGGGCCGGCCCATTCTTGCATCACTACCTTGCTGATATATGTCAGGTGTGCTACGATATTCAAAAGCCAAAAAGATTCAGTAAAACTAGTGTCAAACAAGAGACCAAATATGACTGTACAACTAAGGCCCTAGTTCTAGAAGAGCCTAGCGACAGGTGCATTACGGGTAGTACGCCAAGAGTACACACTACCCTAGATTTCCCCCAAAAAATGAGCAAGAATAAAACAATTGAGAGATTCATAGACGTCCATAGATCCATAATTCCTTTCTTATCATAAGCATTCTCATATCCTCTGACAGAGCCATGTATATAAATGAGTGAGGGCAACTCAATTTTTAAGATTTAGATTTTTATCTATAAAAGTTTTTAAAAATTTTAGATATATTCCCATTTTGTAAATATATAAACATATATAAATATATAACTCTACTCCATAAATACTTAATGAATACTTGACGTATGTTGTTATGTCCTCATTTTACAAAAAAAATTAAAATTGACACTCTCCCTTCTCTCAACACATGAAACATATAACTATGTTTTTATTTTTAATAAAAGAATTAATCACAAAAATTCTCCTTCAACTATAACCTTTAAAATACTATGCCTAAATTTCAAAACGTAATATATGTCTCCCCGAACACTAAAATATTATGGCCAATTCCTCAATTGGTTCTCAGCCTTTTTAAAAAGTGTAATTTGGTCCCCAACTTTTTTTTTATTTAACTAGATCTAACCATTTAAAAAATATGTGATTTGGTCTTAGCCATTAAGTTTGACCGTTAAAAATGCTTTTGACCACTTTAGTGGGGTATTTTAATAAAGTACCTAGTATGTTTTGAAAAAATTAAAATTAAAACATAGAAAAATTTAAAAAAGGCAATAAAAGACAATAAATATATATTATTAAAACCAATTTTTTCACTAAAAAATATTTTTTTGAAACAAAAATCTAATCAAATTTTGTTCATTAAAAAATGATCTAGTTTCCTAAAAAATAGATCTTTAAATCCATATAAAAATTATTAAAATAATAATAATTAAAAATAAAAATTTTATCAAAAAAAGTTTGTATATACCAATAAGAGGAAAATCTTCCTCTTCCTCTGCTCCTGTGAGGATAAACGCCGACGACGGTCGATGGCGCCAGGTGCAATGATGATTATGGATGGACGGACTCAACCCTACCCCTCGGCAGGCCCTTTATTCAAGAGATATTTGAAGAAAAAAGGGAAATATATTATTTTTTGTTTGTTTATAGAGAAAATTTATAGCAAACCATAAGAAAATGAAAAATCTTTTTCTCTCTCATGTTCCCTTCCTTTCCTCTCTCTAAATCCAGCATCTCCTTGTCTCTCCTTCCCCTAGACCCTCTAGCCCCACCCAATTCTACCTTTCTCCTCTCCGACGGGCTCCTCCTCTCAATCTTCTCGAAGCTTTCGTTCTCTCAATATTCCTACAACTCCCTTATGTTCTCCATGGCCGTCTTCTACAATCCTTAAGAATTCTTGATTGGGGATTCCTCGATTCAGATTAGGGATTCCTAATACTAGTGATAATTTAATTGTCAACCCAATGCAATAAGCTGAGAAATTAAGGTATTAAATACATACGTTGATTAATATTATCAAACACGAATTTTCTTAATTTGGTGTCACTTACATTACCAACAACAAATTAGTAATATTGCACGCATGTCTAATGGTACTTCTGTAATTTTACTAGCAATTGCACTGCAAGCTTGAGAACGCAATTTAAAGAAGGAAAAAAAAGTGTATTTGCACTATTGGTTCACAAGTCATACCCGTATTTGCACTATTAGTTCACAATTTGTATTTTTTTTGTACCAGTCGTTCTCCCTTTTTTTTTTCTTTTTGCAAATAGGGTTTTTTTTTTTTTGTTTTGTTTTTGCTAAGAAAACCGGGGATCAATGTTGTCCTCATACTTCGTCTAGCACCCTAAGAAGACAAGTAACACAGTAAAAGAACCTGACTCATGCTTTTGCCTACTAAGATCCAAGAAGCCCAAAATATTATTGCTCAAGCCATATTTGGTTGGCTCATTAAGATGCATAATTATAGCCTTATTGTAGACAAAGAGAAATCAATTCCTAGATGATAGGAGAGATAACCTAATAAATCATTCTCTTGTCATCATGTTGCCGGGACCGATGGTTTTTGCAAATACATTGGGCCGCACTTGGCACAGAAATAACAAGGCAACGAGCAAAACAACATAATTAGACAAATACTGGACAAACAGGGCTCCTTTTTATATGGATAAGAGCAAACGACTGCACATGGCAAAAGCTCCAACGCCCTGGCGGCAAAGGTCCATGGTAGCCCTAATTGACTGCATTTACTTAAAGAGCTTTCTGAGCTATTACCCTACCAGATTAATGAGGAGACAGAAAAGATATTGAGTTGGTATCGTCCCCACATTATTTTTCTTAAAAAGAAAAAGAAAATTATCTTTCTAGCCTATGAGGATCCAAGACAAGCAAGCACAGGCTTTACCAATGATTTTGGATATGCTTGTCTTGACAAAACAAGAGTGCGGAGGCTTAACACATGAGCCTCGTACCAACAACAGTTCGTGTAATGAAATAAGTCTTATCATTTTCTCCTCAAGATATTGATATCCACTAAAATCGACAAGAACAATAGACTTCAAATCAGGTAGAAAAATATACACTGCGAAGGATGCTTTGAAAGAGTCAAAGATTTATTTGTTATGGGTTTTGTTTTATCTTTTTCGTTTAGTAATACATACCAATTGAATTAACCTAAAATAAAAGGTATAAAAGATAAATACTCCTTAAATATTTAAAAAGCAGTCTTATTTAACCCTATTAGATCAAAATCTCGCTACTCATAAAACAATAAATTTTAGTCTAAAAATATACTATATGTTAAATTAGAGTCACTATTTTATGAATTAAAATGATTTTTCATATTTAAATACCATAAAGAAAAGGACGATGAATAGTAAGTGCTACACCCGAACCAATTGTACAATAAAGCCTTGATAATATTTATATCTCGAAGTAGAAAGCAAGTTTTACTTTGACTTGTACAATTACAGTCATTTGCAAAGTCCCTATCCTCCTCTGACGTGATAATTTACATCACGAACTTATATATGTAGTTACTATCACATTACTCATATATGATTGAACCAAATTCCAATTTTCGTTTTTCTGGTAATTAAATTCCAATTTTTGTTACTAATTTTATAATCTCACCCACCATGATCGTCAATCTTTTTACTATAGTAAGTTATCATTAAAATCTAAACAATTATTCTCTCAAAAAAATCTAAAGTGCAATTATTAAACAAGACGGCCATAAGGCTAAAGAAAAAAGATAAAAATCATGCATGCATCGACCATAGTGCATTTAATCAGACGGTCTAAAATGATAATGCATCAAATTCAATGACACGATGATGTTCATGATTCACCAAATCCAAAAAATTCACTCAAAAGAGGGGAAAAGCAAAAAAGAAAAAGGTGAGATTATGAAGGGTTATTTTGTGGGTGCTGTGACCATGCACAAAAAAGTCTATCAACTTTTGTCACGTTGATAACAACCTTTGTCTCTTTGTAAAGCGTAATAAATTGTGTGTCATTATCGTTGATAAAGATTCCATCCACCATTTTTTTTTTTTTTTGTTTCTCCGTCCACCATCATATATACTACTACTAGACCAATGCATGTACGTATGCATCGATTTGTGGTTTGAAAACATCAATTCAAAACTGGTTTTATTGGTGGTTTTTAGTTCAAACTAAAATTTGAATTATGTTTTCAAACACCTTTAAAGTTTACTGATTATGCTCAAAACATATATAAATTGACAAGTTTTCAATAATTTTGCATTTCTTCATAGTTAATAATTAAATTACAAAAACAATTGCATCTTTTAATTATAAATAATGATGTAGCATTTTATGTATCTTAATTTTTTAATTTATTATAATTATATAATTCCTATCATAAGATTAAAACAACATGATAATTAAATATATTAAAGTAACCGTTAAAACTACACTCATACGTGTATGTAGTTGATTTTTTCTAATCGTTATCTTTCCCTATAAGTGCTTCTTCTTCTTCTTCTTTTTTTTTTTTTTTTTTTTTTTTTGCTGAAGTTGCTATATATATATATATATATATGCATGTATGTATGTATATGTGTGTGTGTATATATATATATATATATATCGCGTTCTATGAGACTTTGTTGTCGTATACTATCAATAACGCGTTACAAAAGAAAGCAATCGAAATCATTATTTAAAGATGAAATCAGAAAAAAGAAAAAGAAAATAAAAAAGGGAAGAAAGAAAGAAAACCTAAAACACTAATGTGACTCCCTGTAGCTGTAACCACTTTTGAATCTTGCGTCCGATTTAATAATAATTGTGCTTTGAATTCTTCTCACCAATAAATCATGGTACTTTAGTTTAACCTCTTTTTATTTCCCTTTATCAGACAACAAATAATCCAGCTAAAAAAAAAAAACCTTTCCATTTGTCCTTTCCTTTCATTCACTTTCTTTATCAAAATTGAGGTTTTTTTAGTTCATCAAAATTGAGGTTTTATAACAAACAAGGATGAAAATATCGATGTCAATGGAGTTATTGAGGTTTTGATTTATGAATTATGTCAACAGAAATATCGATAACAACAAATATTTTGGAGAAAGGATATCTTAAAAAGAACAAATTTTTTCTTGAAACTTTACAAAATACTAAAACAAGCAATATTACTTAATTTGAACCAAGTTAATAACAAAAATAATATATATTTTTTGTCTAGTATGAGAGTTCTATCTCATAATATAAAAGAAAATCATCATAATTATATATTAATTATGATTTTATTATTTTAAACGCTAATTAAAAACAAGATATAATAATATAATAGTATAACAATCATACGAATGTTGTATAAGAAACAATAACAATTTACACTAATAGATAAATACTAAAAGTATACCACATCTTCATCTACAATATATAAAATTTTAAACTTTGTAGAAAAAAACGTGAAGAATCTCATGAATATAATCTTTAAAAAACCAAAATGAAGCCATTAATATATTTTTTGAAGAAGTAAAAAAGCAAAAAACTAAAAACAAATTCCCTTGGCAAAATCTTAAATTTTGAATATGAAGTTCTAAACTATTCATTTGAAAAGTAAAAATTATTAAAGACTAAATAAGTCTCAATAAATACTTTTTTGTCATTTTGGTTGAAAATATTAGTCACATTTTATTAAAAAACCTACAAAATTGATTTTGTGCACACAAAAAAAGGAATGTTTTGGTGTTTTTGGGAGGTTTTGTGGATATTTCTAGAAATCTCATCAATATTCACCAATATTGAATATATTTATAGATATTGTAGATATTTTACAAACATCTCGAAAGAAAAATTCTTCCTCCCCATATTTATGTCGGGTCAACAATGAATGAAAATTATTGTGGAAATGTTAAATAATGTCGTAGATATTTCCAATATATAACAAGTAAATTACATTCCTTATCTTTCAATATTAATGGAGTGAAAAAAGCAGATATGATTTAAATCTTATGTAATGTTTAATTAATATGTAACGAAGAATAATTATATTAGGAAGAAACTCTTGAAGGTCGCCTCTTTCTTATTCAAGTAGGATGACTTTCATTGTCATTCCGAGTTCTTTCACTTATTAATCTTTTATTTTATGTATCATAGGCCAGCGTGTCTACTTAAAGAATCTAATTAAGACGATCTCAATTAAAAATTATCATTGAACATGTTCTAAATGAAAGGAATTTAACGCTTCTCGGAGAAAATGTTGTCTTTCTTTGGATCAAGGGAGAATCGGTGTGCCAAGTTGAATTTCTGGTAGCAATTTTATCCTTCCAATTACTCTACTGTAAGTCCAAAGCTGAACTCTTGAATTGCATATCAATAACGAAATCTCTCAAAGTAACTGATTTGATTTTATCTATTTAATTATCATTGTATATTCTAAGGCCTTCATAGGATATCCACACTTAATTTATAAGACTTAGGTGGTGTTTGGTATAGGTACTAAAAAACATTTTTTGTTTTTAAAAACATAAAACAGTTTTTTAATTCAAGTGGTGGTGCTTAGCAATTGTTTTCTAATGTTATTATTAGAAAATAAAACATCGTTTTCTAATGTTCTCTAACCACAAAACAACAAGAAGGAGGAAAACAACATTTAATTTGGGATTGAATCAATCAAAACTGGGCCAAGATTGAACCAACAGGCCAAGAACTTTTTCAGGATCGACTTGACAGGCCATGGTCCTATGTCAAGATAACACCCGCGCCACGAATGGACTATGAGACTAGACTCGCACCATGATTCGACTGATAGGCCAAGATCTGTGATGTGAATGGACCAACGAGATGTGAATGGACCAACGAGATGGGATTCACAATGGGATTGGACTAACAGGCTAGGACTTGCATCGAGATTAGACCAACGGGCCAAGGATTCTAGGATGTCTGATGCCAAGATCGGATCGACGGGTGGGAACTAAGTTGTGATAGGGCAGATAAGCTAGGACCTACGTCAGGATTGGATCGACAAGTCAACAGCTATATCGAGATCAGATCAGTGGGCCATAACCCATGCCATGATCAGATGAACAGGCTGGGACTTGCATCAGATCAGGCTGATAGGATGAAACCTACTCCAAGAATGGTTCAACGAGCCAAGGCTCATGCCTAGATTGTGCTAATGGGTCTGGGCCTATGCCGGTGTCAGTCCAATAGGGTAGGAGCATGCGATGGGATCAAACCGACGAGTCGAGAACCCACATTCGGATAGGATCAATCGGTAAAGGCCCACAGTTCAACTGGACGTCCAACACCCTCACTACATCGACTACATCAAATTGAACTCAACAGTAATCCTGGCCAATCAACCCATTAGCCTAACCTAACGAAAATCCAAACATGATCTCAGCCCGTTGACCCCTCCCTACAATAATCGCAGCCTATCCCCAATGGCAATTGGCAAGTAAAAGTTTTTTTAACATTAGGAGAAAAAACTTAAGAACAACAATTTTTTCTCATCTATATACGTTTTTTTTTTCCTTTGAACATTGTTTTAAAAAACAATGCTAAACGCTTTTTTTCTGGAAAAAAACTAAAATACTATTTTTAAAAAACATGTTTTTAAAAACAAAAAACAATAAACAACAGAGAACAATGCCAAACCACATCTTATTATTTTGCTCTTAAAGTTTTCCATGATTTTACCCTTGATAATTCTATTTAATTATATTTTTGTTACCATCAAAGAAGATTTAGATTTACTTTAATTTGTTTAATAATTGAAGTCTCTCATAACATTATCCAAGTCCTTAATAATTCTTTAAGAAAAGATCTTGAATTTTTGGTAAAAGAATTATAGATTTCCTATCAATAATTAATGCTTTTATTATTTATAGATTATATCTCCAATGTACAAGATGATTGACCACTTAAAAGGAGTCTCACTGTATGGTATATCAAAGGACATAATTCATAAATATGAATTTTTGCTTGAGATCAAGATCATTATATAATGGTTATTTTAGGGTATTTAATTGATTAAGCGAAATTATTAAACAAATTAATTTTGCATGAAATCCTATATATGTGTATGTCACAAACGAAATAATTGAACAAATTAAATTCACAAATGTCGTTACAGGAAGAGAACTACTCTCATGTTCATGATAAACCATATCCTGCTCCAAAAGTACATGACATTACGATTTTATTAAGATCAAAGCGTCCAACATCACTTTATCGATTGCGGACTTTATATTTAAAGTAATAGCTTAAAACCGTGGCCAGCTTCTAACACATGCCTCCGTGTCATAATTTAAGGTTCAATATTAATATTATGGAAACATTTAATTTTGCTGATAAAACTTTGTACCAGATCACTCATGGTAGTAAGTAGGCAACTAATGCCTAAAATAACTCATTAAAAAAACTTTAACCAAAAAACTTTTATCTCAGATAAAAGTCAAATAACAAAAGGATAAATTTTATTTTTACCCCCAAATTTTGGTTTGTTTGTCACCTTATTTCTTGAACTTTAAAAAATGGCTACACACGCCTCAAACTTTAAAATGTTAGCAATTGAATTAATTTTTGAGAATTAATTTAAGATAAACATGTTGAATTATTTAGATAATATTTTATTTGTTATAGGACTATCTGCATATGATTGTTTCAATCAAATAGCTTCTTTATTGGGTTATTTAAATTAAAACTGAGGTTTCATCTAAAATTCCCATGTGAAATAAGATATTCTGAGATTTTTAAATCATCGCTCAATAGGTAGGTCGGTTGTTGAGTTCGGCAGGTCGGTGCCGTCAGTTCGGCAAGCCGATCGCATAGTTCGGCAAGTCGACTGTGCCATAATTTTGTTATGCATTTTTTAATCAAAAATTGAACCAAATTCGAATTTTGAAACCTAATCTGATAGGGATTGATCCCAAATTTGACCACTATATAAACTGAACTATTTTTCATTGTTCGTTAGATAATTTGAGAAGTACAGAGAGAATATTCTACTGAAAGAAACTCTAAAACTTTCAGAGAGCTGTTGTTCAACATCTAGAACCTTATGTCTTGGTTTTTTCAAGTAGTTGGAAGGAAAGGTCACTAGAGGAAAAACTATACGATATATGACCACTTGCATTCTGATCATGGATAGAGAATAGCAAGGAAGGCCATGTAGTTGAGGCTCTTTCGGAGCATTCTTCTTTAGTTGTAGTTTTTACAGTTTTTTGGTCTACTGAAGAGGTACGCAAGATCTTTTATTAATTTATATACTTAACATATCAAACTTGTTATTTAGAAACGACTTTAATTCAAAACTTTTTAAAATACTATTGTATATCATTTTCTAACAATTGGTATTAGAGACATGGTTTTGCATTGATTTTACAGGTTTGTGATCATACTATATACATAAACTATGTGATCTTAATCTCTCATTTGCTTGAATTATATTTTTTTAGAGAGTTTGCACTCTAGGGTTTCTGTATCATTAAATGTTATCATGAGATTATCTGGCGAATGTTTATTAATTAATTATAGTTAATTAAATTTTTGTTTTAATTATTATATTAATTTTTCCGGTTATGGTTCCTTAGATGTTAGAATGTGTACCTAGGTTTTCATGTAATTAGATGGCAGTCTATCATCACCATTTAGGATTTATTATTTTAATTATGGTTTGTAAATTTGTCTTTAAATAATTATTCAAAGTGAAGACAGATCTGGAAGATGAAGATGATTGTAGTTCTATGTTTATAAATTTTATGTTTTTGAATTGTTGAAAAATAAATTAAAAACTGATTAAAAATTATTTTTACAAAAGTTCAAAAAAATGCCGGTTCAGTGTTAGTCGGTTGGCCGGTTGTTCAATACCGTAGCCCTATGGTCATAGACTGGTAGGCTCGTGGTCATAGACCGATAGGACGATGAGTAGGCAAAATTGTTTTTTAAAACTGTGCGTCTTTCGGTGTAGTTTTGATTTTTGTTTTTTGAGTTAATTCTAAGAAATATGAAAATTTATGATAACTTGAAAAATAATTTTTTTGATTTATATGAGATTAAAAAAATTGAATATGAATGCCACATGAAAAATGATACAACGAGAATATATAAGATAAAGAGTTAATATATGTTTTGATTGATCTTTTTTATTCTTTATCTCCTTTTATCTAGAATAGAACCATGATATTACGGCTGTTTATTATATTGCTTGTAGCTTTGTATGTTGCGTTGCTTGTTTGCATTATAATATGATTTGCCATATATGTTGATAACATGCTATGTAGAATAGGGAGTGCTACTCATTAAAAATTGTTTATGTATGTTAACATAAAATCTTAATTTCTAAAATATTAAGTGGGAGAAGATTTTTGAAGAAAGGACGTAAGGCCTCTATCGTTAGTCCATAGAAAACATAATGTGGTTCCGACCCCTAAGAAGGGATTGCATTATATACCGAGTTGGATCTTTGAAAGGATAATTTGCTATAACGGGATTTATTGTTGTTCACCCCTAGGTATCAATTATAAATTGCAAATAAAGTAGTTGAAACAATGGTTATACACTCAAGATTATTTTTATTATTAACCTCCCTAGGAGCTCTGTTAATAAAGTTAATAGTCAAGGAAAATGATTATTAGTATATGCTAGATCAGACGGGTCTTGGATGGTATACACTAATTGGAGGGGATCCAGTTTCTAATTGGATTTGGCAAGTCTCCCCTAGGAGGCTTGCTAAATTCTAAGTTAAAAATTATCGTTGTAAGGTTATGATTTTTTCAAGGTTTTAATATATAAACACATTGTATGCTTACATGTTTGTGTTATCTTAGCAAATTGTTGTTGAATGTTTGCTTATGTTTGATATATGATTCTTTATTATAGATCAAAATTTCTAAAAATGCATTATCTTTGATACTTGATAAGAACACTTAACTGGCGAGAATGATAATGATTGGAAACGGAACCTAAATATCATTTTATTTTTTGAGAAACTAAAATTTGTGCTAATAACACCCTATCCTCCTACGCTTACTAGCAAATCTATTGATGAATAAATCCAAGCATATGATCGCTAGAAGGATGCTAATGATTAGGCTCGCTGTTATATCATTGCTAGCATGAATAACATGCTACAGACTCAATATGAAGATCATAAGACTGCTTTGCAGATCATGATAATCTTGAGGGCATGTTTGGAAGCAAAGCCTTGACGAACTGGCAAGAGGCTATTTGGAAGCTTCTTAACTACAAGCAAAGACCGAGGACGCCTATGAAGGAGCATATAATGTTGGTTATAGGTTATCTCGCTAAGGCTCAAACCCATGGAGCCGACATCGATGCTGAATCATAGATGACTATGGTCTTTAAGACTCTTTTTAAGAAGTTCATCCCATTTAGAGCTTCATATAACTTGAGTAATAGACAGGATATGACCTTAACTAAATGATGAAGTAGTTATAGAAGTTCAAGAATTTGATCAAGGAAGCTCTAATTGATGGCGAGGCAAACTTGGCAGTTGCATCTAATTCTAATTCTAACTCTGAGAATGGAAAAAAGCAAAAGGCTAAGAACAGGAAGTCTTCTATTCCAACAAAAGGCAAGGATAAGAAGAAAAAAAAGAGGAACCTGAAGAATCTAAAGTGTTTCTTTTGTGGGAAGGCTGGGCACGTAAATAAAATTTGCAAGAACTTCCAATCTAAAGGAGGTAAGTGCAAACTTTTAGTTCTTAAGGCCTGTTGAGTTAAGGAATCAAATGACACTTGTGTCATAGATTCTGGAGCTATTAATCATGTTTGTGTTTCTCTACTGGGGTTTAAGGAAACAAGAAGTTTGCTGCATGAGCACTTCACGCTTCAAATGGGCGATGGATCCTTAATGTTGGCTGAAGCAATGTGAGTTGTCCATCTTTATTATGATAGTCATAGGAGTTTAGTTTTGAGAGATTGTTTTTATGTTCCTAAACTTAAAAGGAGTTTAATTTCTATTGCTCATTTATTTAAAGACTCTTATTCAGTTTCTATTAATACTAAAGTTGTGATTCGTAAAAACAAATCTTTTATCTGTAGTGGATGGATGCAAAATAACCTATATTTTATCAAACCTAAGATGCTTAACACTAAGGTTGGTGATAATGCTAAAAGACTAAAACTTTGTACTTTAATAAGACTTATCTTTAGCACTTGCGATTAGGTCATATTAGTCTGAATAAGATTCAAAGGTTGGCAAGAGATGGACCTTTAAGTCATTTAGAGGTAGAATCTATATAACAATGTAAATCTTGTTTGGAGGGCGAATGATGAAAAGAGCATTCGTGTCTAAGGCCAATCGAGCCAAATGGGTTATAGAACTTATGCATAGTGATGTTTGTGGTTCCATGAACATTAAGCCATGAGAAGTATATGAGAATTTTGTCACTTTTATTGATGATTGCTCGAGATATGGGTATATCTACCTAATGCGTCATAAGAGCAAAAAGTTTCAAGCTGAAGCGGAGAAGCAATTAGGTAAACCCATAAAGGCACTTCAATTCAATCGACGTAGAAAATCCCTCTCCAATAAGTTCTTAGGACACTTATTAGAGAATAGGATTTTATCCCATTTGACTATGCCATGTACTCCATAGAAAAATGGCGTGGCTGAGAGAAGAAATTTGACGTTACCTTTATCTTTTTGGGGATATAAACTACAAACCGCATGTTATTTTTTGAACAATCTACCATCAAGATCAATTCTTAAAACTCCTCATGAGTTATGGACGGGTAAGAAGATATCCTCAAACCATATTCACATATGGGGATGTCCTGCTCATATCTTGTACAAGGAAGCAAATAGGTTGGAAAAACGTTCGAAAGTGTACGTGTTTGTAGGATATCCAAAAGGGACTAAAATGGTTATTTTTATAACCCAAAAGAAAATAAAGTTGTGGCTTTAACGAATGCAACTTTTTTTTAGGAAAGTTACATGAACGACTTTACGCCTCGTAGTAGAGTGGTACTTGAGGGTTGACGAGTGATTCGATCACTAAAGGGGTTCTAGTTGAAACCAATCCAATCAATGTAGAAAAGCCGATCGAACAACAACCTAGAGAGCTTCGACATAGTGGGAGGATTGGGCATCAACCCAAGAGGTATATGTTCAATAGCGAAGCTTACTTGGCTAAACTGGCTAAACATGATAGGGATCCTTACATTTACAAAGAGGCTATGGATGATGTTGATTCAAAGTTCTAGACAGAAGCTATGAATACTGAGATGAAACCTATGAAAACTAATCAAGTCTAGGAGCTTGTGAACCTTCCTAAAGGGATCAAGCCCACAAGATGTAAGTGGGTCCACAAAAGAAAGAGAAGAGCATATGAGAAAGTCAAAACCTATAAGGTTAGACTGGTAGCAAAGGGATACATACAAAAGGAAGGAATCAATTATGAGGAAACCTTTTCGCCTATAGCCATGCTTAAATCCATTCGTATTCTCTTATCCATTGCTGCCGCTCTTGATTATAAGATTTGACAAATAGATGCCAAGACGATCTTTCTTAATGGCTATCTTTATGAGACCATGTATATAGTATAGGCAGACGAGTTCAAAGCTAAGGTCAAGAGAATAAGGTCTGTAAGCTGCTAAAGTCTATTTATGGACTTAAATAAGCTTCTTGTTCTTGAAACATAAGACTTGATCAAGTGAACAGATAGACGGGTTCAAAGCTAAGGTCAAAAGAATATGGTCTGTGAGCTGCTAAAGTCTATTTATAGACTTAAACAAGCTTCCCCTTCTTAGAACATAAGAATTCATCAAATGATTAAGACTTATGGGTTCGAACAAAATGTAGAAGAGTTATGTGTTTACAAAATTAAGGATAGGAAGGTAGTTTTTCTATTGCTCTATAAAGATGACATTCTGCTTGTTGGCAATGATGTTGGGGTATTGTCATCGATCAAATTATGGTTGACTAAGTAGTTTGACATGAAGGACTTGGGTGAAGCTAATTATGTTCTGGGTATCTAAATCTTTCGAGATAGGAAGAACAAAATAATAGCTTTATCCTAAGCTACTTACGTAGATAAAATTCTCGAAAAGTATGAGGTATGGAATTACTCTTTCTAAGAACGACTCTCCAAAGTCTGCTGAAGAAAGAGAATATATAAAGATGTGTGGCTTTGCAAGTTCTTTGGGGATCTTGAGGTTGTTCCTAGTATGGATAAGGCGATGTCACTGCATTGTGATAACATTGCAGTGATTATCACAATGCAGTGACAGCTAATTCTAAGGAACTAAGATTTCACAAGAAGAGTAAACTAAGATTTCACAAGAAGAGTAAAAATATAAATCAAAAGTATCATGTGATAAAGGACTTTGTTGAGGGTGGACATGTTGCAGTATGCAAGATCGCGTCTGATGACAATATAACTGATCATTTCATGAATACACTACCGACGAGGGTTTTCAAGAAGCATGTAGAGGCTATGGGGATGGGAAACATGTCATATTTCCTGACTTAGGGCAAGTGAGAGATTGTTAGACTAGGTACTCTAAGGATTAAATGATGTAATAAGTTTTTAGAGACATTTAATCAATAAAGAGTTTATTTATTATTAATATATCAAATGTTATCCTCTTTATGTTCATTTATGTTAAATATATGATAAGTAAATGAAAGTCTGAGACTGTCAGTGTAAACATTTAAGATCATGCATATGATGGACAGATTATATGAAAGACATAAATCTTAAAGGTGATAGCATAAATGATAAGGTCCGCTATCAAGAGAATAAAGTTGGGTGCTTTATTCATATTAAAATTGTTATGTTGTCTACACCCCTAACGGGAGATGACTTGTCTTGGTCATCAAAGTGGGACTTCGCGAGTAAAAATATCGGTGTATTGTCATAGGTGACGATATATTGAATCGAGACAAAAAGTTGAATTGATTTGATTAATAATTCCATTTGTTTAAATCAATTTACTTTAGACAATTATATATATATTGTATCTTAATCCTGAAATGAATTAATTGGCCTATATTCTTGACTTATGTCTTTTGATGTAATAAAGGGTGACATCCTAAATTAGATGAAGGTACGCATATCAGTACATTAGAGACATGACTTTTGATTGACGTAGACTTGTTATTCATAAATATGGAATCCATAGCTCTTTTGTAGAGTTAAATATTTTTTAATAGGCATTATCATGTAATTAGAAAACTGGAGCGCTCAACCATTTGGATATATTGGTATAACTAAATGGTATACTATTTATAGATAGTAAGTTTTCCAAATGGTGAGATAATGGAACATAAGATAAAAATAATCGGGAAGGTAAAACAGAATTTATCTTTAAGCCGATCATGTATATCCTATGGGGATGTTATATATTATGATATGTCATTAATGATCAGCTTATTAGAGCTTCATAATTTTATATAGTTTGAGAGTGTAGCTCTAAGCTTTTAGTGGAATAGCTGTAAAGATGATAATTATAAAATATATGTCTCTAGGATATGTTATTTTATAATTATAGGAGTTTGATTTATATATGTCTATTAGCTCTCCTTTGCTAGCTCATAATAATTCTTGTAACGATATAATATGTTTTTCTTACATATTGGTGACTTATGTTAATTATTAGATTGGTTGAAATTCAATTGTAAATATGTTGAATTATTTGGATAATATTTTATTTGTTATGGAATTATCTGTATCTGACTGTTTTAATTAAATAACTTCTCTATTAAGTCATTTAAATTAAAACTGAAGCTCTATCTAAGATTCCCGTGTGAAATAATATATTCTGAGATTTTTAAATTATTGCTCGGTTGGCAAGCTGATTGTTGAGTTCGGCAAGCCGATGCTGCCAATTAGACAGGCCGACTGTGCAATAATCCTGTTACGCATTTTTTATCAGAAGTTGATCTAGACTCGAATTTTGAAGCCTAATCTGATAGGGATTGACCCCAAATTCGACAATGATACAAAAGGAAATATTTTGTGTTGTTCTTTAGATCTTTTGAGAAGTATAGAGAGAGTATTCTATTAAGATAAACTCAGAAACTCCCAAAGAGCTATTGTTCAACATCTAGAACCATAACTCTTGGTTTTTTCAAGTGGTTGGAATGAGAGGTCACCAGAGGAAAAACTATACGACGTGCGACCACCCACATTCTCATCGTGAAAAGAGTAGCAAGAAAGATCAGTTGGTTGAAGCTCTTCCAAGATGTTTTTCTCCAGTTGCAGTTTCTACAGTTTTCCGTCTACTCAAGAGGTACGTAAAATTTTTTATTAATTTATGTGCTTAGCATATCAAACTTGTTATTTAGAAAAGACTTTAATTTAAAATTTTTAAAATTCCGCTACGTGTCATTTTCCAACATTAAGTTATTCACATCTCAAAACCTTTGATTGCTTGTGTTACAGTTCTACTCTTAATATGTCTCTCTAATATAAATTAACTAGTATCTCTATAAAAAAAAAAAAAAAAAAAAAAAAGAGGAAAAAAATTGTTGAACAATGATGAGCAGTATACGGATCAATAGGGTCTGATCTATTCGCGCTCTCTCTCTCTGTCTCCCTTTTCTTTTCTAGGTTAGCATTAATTTGATAAACGAATATAAATGAGTGTAGAGATGTATGTTGGACATATAAGCACGTGCACCGAATTAGTGTTGAGAACTCCTTGGATTCTTCATATTAGAATAATGCAGGGTCGATGGTGATTTATATGTATATCTTTTTATATATAGTTCTGATTGAATAATTTCTTATTTTTCGGAATCTCTTTCAGTTCATATTTTGGGCCAACCAAAATTGTCATACTCATACCCCTAATCACATGTGGTGTACAAAAGTGACGACAATTTTTGTGGGGGCAGCCCTCACATGTCCTCAATTAAGTTACCCCTATGAAACTTACATTTGTCTAATAAAAAAGAAAGGGAAAAAAAAAGGGGTACTTGGAGAATTTTAAAGAGTCAAAAAAGAAATGTTTATTCAATACATATTAAAAGAATGGGGTCCTAATGTTATTGGTTAGTAGCTGTAACTTTTCTTGAAAATGACTTGATATATAATAGTCATGTTCCATTCATGTAGTGAATATGACTTGAGGGGTCTTTGCCTTTTTTTTCTTTTGCATTTTCTTCGAGTAGTGTTATAGTCTTGGCATTATCACTAGAAGAATGAAAGCAAAATTATATATATATATATATAAGCGGCATGCAACTTGAGACAAATGAGGATTTCAAAAATGGGTATATAGTATACAACTATATATTCATGAGGATAACAAATACAAAGAAATTATAGAGGGAAGCTTTCTCATTTGAGGAACATAGAGATTTATTTTTTTACCCCTTAAACACCATAAAATCTTAAGAATTTTTATAAATGTTATTTTTTAAATTTAATTTTTATAAGTATGACGCATGTTTAAGTGTGACACAACTTAAAACATATAATATGAGATTTTTTAAGTATAACATAAATAAACAAAACTTTTTAAAGCATGACATAACATATAATTTTCTCTAAGATTTTTGTCCTTAATCTCATCGTATTTCCTCCCAATGTTGGTGTGAAAAAATTCATTTGAATCCCATTATGTGTTTTTCGTCTTGGTTTTTTTTTTTTTTTTTTGGGGTCTTAATACTCGTAAAAAGCACGTATCGAGCCGAAAACAAAATAGTCACCCACAATATTTCATCTCTAATGAAATGCGTATTAGCTTATTTTCTAAAAAATAATAATAATAATAAAAGAATATGTAGTTGAAGGTTCCAACTTCCACAAAATTATAATGGTGAAATTTTGCGGTTTGGAAATTAACCCATTTCTTTTCTATTCTTATTAAAAAAAGTAATTTTTATATACGATGACAGAACCACTTGTGCCTCACTCAATTTTTGAACCTTTAACTTTTTGGCTTAAAAGTTTTTCAAAATTTTTTTTGTACTTTTAATTTACATGAAAAATTATTACCATACCTTAATAAAAAATTAAAATATATCATTGTGTTCTTTGTTTAAAAAGAATATTATTTGTGCTTTCATTTAATAATCAAGATATATAACAATGTCTGTATGCAACAAAATCATCAATAATTTTTTACATAGTGTCTACAAAAAAATTCTTGCTTCATCACTGCTTGTATATTAGAGAGTCACCAACTATAAAACGTAATACTTTATAGTATATAGTATTTTTTTAATCATTTTTTAAAGCACAAACATGTATTTATTTTGTCCAATTTCTTTTTTATATATTTATTTAAATAAGTGTTTGGTATATAGATTTGAACTAAAACTTTTGGTTCAAACAGTCTAATAAGTGAGAGCTTTGAATTGTAACTATTTTTTTACTTTACCTAGAGCATGTAAGAGCCTTCTATTGTTTTTGGTTTAAATTAATAATTTAAACCAATGCATCAAAAACCCTGTCAAATATTTACGTAAATATAAGACACATACAAGTGGACAGCAAGGCATGATCGACGTATGAACCCCAAGATTTGCAGGCAGTTTAGTTCGTTTGTAGAGCCTCGTATAGTCATATATATATATTTAA
Organism: Artocarpus heterophyllus; assembly: GCA_025403435.1. Classification (NCBI taxonomy): domain Eukaryota; kingdom Viridiplantae; phylum Streptophyta; class Magnoliopsida; order Rosales; family Moraceae; genus Artocarpus; species Artocarpus heterophyllus. The sequence continues at coordinate 2,824,911 of CM046331.1, read as the reverse complement.
GGCGAATTTACCAACCACCACTTTCCTTATTAATGAATTACTGAAATGTCGTTGTCGCAAATATGCAAACATCATTCTCTTATTTACTCCTTGGGCCATATCGTTCACTTCCACCCGAGAATCCAAGGACCCCCCACCGCCCACAAAATAAAAAAACAAATATATATATATATATATATATATATATTAAGAATGAAAAAATCTTCAGAAATTTTCAATAAAATATCATCTTTCGAAGCTTATTTTTTAAAATGTTTGAAACTTATTATAATACTAACAAATATTTTCATAGATGAAAAAAAGAGGAAGAGAGAGTTGAAAGAGTGTTAGGGTTTGTTTATTTGAATTGGTTGAGGAAAAAATTTAAATAACTCATACTAATTATTTTAAAAAAATAATATGAGTTGTAATGTGGCATTTTTTTGTTTTTAAGTATGACACGAGTAAACAAATTTTTTAAACGTATGGCATAATATTTAATTTTCTCATATAAATATACATGTTCTGTTTATTTAATTTTATTTTTTATTTCAAAGGTAAAAGTTAGCTACCCTAAAAAATTAGTTTATCTTCATGTATTTTGTTAGTATTGTGCAGTTAATTAGTAACTCCATATTCCATTCAGGAAAAAAAAAATAGTAACTCCATATTTGTTTTAGCCCATCCTTTTTCATAAGTTCTGAACCGTGGGGTGGATTCTTGGTTAGTTTCACAAATTATGTAAAAAGACTTGGCACTTTCTCGTTGCATGTGCTTCTTATAAATAACAAGCTTAAACTTTGTTGAATACTCCCCCTTAAAAAAATAAAATAAAATAAAATTGTTGGATACAATATTGAAAGGTACTGGCCTGTTTTGGAGTGGCCTGTTTAAGAGGACGGTTGGATGTGATTCAGACTATTTATGTTTAAAACAACATTAGCATGGTTCAAACCGTTTTTGTTAAAGCTTTCAACGAACGATCCTTAAGAAGGACCACATAGCACTTAAGTTTTGCCCAAAAATCTACCATGACAGTCCATTACTGCTAAGCCACTCCATTTAGTGGCTGTAGCTTTTTAATTAAAAAAATTCAACTTGTATGCTTACTTTCTTACCCTCATAAATTCTACAATTATCACAAAAAACGCGGGCCAAGGATGAAACTCAAAATTTTTCATTAAAGTAAAAACAGATTTTTTTTTTCTTTTTGATGGACTGGATACTTCTGCAAAGCAGTAAATAACTTTTACCACTTCTTTTTAGCCATATTTTCCTTCAACCATCAGTTTACTTGCTAACAAATTTTCTCTTCTTCCTTATTTTTAAGAGTTAATTTCACAAATAGGCATAAAGTTTACACTTAGTTTTTGTTTAGTTCCCAACATTTGAAAAGTCCTATTTTAGTTCCTAATCTTTTATTTTATCTCAGTTTAAATCCCTCCGTCAGCTGGGTATTTACATATTTAACGGAATATTCTTAAAACGTCTCACTTAAGTTCCTAATTTGTTGCTTTGTTTTACTTTTGTTTACTCCATTGGCAAGATATAGTTGAGTAAAAAAATAATTTATCATATTATTTTTCAAATGAGCTTTATTTTTTAAAAAAATGTAAAATTGAATATTTAATACTAATATTTTATATAGGCACGTGTATAAGTATAGTTAGACTTCCCAAGAATATTTTTTAGGCACATGTATACATATAGTCAAACGAAAACTGTTTTATAAAGAAACTGAAGTTGTGCACAACTTTAGTTAAACTTTTCTCTTAAGGATCAAGGTTCAATTAAACTTTTCTCCTAAGGATCAAGGTGTAGAGGCCACTGCAAGATGGAGCCATTGATAATGAATTAGTCTCTAAGTGGGGTGTAGAGTCTAATTTAATGTCCTGACAATATATCACCTCACGCAAGAACAAAGGAGAGGAGAAGGGCATAGAGCGTGCAGTGGGGAACCAGTTGAAGGGCTTGGCCGTGCGCATTGAGAGCTAAAGACTCAGAGCAGAGTCCTTTCACATGACAGCGACAGCTTAAGAGCACGGCCACGTGGTGGCATGATTGGTCATGAGAAAGTGTTTTTGTGGTTTTTTGTTTCCCCTTTCTTGCAAATATATAAATAGGACATGTGAAGGCTTATTTGTATAACTTAGAATATATATATATATATATATCTAGAAAGAGAAGGGGTGTAATTTTTTCTGTTTTAAACTTCTTAATCTGTAATGCCCCTATATGGGGGTTAACGGTTTTTAATGAATTAAAATAAAAATCAGAAATAAGAGTAAACCTCAAAAATAAAGTTGCCTGGGGCTTAAATGAAAACTCTTAAATAAAAAATAATAAAAAAAATATAAACGATAATTAAACCACAGTTTAATGTAGCACTTTAAATTTAATAATATAAACTGTCGTCATCATCATTTCAACCCTCAACGCATTTTAATACAATCACAGAAAGTAACCATTGATGCTTACATTATTATGAAGAACATTCTTAGCAATTGAAGTAGTCCCAACGTAATATAACTACATCGCTTCTTCAACTATTTTTTTCGTAGCCACCTCACACTTAGTGAGTCTTGAAAAGATGAAAATATAAGGGAATGAGCGACAATATGCTCAGTAGAGAAAACCATTACTCGCCTTTAGGTTTTTATCATTACCACATTAAAATCTGCATGGTTAGTTAATACTCATCATTATCCAAATTATGAGATTTATTATAATCATATTCCATGGATACCACAGTTAATCATTACTGAGTTTTATACATATACATATACACAAATATTACAGTTCATCATTATTCCTAGGTACCCACGTTCAATAGAGTATCACTCAACTCATCGAAACCCAAATGGGCGTCCTTGATCACCCTTTAAATATTCCAAGGGTGTTCCGGTGAGGGGACATCAAGCTCCGAGTCTTAACAAATAGATTTCTGTATAGTGTGTTCTGGGACTTTCAACCCAAGAAAGCGTCATCACCTTCCCCCTATTTTACCTTTTAGGGTATTCGTGCCCAAGGACGTAACCGCCGCCCCTCTTCATGTCTTACCATTTTTCTATATTCCATTATTATTTATAGTTAGTTTTCCTAACCATGCTTCTCAATTTATAACATGTGTCAATTCATTATGTTCCTCGCCATATAATATAAGACGAGTCCATGTCATAGTTTCATATGTGATACTCATATAATAGCAGTTCAACAAAGATATATATATATATATATATATATATCTTGCGGTAAAACAATCAATTTTTAATTCCATAAAAACCTCACAAAAGATGAGTAATAGAATCCCTACCTTTCAAGCTTATCAATAATCTTTTAATCTTGGAATCAATTAACGTTAGCTCCATACTCCCTTGATCCTAAGATGTGCATAAGGACAATTAAAACTAAAGCACAACATACAACTACATTCATAAATAAATCATGTGTAAATCTATCTTACTAGTATGCCATTAAAGCTTTTATGCAAATCACTTTTGAATACCACAGTAAACAATTTTTTGTCTTAACACAATATAAAATGTAAACAAGTAATCTATATTTTTTAGTCCCTAATAAGATTCATCAATCACTTAGGATAATATTGGAAAGGTTGCAAGACATTAAAGAATTAGGTAGTGAGCAAAGATGGGTTCTTGGTTCAGGTTAGCAGCTGGTATACCATGACAAATTGACAAGTTTACTAGTTTTCAATCCAAAAATTAAAAAAAAATTCATAGAAAATAAAATACAACTCTGATTTAGGCTTATGATAGCTCGTTAGAAAGCTTAGGATGTCTACTTTTTAAATATTCAAACCAATTTATAAAATTCATTTTCATTTAATCCCAGAATTTCAAGAAAGAGCTACTACCCATAGAGGTATTACAAAGTTTAACAATATAAATTTTCTGTCTAGAGCATGTACACTTAGACTTTATATATATGCTCCAAAATAGCGACAAACATATACTAAGGTTTAAGAACGTAAATTTGAATAATCCTTGAGTATATAAAAAAAATTTATAAATGAAAGACTAAATTTGTTCATAAGATTCTAACCTCAGATTATGGTTAGTTGGAAGCTTGAAATGGCTTCAAAACAGGTTCCTTGACTTCGGTATGGCTGAAATTCTTGCTCAAATGGAGGTGATGGTGGCTGATTTTTATGGCTGTCTTGAAGAAGTTCTCTAAGTATTTTTCTTCAGTAAAAAAATGAGAAGAAGAGTGTGGGAACAGTGGAAGAAAAAGGAAGAAAAGATGAAGTCTTTGAAGAAAAGTGATAGAAGCAATTATGGAGGAGACATGTTGAAGCATGTCACGGAGGAAATAAAGAAAATGAGGGTCAAGAGTAGTTGAGAAAGATATCCTTATGTCTCCTCTGGAGACTTTAACCCACATAATGCCAAAATGACATTTTTGAAATTTATTAGAAGTTTTAAGGCTTTTCAGTAAACGTACTAAATAAAAATAGGAGAATTTTAGAAAGTTTAAAAATAGATAAAAATAAATATTGTAAAATAAATTTTAAATGAAGCAAATTTTTTTGATTGGTACACTAAAAATTAATTTAATTACCTTAATACCCGTTAGGAGAATAACAGGTGTCACATAATCATTATAGTGAATTATTCTACAACTGTTGAAAATAAACGTAACTCTCACGTTGTAGGTGAACCATTATAAATTTTGTGCGTATTCTTTTTTTTTTTTTGTATCATATATTTTTGTTCTTGGTAGAATTAGGATTTCTGATTAGCAACAATATAAATAAATAATAATGAATAGGTCTTTATTTTTCAGTAGAATATTAATAGGTCTTGATTCATTACAACAGTTTGAATAATACACATATTTTCACCAAAAAGAACAAGAAGAAGACAATTACAGACATTTGTAGAGAAGAAATGAAGATTTTTTTTTTTTTTTATGGACAGAGAGGACAGGATTAATATTAAGAAAAATGGTTGTCTTTCTTTCTCTTATTTAAATTACCTATTTTTTTTGTATTCTACATGATGTCTAATCAATCACATTTTGACATTTCATTTAATTAAATTAAATATAAAACAATTGAAAAAGAATTTCAAATTTTAATGATAATGACTATATAATTAGTTAAGGCGTTAAAGGAGAATTATATCAAATAACATGGTTTTAATTCTTAATGTAAGTAATAACACTTTTAAAAATATTGAAATAAACAGCAACTTTGAAACCATGTTTTCTTTTTAAACACTTGAATTTTTAATTTTATTCTTCCTTTGTTTTCTTTTCTTCTTCTCTTTCTTTTAGTTTTTGTTATTTGTTATCTCGTTGTTGCTTTTATTTCTCTCTATGTCATTCTATATAAAAATAAATTTTGTATTAATTAAAACAGGCTATTTATTAAACACTATTACATTTTGATCATTTATTTTCATTCCCAATAAATGATGGCCTAATTTCCTCCTTCTCTCAATAGTTAAACACTATTTTTGAGACATCAAACTTAGACAGGTAATTTGAATCCCTGGCAAGCAAGTTATATGAAAACATATATGATTTATCATTAAAAGTACTAGACAACTATTTATCTTTACATACATGTTACATAAATCTTCTTCTTAAGAAACAAAAGAAAACTTTATATTTTTAACTTTTGTACTTGGAATTATAACTCAATAACTAGCGCACTTGGTATCCTTTTCCATTAGTTAATGTTACTTTTTTAAAGTCCATTTTAGCATTCTCTCTTGTCTAGCTGGTATTCATTCAATATGATGTTTTCCAAGTTTGACAAATCTAAACAAGAATGGAAATTGGTTTAAGATTTTGAAAATGTTTGGGAGCTAAATTTTAACATCCAAATTTCCATTGGTACGCCCTAAAATCTTTCATATTATGTTGTATCCCGTACACAAACAATTGGAGATATTACGTATACAAGTGACGAAAGGAACTTCAATAGTGATTCTGAAATCAATAGTTTTAAGTATTAAAATGGTGAAGGCAGGTCAATAACAATAGCCTACCCATCATCATTAGCTTATATCCTTTAAGGTGTTGCTTTTATAATTACAGTAATTATTAAAAATCACTTTTTACGTAATTATTAAAAAAAAATTGACATGGTAGTGTTCTAACATAACAAATATTATAAAATTTTCCTATGCAATATAAATGCAAAAAAATTAATTAAAAAATGAGTAAGAAAGTGGGTTAGTCAATGCCACGTTTTCTGTTTCGTTTGACTAAAACTTTTTAATACTACAAAACTAATGTCGTTTTTAATTCAATTTTTTAATAAAAGGTTTGCAAAAAAAATGACCGACTTTAGCATTTTTTTTAGGCATTATTAAAGGGACTACCCAAACATTAATAGGATTGTTTGTTGAAAGCTTTATATCTGGTCCGACTGTTCGACGAGAAACAAGTTAGCCCTTTAGCAGTAAGGCTACACAGGGGTATGATTCTATACACTCTAAAATAACTATTAGGCATGGGGATGCGGTTCTATACACTCTAAAATAACTATTCGGAGTGGGGGTGTGGTTTTATACTGTTAGACATGTATGCCCTAAGGAGTAAAAATGTAATAAGTATTTGAAGACATTTTTATCAATAAAGAATTTATTCATTGTTTATATACCAAATCTTGTCCTCTTTACGTTCATATTTGTTAAATGTATGTTCAGTAAATAATAGTCTAAGACTGTCGGTTTAAACCTTAAGAACTGGGCATATGATGGACGGATTATGCGAAAGACACGATTCTTAAGGTGATGGTCTAAATCATAAGATCCGCAATTGAGGGAATAAAGTTGGGCGCTTTATTCATGCAAAGATTGTTATGTTATCTATATCCCTAATGGGAGATGGTTTGTTTTGATCATCAGAGGCGGACTCTGTAAATAGAAATATTGGCACGTTGTCATAGGTGATGATGTGTTGGATCAGGACATAAAGTGAATTGATTTGGATTAATAATTCTATCTCGATAAATCGATTCACTTTAGAAAATCATTTGTGTTGTATCTTAATCTTGAGATGAATAGTGGGCTCGTTGTCTAGACTTGTGTCTTTTGATGTACCAAAGGGTGACACCCATATCTTAATAGTGGTATGCATGCCGGTACATTGGAGGCATGACTCTTGATAGCGTAGACTTGTTATTCATAGATATGGAATCTATAGCTCCTCTTTAGGAGTAATGATATCCTCTTATATGTGTTATCCTATAATTGGAAAAACTAGAGCGCTCAACCATTTGGATACATAGGTGTAACCAAAATGGTATACTGTCTTTGGATGGTAAGTTTTCTGATGATGAGATAATGAAACATAAGATAAAAATAATCGAGAAGGGAAGATAGAACTTGTCCTTAAGCCAATTATGGATTTTCATATGGGGATACAATACACTATGATATGTCATGGAAACTTAGCTATATGGGCTTCGTAATTCTATGTAGTTTGAGAGTGTAGCTCCAAGCTTTTAGTGGAGTAGCGTTGGAGTTGATAATTATGAAATGTACATCTGGGATATTGGGTTTCGTAATTATCGGGAGCTTGAACTATATAGGTCCATTTGGTCCCCTTTGCTAGCTCACAACATCCCGTAACGATACAGTGTGCTTTTTCAATAATTGGTGACTTATGTCAGATTTATTAGATTGGTTAAAATTTGGAAGAATCAGATAAGTTATGTCTGTTTATCGGTTGAATTAATTTTGTGATAAAATTAATTCAAGATAAACTTGTTAAATTATTGGGATCAGATAATTCTTGTCTGTTTATCGGTTGATTTAATTTTGGATAAATTAGATCAAGATAAACTTGTAGAATTATTGGGAATTCATTTATTTTCTTAGAGATTATCTAGATAAATTTGTTTTGATCAAATAACTTATCTATTGGGTTATTTGAATTAAAACTGAGACTTTATCCTATAGAATCTTGGGTGAAAAATAAAAAATTTACTGAGATTTTTTATCGGCAGTTTAGCCTGCCGATGAGCGAAGGATAAGATTATGCATTTTTACGTAGATCTTATCAAATATTGATCCGAACTTGATTCTATTTCAAGTTTTTGAGACCTAATCTGATAAGGAGTGACCCTAGGCCCAACCTCTATGTAAAAGGAGTAAGTTTTAAGAGTTACTCAGATCAATTGAGAGATTATAAGTGATACTCTATTAGTGAGAATCTGAAAAACTCCCTGAGAACTTTTGTTCACAAATCACGAACACTTGCTTTGGGTTCTCTTGATTGGTTGGAAGGAGAGTCACTTGGTGGAAGAGCTGTACGTGTGAGCCCACACTCACTCTGGTCATGGATAGAGAATAGCAAAGAGGTTGAGGCTCTTCTGGAACGTTGCTTCTCTTTACGTTTTGCGATGGTTCTTCGGCATACAAAGATTAGTAAGATCTGGTTAATTTATGCATATAGCATGTCAAACTTGTGTTTTGGAAAATACTCTGATGTAAAATTTTTAAAATTTTACTGCATACTATTTTTCCAATAATTGGTATCAGAGCCATGGTTTTTACATAAATTTATGAGTTTGTGATCATGTTATATGTATAAATTTAGAGATCTTAATCTCTCCTATGCTTGAATTTAATTTTATAGAGAGTTGGCACTCTAGGTTTCTATATATTATATATGTTGTCATGGATTATATGGTGAATGTTCATTAATTAATTATGGTTGATTAAGTGGTTATTTAATTATTTATTAATTAATTTATTTATACCGGTTATGGTTCCTTAGATGTTAGAATGTGTATCTAGGTTTTTTATGTAATTAGATGGCGGACTATCATCTTTGTCTAGGAATTATTATTTATTTTAAATTTGTAAAAATTTTGTAATTAAATAATTATTCGGAGAAGAAGGATCTAGAAGAATGATGATGGTGCTCCTAGGTATTTCCTGAGTCTCTAATTTTTGTTTTTGAATTGTTGAAAATAAAATTGATGAATTGCATTAAAAATTGTATTTTCTAGAATGGGAGATTTCTGCTCAGTCAGCATGCCGAACATCACAGTTTGGCAGGTCGATAGTCATAGATCGGCAGGCTAGAAGTGAGGTTCGACAGGCCGTCAATGGGGCAAAAATCAGGCGGCAGGCTGAACTTTCAGTTCGGCAGGCCGAACTTTTATGAGTCTGTAGGCTGATCTTCCAGATCAGTAGGCCGATCTTCCAGATCGGCAGGCCGATAAAGCATGACCGATAGGCCAATCACCCAGATCGAACTACCGACCGAGAGCTGGAAAATTTCCAAAAAAGGTGCAGTTTTTTCGGTGCAGTTTTAATTTTATTTTTGGGACAATTCTGAGAAACATTAAATTCGGATATGACCGAAAATATGAAGTATTCGATTCATACGGGATTAAAGACTTAAAGATGGGCATTGCATGAAGAAGGATACAGCTTGAGGATTCAAGGATGAAGAATCGATAATATGTCTAGATTATTTTCTTGTAATCTTAGTTTTCTATTCTCTAAGGTGGAGCCATAATATTACGGTTATTTATTATTTTGCTTGTAGCTTTGCTTGTCTGCATTATAATATAATTTGCAATGTATATTGATAACATGTCATATAGAATAAGGAGTGCCGCTCATATTAAAATTGTTCATGCATATTTTTAAAATAAAACCTTGATTTTAAAAGATTGAGTGGGAGAAGGTTTTCGAAGAGAGAACCTATGGCCTCCATCGTTGGTCCATAGGCAGAACATGGTGGTCCCAACCCCTAGGAAGGGATTTCTATCATGAACCAGATTAGATCTCTGAGAGTATAAGGTATTTTAGCATGATTTATGGTTGCACACCCCTAAGTGGTAATTGTAAATCATGGATAAAATATTAAAACGATGGTTATACACTCACATTAATTTTATTATTAACCTTCCCTAGGAGCTCTGTTAATAAAATTAATGGCCAAAGAAACGATTATTAATATATGCTGGATCATACAGGTCCTGGATGGCATATATTAATCAGGAGGGGATCCGTGTTCCTGATTGAATTTGGCATGACTCCCCTAGGAGCTTTTGAATTCTGAGTGGGAATTATCGTTGTAAGGTTGTGATATTTTTAAGGTTTTGACACATAAACACATTTGTATGTTTTTACATGATTGTGTTATCTTACTAAATTATTATGATATGTTTGCTTATATTTGGTATTTGATTCTTTATTGTAGATTAAAAATGTCTAAAAACGCTTTATCATCGATACTTGACAAATACCTATTAACCGGTGAGAACTATAATGATTGAAAATAGAACCTGGATATCGTCCTATCCTTTGAGAAACTGAAATATGTACTGACAACCCCTTGTCCTCCCAAGCCTACGGGAGACTCAACTAATGAGCAATTCTAAGCGTATGATCATTGGAAAGATGCTAATGATCAGGCCCGCTGCTATGTTATGGCCAGCATGAATAATATGCTGCAGGCTTAACATCAGGATTATGAGACTGCGAAGCATATCTTGGATAATCTTAAGGATATGTTTGGAGGCCACGCCATAACAAAGCGGCAAGGGGTGCTTTAGAAACTTCTAAACTGTAAGTAGAGGCCGAGGACATCTGTAAAGGAGCATATGATGTTGGTCATGGGTTACCTCGCTGAGGCTCAAACCAATGGAGCCAATATCGATGCTAAAACTCAGATGACTATGGTCTTTGAGACTCTGTCTAAGGAATTTATTCCGTTTAAAGCTACTTTTAATTTAAGGAATAGACGGGATATGACCTTAACAGTTACAGGAGTTCGAGCTGCTGATCAAAGAGTCTCTTGTGAGTGGAGAGGCCAACATGGTAGCTGCTTTTGGTTCCAATCCTAACTCTGGAAATGGAAAGAAGCAACGGGCCAAGAACGGGAAGTCTTCTATTCCTGCTAGCACCAAGAGCAAGAAGAAGAAGAAGAAGAACCTGAAGAAGCTTAAGTGCTTCTTCTGTGGAAAGGTCGGGCATATCAAGAATCATTGCAAGGACTTCCTTTCCAAAGGAGTTAGGTGTGATCTTCTATATCTAAAAACTTGTTTGGTTGAGGAATCCAATGACATTTGGGTCATAGATTCCGGTGCAACTAGTCTTGTTTGTGTTTCTTTGTAGGGGTTCAAAGAAACGAGAAGTCTACTGCATGAAGACTTCATGCTTCGGATGGGCAATGGATCCTTGGTCTCAATGGAAGCAGTGGGAGACGCCCATCTTTATTTTGATAATTATAGGAATTTATTTTTGCAAGATTATTTTTATGTTCCTAAAATTAAAAGGAATTTAATTTCTGTAGCTTGTTTATTTAAAGACTCCTATTTGGTTTCTTTTAATGATAAAGTGGTGATTTGTAAAAATAAATCTTTTATTTGTTCTGGATGGATGCAAAATAATCTATATTTTATCAAACCTAAGATGAACTTATTGCATAATACTGAGCTGAATGATAATAACTCTAAAAGACTTAAAACTTCTCACTCTAATAAGACTTATCTTTGGCATTTGCGCCTTGGTCATATTAATCTGAATAGGATTCAAAGGTTGATAAGGGATGGACCTTTAAGTCACTTAAAGGTGGAATCTATACCTCAATGTTGATCTTGTTTGGAGGGTAAAATGACCAAAAGATCATTCGGGTTTAAGGGCAATAGGGCCGAAGGGGTTCTAGAACTTGTGCATAGTGATGTTTGTGGACCGATGAACATCCCGGCACAAGGAGGGTATGAGTACTTTGTCACTTTTATTGACGATTACTCAAGATATGTGTATGTGTACCTGATGCACCACAAAAGCGAAACTTTTGACGAGGTCAGGGAATTTCGGGCTAAAGTGGAAAAGTAATTAGTTAGACCAATAAAGGCACTTCAATCCGATCGAGGTGGAGAATACCTTTCTGATGAGTTCTCAGGACACTTATTAGAGAATGAGATTTTATCCCATTTGACTGCGCCGGGCACTCCGCAATAGAATGGCGTAGCGGAGAGAAGAAATAGGACTTTGTTGGACATGGTTAGGTCCATGATGAGTTATTCATCATTACCTTTATCCTTTTGGGGATATGCACTACAAACCGCATGTTATTTTTTGAACAATGTGCCTTCAAAATCGGTCCCTCAAACTCCTCAAGAGTTGTGGACGGGTAGGAAGACATCCTTAAACTATATTCGCATATGAGGATGTCTGGCTCATGTCCTGTTTAAGGACCTTAAACCTGAAAAAGTTGGAAGCACGTTCGGAAGTTTACGTGTTTATAGGATATCTAAAAGGGACTAAAAGGGGTTATTTTTATAACCCAAAGGAAAATAAAGTTGTGGTTTCAACTAATGCAACTTTCCTTGAGGAGAGTTACATGGACGACTTTAAACCTCGAAGCAAAGTGGTGCTTGAGGAGTTAAGGAGTGATCCGATCACTCCATAGGTTCCGAATGAAACATTTTCGATCAGTGTAGAAAAACCAAACAAACCTGAACAACAACCTCAAGGGCTTTGGCGTAGTGGGAGAATCGGGCGTCAACTTGAGAGGTATATGTTCAATGGAGAGGTCTTCTTGGCTGAACTGGATGAACATGACAAGGATCTATATACTTACGCAGAGGCTATGGAGGATGTTGATTCAAAACTCTGGACAGAGGCTATGAACATTGAGATGAAGTCTATGGAGACTAATCAGGTCTGGGAGCTTGTGGATCTTCCTAAAGGGGTAAAACCTAGAGGGTGTAAGTGGATCTACAAGCGGAAAAGAGGAGTGGATGGAAAGGTCGAAACCTTTAAGGCTAGACTGGTAGCTAAGGGTTATACACAAAAGGAAGGAATCAATTATGAGGAAACCTTTTCGCTTGTAGCCATGCTTAAGTCCATTCGGATTCTCTTGACCATAGTTGTCGCTCTCGATTATGAGATTTGGCATATGGATGTCAAGACGGCTTTTCTGAATGGCTATCTTGATGAGTCCATTTATATGGAACAACCAGACGGGTTCAAGGTCATGGGTCAAGAGGGTAAAGTTTGTAAGCTGTTAAAGTCAATTTATGGACTTAAGTAGGCTTCTCGTTCTTGGAACATAAGATTTGATCAGATGGCCAAGACTTATGGGTTCTCACAAAATGTGGATGAACGATGTGTTTACAAAAACATAAAGGATGGGAATGTGGTTTTTCTACTGCTCTATGTAGATGACATTCTGCTAATTGGCAATGACATGGGGGCATTGTCATCGGTCAAGTTATGGTTGACTAAACAGTTTGACATGAAAGACTTGGGTGAGGCTAATTTTGTTCTCAGTATCCAGATATTTCAGGATAGGAAGAACAAAATGATAGCTTTGTCCCAGGCCGGCTACGTAGATAAAATTCTCAAGAGGTTTACAATGCAGGATTCCAAGAAAGGTGGGCAACCATCTAGGTCTGGAATTACTCTTTCTAAGAAAGACTTTCCAAAGTCTTATGAAGAAAGACAATACATAAAGAAGGTGCCTTATACTTCGGCAGTGGGTAGTCTCATGTATGCCATGCTTTGTACACGACCGGATATTAGTTATGTGGTTGGGAATGTAAGTCGATTTCAGGCGGATCCATGTCCAAACCATTGGGTTGTGGTAAAGCATATTTGTGTTGTATGGAATCCATAGCTCCTCTTTAGGAGTAATGATATCCTCTTATATGCGTTATCCTATAATTGGAAAAACTAGAGCGCTCAACCATTTGGATACATAGGTGTAATCGAATGGCATACTGTCTTTGGATGGTAAGTTTTCCGATGGTGAGATAATGGAACATAAGATAAAAATAATCGGGAAGGTAAGACAGAACTTGTCATTAAGCTGATTATGGATTATCATATGGGGATACAATACACTATGATATGCCATGGAAACTTAGCTATACGAGCTTCGTAATTCTATGTAGTTTGAGAGTGCAGCTCCAAGCTTTTAGTGGAGTAGCGTTGGAGTTGATAATTATGAAATATATATCTTGGATATTGGGTTTCGTAATTATTGGGAGCTTGAACTATATAGGTCCATTTGGTCCTCTTTGCTAGCTCACAACTTCCTGTAACGATACGACGTGCTTTTCCAATAATTGGTGACTTATGTCGGATTTATCAGATTGGTTAAAATTTGAAAGAATCAGATAATTCATGTCTGTTTATCAGTTGAATTAATTTTGTGATAAAATTAATTCAAGATAAACTTGTTGAATTATTAGGATCGGATAATTCTTGTCTATTTATCGGTTGATTTAATTTTGAATAAATTAGATCAAGATAAACTTGTAAAATTATTGAGAATTCATTTATTTTCTTAGAGATTGTCTAGATAAAGTTGTTTTGATCAGATAACTTCTCTATTGGGTTATTTGAATTAAAACTGAGACTTTATCCTATAGAATCTCGGGTGGAAAATAAAAGATTTGCGTAGATTTTTTATCGGTAGTTCGACCTATCGATCCACATGTTCGGCCTGTCGATGGGGCCTGTTCGGCCTGCCGATCAGCGAAGGATAAGATTACGCATTTTTACGTGGATCTTATCAGATATTGATCTGAACTTGATTTTGTTTAGAGTTTTTGAGATCAAATTTGATAACGACTGACCCTAAGCCCTACCTCTATATAAAGGGAGTGAGTCTTAAGAGTTACTCAAATCAATTGAGATATTAAGAGTGATACTCTACTTGTGAGAATCTGAAAAACTCCCAGAGAGCTTTTGTTTACAAATCACGAACACTTGCTTTGGGTTATCTTGATGGTTAGAAGGAGAGTCACTTGGTGGAAGAACTGTACATGTGAGTCCACACTTACTCTGGTTGTGGATAGAGAATAGCAAAGAAGACCAGTTGGTTGAGGCTCTTCTGGAACGTTGCTTCTCTTCACATTTTGCGAGGGTTCTTCAGCATACAAAGGTTAGTAAAATCTGGTTAAATTATGCATATAGTATGTCAAACTTGTGTTTTGGAAAATACTATAATGTAAAATTTTTAAAATTCTACTGCGTACTATTTTTTCAACATATACTTGGCTAATAAACACAATAATTTAGATATAATATCCTTAAAAAGGACAACATAATACTCAAGTTTTGACCAAAGATCTACCACAATAGCCTATTACTGCTAAGCCTACTCGATGGTTGTAATTTTTTTCTTTTTTTTTTATTAACAAAATTCAACTTGAATGCTTACTTTCTGACCCTCATAAATTCTATAATTATCGCATAATATGCGGACCAAGGATAAAACTTAAAAGTTTTCGTTAAAGTTTTTTTTTTTTTTTTGGTTGGACTAGATACTTCTCCAAAGCAGTAAATAACTTTTACCACTTCTATTTATTCATATTGTCCTTCAACTATCAGTTTAAAGTGTTAATTGTTAGACATGTATGCCCTAAGGAGTAAAAATGTAATACGTTTTTTGGAGACATTTTTATCAATAAAGAATTTATTCATTTATAAATACCAAATCTTGTCCTCTTTACGTTCATATTTGTTGAATGTATGATAAGCAAACAGTAGCCTGAGACTATCAGTCTA
This sequence comes from Artocarpus heterophyllus, assembly GCA_025403435.1. Lineage (NCBI taxonomy): Eukaryota > Viridiplantae > Streptophyta > Magnoliopsida > Rosales > Moraceae > Artocarpus > Artocarpus heterophyllus. The sequence goes on along the minus strand of CM046331.1, from coordinate 2,809,414 downwards.
AACCTTAAGAGTTGGGCATATGATGGCCTGATTATGCGGAAGACACGATTCTTAAGGTGATGGTCTAAAACATATGATCCACAATCGAGGGAATAAAGTTGGGCGCTTTATTCATGTAAAGATTGTTATGTTGTCTATATCCCTACTGGGAGATGGTTTGTCTTGATCATCGGAGTTAGACTCCGTGAATAGAAACATTGGCACATTGTCATAGGTGACGATGTGTTGGATCGGGACATAAAGTGAATTGATTTGGATTAATAATTTTGTCTTGGCAAATCGATTCACTTTAGACAGTCATTTGTATTGTATCTTAATCCTGAGATGAATAGTGGGCCCGTTGTCTCGACTTGTGTCTTTTGATGTACCAATGGGTGACTCCCACATCTCTATAGTGGTATGCATGCCGGTACGTTGGAGGCATGACTCTTGATAGCGTAGACTTGTTATTCATAGATATGGAATCTATAGCTCCTCTTTAGGAGTAATGATATCCTCTTATATGCGTTATCCTATAATTGGAAAAACTAGAGCGCTCAACCATTTGGATACATAGGTGTAACCGAATGGTATACTATCTTTGGATGGTAAGTTTTCTAATGGTGAGACAATGTAACGTAAGATAAAAATAATTGGGAAGGTAAGACAGAACTTGTCCTTAAGCCGATTATGGATTATCATATGGGGATACGATGCACTATGATATGTCATGGAGACTTAGCTACACGAGCTTCGTAATTCTATAAAGTTCGAGAGTGCAGCTCCAAGCTTTTAGTGGAGTAGCGTTGGAGTTGATAATTGTGAAATGTATATCTAGGATATTAGGTTTCATAATTATCATGAGCTTGAACTTTATTGGTCTATTTTGGTCCCCTTTGCTAGCTCACAAAATCCTGCAACGACACAGCGTGCTTTTCCAATAATTGGTGACTTATGTCAGATTTATTAGATTGGTTTAAAATTTGTAAGAATCAAATAATTCATGTCTGTTTATCGGTTGAATTAATTTTGTAAGAAATTAGTATCAGAGCCGAGGTTTTTACATAAATTTTGTATGAATCAAATAATAACTTTTTAAAAATTCCGTTGCGCACTTTGTTTCCAACAATTGGTATCAGAGCCGAGGTTTTTACATAAATTTGCAAGTTTGTGATCATGTTATATGCATAAATTTTGTGATCTTAATCTCTCCTATGCTTGAATTGAATTTTATAGAGAGATGGCACTCTAGGTTTCTGTATAATATATATGTTGTCATGGATTATGTGGTGAATGTTTATTAATTAATTATGGTTGATTAAATCGTTCTTTAATTATTTATTAATTAATTAATACCGCTTATGGTTCCTTAGAGGTTAGAATGTGTATCTAGGTTTTTCATGTAATTAGTTGGCGGACTATCATCTCCGTCTAGGAATTGTTATTTAATTTTTAATTTGTAAGAATTTGTAATTAAATAATTATCCGGAGAAGACGGATCGAGAAGTCGGATCTTGAAGATTGATGATGACACCTCTAGGTATTTTCTGAGTCTCTGATTTTATGTTTTTGAATTGTTAAAAATAAAATTGATGAATTGCATTAAAATTGTATTTTCTGGATTGAGGGTTTTCTGCTCGGTCGGCATGCCGGACCTCACAGTTCGGCAGGCCGAAGGTCACAGATCGGCGGCCGGACGTGTGGTCCGGCAGGTCGACAGTGGGGCAGAAAATTTGGTGCTCTGCCGGCAGGCCGAAGTTTCAGTTTGGCAGGCCGAATTTGCATAGATCGGCAGGCCGATGTATCAGATCGGCAGGCCGATGAAGCAAGACCGGCAGGCCGACCGAGAGCTGCCGGGTGTCCAGAAAAGGTGCAATTTTTTCGGTGCAATTTTAATTTTATTTTTGGGATGATTCTGAGAAACATTAAATTTGGATATGACCGGAAATATGAAGTATTTGATTCATACGGGATTGAAGACTTGAAAATAGATATTACATGAAGAAGGCTACAGCTTGAGGATTCAAGGATGAAGAATCGAATAATATCTCGATTATTCTCTTGTAATCTTATTTTTCTATTCTCTAGGGTGGAACCATAATATTACGGTTGTTATTATTTTGCTTGTAGCTTTGCTTGATTGCTTTGCTTGTCTGCATTATAATATGATTTACCATGTATATTGATAACATGTCATATAGAATAGGGAGTGCCGCTCATATTAAAATTGTTCATGCATAATTTTAAAATAAAACCTTGACTTCAAAAGATTGAGTGGGAGAAGGTTTTCGAAGAGAGGACCTAAGGCCTCCATCGTTGGTCCATAGGAAGAACATGGTGGTCCCGACCCCTAGGAAGGGATTTCTATCATGTACTAGATTGGATCTCTGAAAGGATAAGGTATTTTAGTATGATTTATGGTTGCACACCCCTAGGTGGTGATTATAAATCATGGATAAAATATTGAAACGGTGGTTATACATTCACGTTAATTTTATTATTAACCTCCCCTAGGAGCTCTGTTAATAAAATTAATGGCCAAAGAAACGATTATTAGTATATGCTGGATCATACGGGTCCTGGATGGCATATATTAATCAGGAGGGGATCCGTGTTCCTGATTGAATTTGGCATGACTCCCCTAGGAGCTTGTTGAATTCTGAGTTGGGAATTATCATTGTAAGGTTGTGATATTTTCAAGGTTTTAACACATAAACGCATTTGTATTATTTTACATGATTGTGTTATCTTACTAAATTATTATATATGTTTGCTTATGTTTGGTATATGATTCTTTATTGTAGATTGAAAATGTCTAAAAACGCTTTATCATCGATACTTGACAAAAACCAATTAACCGGTGAGAACTATAATGATTGGAAACGGAACCTGGACATCGTCCTTTCCTTTGAGAAACTGAAATATGTTCTGACAACTCCTTGTCCTCCCGACCCTACGGGAGACTCAAGTAATGAGCAATTCCAAGCGTACGACCGTTGGAAAGATGCTCATGATCAGGCCCGCTGCTATGTTATGGCCAGCATGAACAACGTACTGCAGGCTCAACATCAGGATTATGAGACTGCGAAGCAGATCTTGGATAATCTTGAGGATATGTTCGGAGGCCAGGCCATAACGAAGCGGCAAGGGGCGCTTCAGAAACTCTTAAACTGTAGACAGAGACCGGGGACATCTATAAAGGAGCACATGATGTTGGTCATGGGTTACCTCGCTGAGGCTCAAACCAATGGAGCTGACATCGATGCTGAAACTCAGATGACTATGGTCTTTGAGACTCTGTCTAAGAAATTTATTCCGTTTAGAGCTACTTTTAATTTAAGCAATAGACGGGATATGACCTTGACAGAACTGATGAAACAGTTACAGGAGTTTGAACTGCTGATCAGGGAGTCTCCTGCTGGTGGTGAGGCCAATATGGTAGCTGCTTCTGGTTCCAATCCTAACTCTGGGAATGGAAAGAAGCAACGGGCCAAGAGTGGGAAGTCTTCTATTCCTCCTACAACCAAGAGCAAGAAGAAGAAGAAGAAGAACCCAAAGAAGCTTAAGTGCTTCTTCTGTGGAAAGGTCGGGCATATAAAGAAGCATTGCAAGGACTTCCTTTCCAAGGGAGGTAGGTGTGATCTTCTATATTTAGAAACTTGTTTGGTTGAGGAATCCAGTGACATCTGGGTCATAGATTCCGGTGCAACTAATCATGTTTGTGTTTCTCTACAGGGATTCAAAGAAACGAGAAGTCTACTTCGTGAAGACTTAACGCTTCGGATGGGCGATGGATCCTTGATCTCAGCGGAAGCAGTGGGAGATGTCCATCTTTATTTTGATAATTATAGGAATTTAATTTTGCGAGATTGTTTTTATGTTCCTAAATTTAAAAGGAATTTAATTTATGTATCTTCTTTATTTAAAGACTCCTATGTGGTATCTTTTAATGAAAAAGTGGTGATTCGTATAAATAAATCTTTTATCTGTTCTAGATGGATGCAAAATAATCTATATTTTATCAAACCTAAGATGGACTTATTGCTTAATGTTGAGATAAATGATAATAACTCAAAAAGACTTAAAACTTCTCACTCTAATAAGACTTATCTTTGGCGTTTGCACCTTAGTCGTATTAACCTGAATAGGATTCAAAGGCTGGTAAGGGATGGACCTTTAAGTCACTTAAATGTGGAATCTATACCTCAATATGAATCTTGTTTGGAGGGTAAAATGACCATAAAACCTTTCGGGTTTAAGGGCAATAGGGCCGAAGGGGTTCTAGAGCTTATGCATAGTGATGTTTGCGGACCAATGAACATCCGGGCATGAGGAGGGTATGAGTACTTTGTCACTTTTATTGACGATTACTCAAGATATGTCTATGTGTACCTAATGCACTACAAAAGCGAAACTTATGATAAGTTCAAGGAGTTTCGGGCTGAAGTGGAAAAACAATTGGGTAGACCCATAAAGGCACTTCGATCTGATCGAGGTGGCGAATACCTTTCTGATGAGTTCTTGGGACACTTGTTAGAGAATGGGATTTTATCCCTTTTGACTACGCCGGGCACTCTGCAGTAGAATGGCATAGCGGAGAGAAGGAATAGGACTTTGTTGGACATGATTCGGTCCATGATGAGTTATTCATCATTGCCTTTATCCTTTTGGGGATATGCACTACAAACCGCATGTTATCTTTTGAACAATGTGCCTTCAAAATCGGTCCCTAAAACTCCTCACGAGTTGTGGACAAGACGGAAGACATCTTTAAACCATATTCGCATATGGGGATGTCCAGCTCATGTCCTGTTTAAGGATCCGAATAAGTTGGAAGCACGTTCGGAAGTTTGCGTGTTTGTAGGATATCCAAAAGGGACTAAAGGGGGTTATTTTTATAACCCAAAGGAAAATAAAGTTGTGGTTTCAACTAATGCAACTTTCCTTGAGGAGAGTTACATGGACGACTTTAAACCTCGAAGCAAAGTGGTGCTTGAGGAGCTAAGGGGTGATTTGTTCACTCCGGAGGTTCCGAACGAAACCATTCCGATCGGTGTAGAAAAACCAAACAAACTTGAACAACAGTCTCAGGGGCTCCGGCGTAGTGGGAGGATCGGGCGTCAACCTGAAAGGTATATGTTCAATGGGGAGGTCTTCTTGGCTGAACTGGATGAACATGACAGGGATCCTTATACTTACGCAGAAGCTATGGAGGATGTTGATTCAAGACTCTGGACAGAGGCCATGAACACAGAGATGAAGTCTATGGAGACTAATCGGGTCTGGGAGCTTGTGGATCTTCCCGAAGGGGTAAAACCCATAGGGTGTAAGTGGATCTACAAGAGGAAAAGAGGAGTGGATGGAAAGGTCGAAACCTTTAAGGCTAGACTGGTAGCTAAGGGTTATACGCAAAAGGAAGGAATCGATTATGAGGAAACCTTTTCGCCTGTAGCCATGCTTAAGTCCATCCGTATTCTCTTATCCATAGCTGCCTCTCACGATTACGAGATTTGGCAGATGGATGTCAAGACGACTTTTTTGAATGGCTATCTTGATGAGTCCATTTATATGGAACAACCGGACGGGTTCAAGGTCGCGGGTCAAGAGGGTAAGGTTTGTAAGCTGCTAAAGTCAATTTATGGACTTAAGCAGGCTTCTCGTTCTTGGAACATAAGATTTGATCAAGTGATCAAGACTTATGGGTTCTCACAAAACGTGGATGAACCATGTGTTTACAAACACATTAAGGATGGGAAGGTGGTTTTCCTACTGCTCTATGTAGATTACATTCTGCTAATTGGCAATGATGTTGGGCCGTTGTCATCGGTCAAATTATGGTTGACCAAGCAGTTTGACATGAAGGACTTAGGTAAGGCTAATTTTGTTCTCGGTATCCAGATCATTCGGGATAGGAAGAACAAAATGATAGCTTTATCACAGGCCGGCTACATAGATAAAATTCTCAGGAGGTTTGCAATGCAGGATTCCAAGAAAGGTGGGCAACCATCTAGGTCTAGAATTACTCTTTCTAAGAAAGACTCTCCAAAGTCTCATGAAGAAAGAGAATACATGAAGAAGGTGCCTTATGCTTCAGCAGTGGGTAGTCTCATGTATGAAATGCTTTGCACTCGACCGGATATTAGCTATGCGATCGGGATTGTAAGTCTATTTCAGGCGGATCCAGGACCGAACCATTGGGTTGCGGTAAAGCATATTTTCAAGTACCTGAGAAGGACTCGAGGGTATATGCTTATGTATTCAGGTGAGGACTTGACTCCTCTAGGATACACTGATTCGGATTTTCAATCTTGTCTGGATTCTAGGAAATTGACTTCGGGGTTTGTGTTTACTCTGGGTGGCGGTGCCATCAGTTGGAGAAGTGCGAAGCAAGATTGCACTTCGGATTCAACGATGGAGGCCGAATATGTGGCGGCTAGTGATGCTTCGGAAGAAGCAGTGTGGCTCCGCAAGTTTCTTGGGGATCTTGAGGTAGTTCCTGGTATGGATAAGGCGGTATCACTGTACTGTGATAACAGTGCGGCGGTAGCTAATGCTAAGGAACCAAGATTTCACAAGAAGAGTAAGCATATTGATCAGAAGTATCATGTGATAAAGGACTTCGTTGGGGGCGGGCATGTCATGGTGTGCAAGATCGCGTCAGAGGACAATTTAGTTGATCCATTTACGAAGACACTTACTGGGAGAGTCTTCGAAGGCATATGGAAGCTATGGGGATACGAAATTTGCTGTATTTACTCACTTAGTGCAAGTGGGAGATTGTTAGACATGTATGCCCTAAGGAGTAAAAATGTAATACGTTTTTTGGAGACATTTTTATCAATAAAGAATTTATTCATTTATATATACCAAATCTTGTCCTCTTTACGTTCATATTTGTTGAATGTATGATAAGCAAACAGTAGTCTGAGACTGTCAGTCTAAACCTTAAGAGTTGGGCATATGATGGCCTGATTATGCGGAAGACACGATTCTTAAGGTGATGGTCTAAAACATATGATCCGCAATAGAGGGAATAAAGTTGGGCGCTTTATTCATGTAAAGATTGTTATGTTGTCTATATCCCTACTAGGAGATGGTTTGTCTTGACCATTGGAGTTGAACTCCGTGAATAGAAACATTGGCACGTTGTCATAGGTTACGATGTGTTGGATCGGGACATAAAGTGAATTGATTTGGATTAATAATTCTGTCTTGGCAAATCAATTCACTTTAGACAGTCATTTGTATTGTATCTTAATCCTGAGATGAATAGTGGGCCTGTTGTCTCGACTTGTGTCTTTTGATGTACCAATGGGTGACTCCCACATCTCTATAGTGGTATGCATGCCGGTACATTGGAGGCATGACTCTTGATAGTGTAGACTTGTTATTCATAGATATGGAATCCATAGATCCTCTTTAAGAGTAATGATATCCTTTTATATGCGTTGTCCTGTAATTGGAAAACTGGAGTGCTCAACCATTTGGATACATAAGTGTAACCGAATGGTATACTATCTTTGGATGGTAAGTTTTCTAATGGTGAGACAATAGAACGTAAGATAAAAATAATCGGGAAGGTAAGACAGAACTTGTCCTTAAGCCGATTATGGATTATCATATGGGGATACGATGCACTATGATATGTCATGGAGACTTAGCTACACGAGCTTCGTAATTCTATAAAGTTCGAGAGTGCAGCTCCAAGCTTTTAGTGGAGTAGCGTTGGAGTTGATAATTGTGAAATGTATATCTGGGATATTGGGTTTCATAATTATCATGAGCTTGAACTTTATAGGTCCATTTTGGTCCCCTTTGCTAGCTCACAAAATCCTGCAACGACACGGCGTGCTTTTCCAATAATTTGTGACTTATGTCGGATTTATCAGATTGGTTTAAAATTTGTAAGAATCAAATAATTCATGTCTGTTTATCGGTTGAATTAATTTTGTAAGAAATTAGTTCAAGATAAACTTGTTGAATTATTGCGATCAGATAATTCTTGTCTGTTTATCGGTTGTTTTAATTTTGGACAAATTAGAACAAGATAAACTTGTAGAATTATTGTGAATTGATTTATTTTCTTAGAGATTATCTTGATAAAGTTTGTTTTGATTAGATAACTTCTCTATTGGGTTATTTGAATCAAAATTGAGACTTTATCCTTCAGAATCTCGGGTGGAAAATAAAAGATTCGCGGAGATTTTTTCTCGATAGTTCGGCCTGCCGGATGACGTGTTCGGTCTGCTGAACTGGCCTGATCGGCCTGCCGATCAGAATGTTTGGTCTGCCGATCAGCGGAGATAAGATTACGCGTTTTCACGCGGATCTTATTAGATATTGATCCGAACTTGATTCTGTTTCGAGTTTTTGAGACCTAATCTTATATGGACTGACCCCAGGACCAATAGGTATAAAAAAGGGAGTGAGTCTCATGATTTAGTCAGATCAATTTGAGAGATTGAGAGTGATACTCTTCTAGTGAGCATCTGAAAACTCCCTGAGAGCTTTTGTTCACAAATCACGAGCACTAGCTTTGGGTTCTCTCTGTTGGTTGGAAGGAGAGTCACCGGTGGAAGAGCTGTACGTGTGAGCCCACACTCACTCCGGTTGTAGATAGAGAATAGCAAAGAAGACCAGTTGGTTGAGGCTCTTCTGGAATGTTACTTCTCTACACAGATTGCGGAGGTTCTTCGGAACACTGAGGTTAGTAAGATCTGTTTAATTTATACATATAACATGTCAAACTTGTGTTTTGGAAAATACTCTGATGGAAAATTTTTAAAAATTCCGCTGCGCACTTTGTTTCTAACGTTAATTTCATAAGTAGGCCTGAAGTTTATACTTGGTTTCAGTTTAGTCTCCGATGATTGAAAAGTCCTATTTTAGTTCCTAATTTTTTATTTTGTTTCAGTTTAGGTCTCTCTATTAGTGAGGTGTTACATATTTAATAGAATATTCTTAAAATGTCTCTCCTTAATTCCTAATCTATTATTTTGTTTCATTTTTTATCCCTCTATTAGCAAGGTATAGTTAATTAAAAAATAATAATTTATCATATTGTTTTTTAGATGAGCTTATTTTTTTAAAACCACAAACAGAGGCAGAAGCAAATCCATTATAATGAAAAATGTGGTACAAGAGAAGAATATTCCAAAATACATATATAAAGTAGTAAAACCCTAATATAACTGGTCCATACCGCGGGGATGAGGCCCTCGCACTCCCAAATGGGACCAGTGATGGGCTACGGGATATGGCCAATCCCTCCTCTACTATCATAGACCCCAAAAAAATTATAATTTCATCACAAACATGGCACCCTAAACTTATCAGATCGGACCAAACAGAATTCAAGTTACCATACTCAAACATAACTCTATTCATAAACTAAAATCACCGGTTTACTTTTAATACTAAATTACATATTATAAAAGCATTGGTTTACTAATTAAATAAATTAATAATTTTAACCTATTAGTATAACTTTAAACCAAAAAATTGAGAAACAAAAAATAAAATTACTACAAAGAATTTGGTTTAGAAAAACAATAAGTCAAATCTACCGGTCGAAAGTATTCAAGGAAAATAATGGAGATTTTTTTTTTTTAATCACAGACAAATTCAACGATGCCAACATCAAAGAAAACATATGGTAACCGCACTAGTGAATATGGGCCTTGTAGAAGGGGAGATGTAGTTGTTGCTGTTCTAGATCTGGTTGAAGTTTGAGGAGATCTCGCTACTGTGAGAAGGGAGAACCCATCACGCAGTCGCGTTCAGGAGATCGTTGCTTTGGTAGCCCGTTGCATCGATTGCATTGCCTAGAAGGTCAGTTAGTGGGAAGCCTCGTGGGGGTGAAGAGAAGTTTGTTATTGTTAATGGACACAAGGATGTCGCGCCAACCAGATTGTTTGTTAGTGGAGACCAAGTGTTGGTGGAGACGTTGTCGTTGACGGAGAGAAAGTTGTCGTTGATCAATGGAGAGGATGATGTCATCAGTCGGTCGACGGAAGACTGCTAGGCCCCCTGGATAAATTGTATTTGTAATAGGTACATGATATTTTAAAAATGTCATTTTGCGTTTCCTGAGGTTATTTTGGGATATGAAATGTCAAATTAACAGATTGGAAAGTATGGGAAAATAGTAAAAATATATATTTAAAAAGTAAAAAGCAATCTATCTCTATGGCGTTCGCCTCGCCACCCCTTTCCGACTTCCCCCCACCCATGGCCATGCACCACCAACCCCCATTGCCTTATTCACCTCCATGCCTAGTCCCGTTACCCTACTGCACAACACCATGCTTGTTGCTCCTTGGCGAGCCTAGCATTGCCATGGCCAAATCTGCAGTGAACAGTTTGCGATTTTTATTTTTCAAAGTTCTGTCTGTAAAATATTTCTAAAATATTTCGAGAAAAATTCTCTTGATTTTCTAATTTTATGTCAATTAATGAGAATGGTAGTTTGGACATCTCGTGTCCTTAAAGATGGTCTCGGATTTACTTAAATGACATTTTCAAAAAACATCTAGGTACCTTTTGATATTTTCCAAAACATGTGATATCAATATAATTTTTCAAATAACACAACACAGCAAAGTAATATTTTTTTTTACCATAATACAAAAGTTTACGAGGAATTTTCATAAATATCGTATTTTGAAACTTATTTTTTATTAATACCTCAAATGTTAAAGTGTGGCACAACTATATAAGAGGAATAGTAGTGTAGCACATGAATAAACATATTTTTTAAATGCTGCAAGACGTTTAATTCTTTAAAGTTTTTTTTATCTCAAAATTTTCTTTGAAAAAAAAGGAAGAAAGAGGAAAATAGGTCAAATCAAGGAGGCGGTAAAAATGTATAGGCCAAAGGTTTGAGGTTACAAGGAAATAGCAGACTTGGGGATAAATGCAGGATTAACCGTAAGCAATTTTGCATAAAATAACGTAAATATTTCCAAATAAACAGATGATCTATTCATTCAAATACTAAAGAAAAGCTTGAACAATTTAATTTTTTTTGAGATGATAACTTTTGAATAAATCTTATGATTTTATAGGGGGTTTGAGAGTATTGGTTTAAACCAATCGGTTTAAAATACTGTAGCATATGAGAGCTTTACACTATAGTTTATTTTTACTTTACATTGTAACATATGAGAGTTTTTTACAATTTGAGTTCAAACCATTTCTCTAAACATGCATTTAATCAAAGCTAAAACCATTTTCCAAGACTAAAACATAAAACGAGCAACAAATTCCTAGAAGTGATGAGGTTTTAACAAATATACTTCACACCATCAACAAACAAACATGAATTAAAAGGAAAACAAGCAAAAGATTGTCAAGGGAAAGAACTTCAAATGCATATAGATTCTCCACTCATTGTTGATGAGCATCGTCAAGAAGAAAACCTCGCCATTGAAAAAATCAAAACTGAGAAGTGTGTTGGAAAAATAGTACGCAGCAGAATTTTAAAAATTTTGTATCAGAGTATTTTCTAAAAATCAAGTTTGACACGCTATATGCATAAATTAACAAGATCTTACTAACCTCTAAATGCTGAAGAACTCCTGCAATCTGTGAAGAGAAGTAACGTTCTAGAAGAGCCTCAACCAACTGGTCTTCTTTGCTATTCTCAATCCACGATCGGAGTGAGTGTGGGCTCACACGTACAGCTCTTCCACCAGGTGACTCTCCTTCCAACCAATTTAGAGAACCCAAAGCTAGAGTTCGTGATTTGTGAACAAGAGCTCTCAGGGAGTTTCAGATTTTCACCAGCAGAGTATCACTTTTAATCTCTCAATTGATCTAAATAACTCTTGCAACTTACTCCCTATTTATAGAGGTTGGGACTAGGGTCAACCCTTATCAGATTGGATCTTAAAAATTTCAATCAGAATTAAATTTGGACCAACATCTAATAAAATCCGCATAAAACGCGTGATCTTATCCTTCGCACATCGCTAGGCCAAACTTGCCCATTGGTAGGCCGAACATGAGGATCGGCATGCCGAACTGCTGAAAAAAGATCTCAGCAAATCTTTTATTTTCCACCCAAGATTCTATAGGATAAAGCCTCAGTTTTAATTCAAATAACCCAATAGAAAAGTTATCTAATCAAAAACAACTTTATCTAGATAATCTATTGAAAAATAAATGAATTCCTAATAATTCTACAAGTTTATCTTGATTTAATTTATTCAAAAATTAAATCAACCGATAAATAGACAAGAATTATCTGATCCCAATAATTCAATAAGTTTATCTTAAATTAGTTTTATCACAAAATTAATTCAACCGATAAACAGACATGAATTATTTGATTCTTTCGAATTTCAACCAATCTAATAAATTTGACATAAGTCACCAATTATTGGAAAAGCACGTCGTATTGTTATAGGATTTTGTGAGCTTGCAAAGGGGACCAAATGGACCTATATAGTTCAAGCTTCCGATAATTACGAAACCCAATATCCTAGATATACATTTCATAATTATCAACTCAAACGCTACTCCAATAAAAGCTTGGAGCTGCACTCTCGAAGTACATAGAATTATGAAGCCCGTATAGCTAAGTCTCCATGACATATCGTAGTGTATAGTATCCCCATAGGATTATCCATAACCGGCTTAAGGACAAGTTCTGTCTTACCTTCCCGATTATTTTTATCTTACGTTTCATTATCTCACCATCGAAAAACTTACCATCTAAAGACAGTATACCATTCGGTTACACCTATCTATCCAAATGGTTGAGCGCTCCAGTTTTCCAATTACAAGATAACGCATATAAAAGGATATCACTACTCCTAAAGAGGAGCTATGGATTCCATATCTATGAATAATAGGTCACGCCATCAAGAGTCATACCTCAAACGTACCGGCATGCATACCACTATTAAGATGTGGGTGTCACCCTTTGGTACATTAAAAGACACAAGTCAAGACAACGGGCCTACTATTCATCTCAGGATTAAGATATAATACAAATGATTGTCTAAAGTGAATCGATTTGCCGAGACAAAATTATTAATCTAAATCAATTCACTTTATGTCCCGATCTAATATATCGTCACCTATGACAACGTGCCAATGTTTCTATTTACGTAGTCCACCTTCGATGGTCAAGACAAACCATCTCCTAATAGAGATATAGACAATATAACAATCTTTACATGAATAAAGCACCCAGCTTTATTCCCTCGATTACGGATCTTATGATTTAGACCATCACCTTAAGAAATGTGTTTTCCGCATAATCTGTCCATCATATGCCCAATTCTTAAGGTTTAGACCGACAGTTTCAGACTTTTGTTTGCTTAACATACATTCAACAAATATGAACGTAAAGATGACAAGATTTGGTATAAACAATAAATAAGTTCTTTATTGATAAAAATGTCTCCAAAAACTTGTTACATTTTTACTCCTTAGGGCATTCATGTCTAACAATCTCCCACTTGCACTAAGTGAGTAAATATGACAAATCTCGCATCCCCATAGCTTCCACATGCCTCTCGAAGACTCTCTCAGTAAGTGTCTTCATAAATGGATCAACTAAATTATCCTCTGACGTGATCTTGCACACCGTGACATGCCTGCCTTCAACGAAGTCTTTTATCACATGATACTTCTGATCAATATGCTTACTCTTTTTGTGAAATCTTGGTTCCTTAGCATTAGCTACTACTGCACTGTTATCACAGCACAGTGATACCGCCTTATCCATACCAAGAACTACCTCAAGATCCCAAAGGAACTTACGGAGCCACACTGCTTCTTTCGAAGCATCACTAGCTACCACATACTCGGCCTCCATCGTTGAATCCGAAGTGCAATCTTGCTTCACACTTCTCCAACTGATGGCACCGCCGCCCAAAGTAAACACAAAACCTAAAGTCAATTTCCTAGAATCTAGACAGGATTGAAAATCTGAGTCAGTATATCCTAGAGGAGTCAAGTCTTCACTCGAATATACGAGCATATACCCTTGAGTCTTTCTCAAGTACTTGAAAATATGCTTTACCGCAACCCAGTGGTTCGGTCCTAGATCTGCCTGAAATCGACTTACAATCCCGACTGCATATCAAATGTTCGGTCATGTGCAAAGTATAACATACATAAGACTACCCACTGCCGAAGCATAAGGCACCTTCTTCATGTATTCTCTTTCTTCATCAGACTTTGGAGAGTCTTTCTTAGAAAGAGTAATTCCAGACCTAGATGGTTGCCCACCTTTCTTGGAATCTTGCATTGTAAACCTCTTGAGAATTTTATCTATGTAGCCGGCCTGGGACAAAGCTATCATTTCTTTCTTCCTATCCCTAAAGATCTGGATACCGAGAACAAATTAGCCTCACCCAAGTCCTTCATGTCAAACTACTTGGTCAACCATAATTTGACCTATGACAACGTCCCAACGTCATTGTCAATTAGCAGAATGTCATCTATATAGAACGGTAGAAAAACCACACTCATATCCTTAATGTGTTTGTAAACACATGGCTCATCCACATTTTGTGAGAACCCATAAGTCTTGATCACCTGATCAAATCTTATATTCCAAGAACGAGAAGCCTGCTTCAGTCCATAAATTGACTTTAGCAGCTTACAAACCTTACCCTCTTGACCCTTTACCTTGAACCCGTCTAGTTGTTCCATATAAATGGACTCATCACGATAGCCATTCAAAAAAGCCGTCTTGACATCCATCTGCTAAATCTTGTAGTCGAGAGTGGTAGCTATAGACAAGAGAATCCCGATGGACTTAAGCATGGCTAGAGGCGAAAAAGTTTCCTTATAATCGATTCCTTCCTTTTGCGTATAACCCTTAGCTACCAATCTAGCCTTAAAGGTTTCAACCTTTCCATCCACTCCTCTTTTTCTCTTGTAGATCTACTTACACCATATGGGTTCTACCCCTTCGACAAGATCCACAAGTTCCTAGACCTGATTAGTCTCCATAAACTTCATCTCTGTGTTCATGGCTTCTTTCCAGAGTTTTGAATCAACATCCTACATAGCCTTTGTGTAAGTATAAGGATCCCTGTCATGTTCATCCGATTCAACCAAGAAGACCTCCCTATAGAACATATACCTCTCAGGTAGACGCTCGATCCTCCCACTACGCCGAAGCCCCTTAGGTTGTTGTTCAGGTTCATTTGGTTTTTCCACACTGATCGGAACGATTTCATTCGGAACCTCCAGAGTGATTGAATCACTCCTTAACTTCTCAAGCACCACTTTGCTTCGAGGTTTAAAGTTGTTCATGTAACTCTCATCAAGGAAAGTTGCATTAGTTGAAACCAAGACTTTATTTTCCTTTGGGTCATAGAAATAACCCCTTTTAGTCCCTTTTGGATATCCTACAAACATGCAAACTTCTGAATGTGTTTCCAACTTATTCTCATCCTTACACAGGATATGAGCCGGACATCTCCATATGCGAATATGGTTTAAGAATGTCTTCCTGCCCGTCCACAACTCGTGAGGAGTTTTAGGGACCGATTTTGAAGGCACATTGTTCAAACGATAACATGCGGTTTGTAGTCCATATCCCCAAAAAGATAAAGGCAATGATGAATAACTCATCATAGACCTGACCATGTCCAATAAAGTCTTATTTCTTCTCTCCGCTACGCCATTCTGCTATAGAGTGCTCGGCGCAGTCAAATAGAATAAAATCTCATTATCTAATAAGTGTCCTAAGAACTCATCAGAAAGGTATTCTCCACCTCAATCGAATCAAAGTGCCTTTATGGGTCTACCCAATTGCTTTTCCACTTCAGTTCGAAACTCCCTGAACTTGTCAAAAGTTTCACTTTTGTGGTGCATCAGGTACAGATACCCATACCTTGAGTAATCGTCAATCAAAGTGACAAAGTACTCATACCCTCCTCGTGCTCGGATGTTCATCGGTCCGCAAACGTCACTATGCACAAGTTTTAGAACCCCTTCGGCCTTATTGCCCTTGGACCCAGATGGTCTTTTAGTCATTTTTCTCTCCAAACAAGATTCACATTGAGGTATAGATTTCACCTTTAACTGACTTAAAGGTCCATCCCTTACCAACTTTTGAATCATATTTAAGTTAATATGACCAAGGCGCAAATGCCAAAGATAAGTCTTACTAGAGTAAGAAGTTTTAAGTCTTTTAGAGTTATTATCATTCATCTAAGCATTAAGTAGTAAGTCCATCTAAGGTTTGATAAAATATAGATTATTTTGCATCCATCCAGAACAGATAAAAGATTTGTTTTTACAAATCACCACTTTATCATTAAAAGAAACCAAATAGGAGTCTTTAAATAAACAAGCTACAGAAATTAAATTCCTTTTAAATTTAGGAACATAAAAATAATCTCGCAAAATTAAATTCCTATAATTATCAAAATAAAGATGGACGTCTCCTACTGCTTCCGCTAAGACCAAAGATCCATCGCCCATCAGAAGCGTGAAGTCTTCATGTAGCAGACTTCTCGTTTCTTTGAACCCCTGTAGAGAAACACAAACATGATTAGTTGCATTGGAATCTATGACCCAAATATCACTAGATTTCTCAACTAAACAAGTTTCTAAATACAAAAGATCACACCTACCTCCTTTGGAAAGAAAGTCCTTGCAATGCTTTTTAATGTGCCCGACCTTCCCACAGAAGAAGCACTTAAGCTTCTTCGGGTTCTTCTTCTTGCTCTTGGCGCTAGCAGGAATACAAGACTTCCCGTTCTTGGCCCGTTGCCTCTTTCCATTCCCAGAGTTAGGATTGGAACCAAAAGCAGCTACCATATTAGCCTTTCCACCCGCAGGAGACTCTCTAATCAGCAGTTCGAACTCTTGTAACTGTTTCATTAATTCTGTTAAAGTCATATCTTGCCTATTGCTCAAATTAAATGTAGCTCTAAATGGAATAAATTCATTTGACAGAGTCTTAAAGACCATATTCATCTGAGTTTCAGCATCGACGTCGGCTCCATTGGTTTGAGTCTCAGCGAGGTAACCCATGACCAACATTATATGCTCCTTTATAGATGTCCCCGGCCTCTGCTTACAGTTAAGTAGTTTCTGAAGCACCCCTTGCCGCTTTGTTATGGCCTGGCCTCCAAACATGTCTTTAAGATTATCCAAGATCTGCTTTGTAGTCTCATAATCTTCATGTTGAGCCTGTAACACGTTATTCATGCTGGCCATAACATAGCAGCGGGCCTGATCGTTTGCATCTTTCCAGCTATCGTATGCTTGGAATTGCTCATTAGTGGAATCTCCCGTAGGCTTGGGAGGACAAGAGGTTGTTAGCACAAATTTCAATTTCTCAAAGGAGAAGACGATATCTAGGTTCCGTTTTCAATCATTATAATTATATCCGGTTAATAGGTTTTTTTCAAGTATCGAAGATAAAATGTTTTTAGACATTTTTAATCTACAATAAAGAATCATATACCAAACATAAGCAAACAAATAATAATAATTTATTAAGATAACACAATCATGTAAAAAACATATAAATGTGTTTATGTGTCAAAACCTTGAAAATATTACAACCTTACAACGATAATTCCCAACTCAGAATTCAACAAGCTCCTAGGGGAGTCATGCCAAATTCAATCAGGAACACGGATCCCCTCCTAATTAATATATGCCATCCAGGACCCGTATGATCCAGCATATATTAATTATTGTTTCTTTGGCAATTAATTTTATTAACAAAGCTCCTAGGGGAGGTTAATAATAAAATTAACATGAGTGTATAACCATCGTTTTAATATTTTATCCATGATTTATAATCACCGCCTAGGGGTGTGTAACCATAAATCATGCTAAAATACCTTATCCTCTTAGAGATCTAATCTGGTACATGATAGAAATCCCTTCCTAGGGGTTGGGACCACCATGTTCTTCCTATGGACCAACGATGGAGGCCGTAGGTCCTCTCTTTGAAAACCTTCTCCCACTCAATCTTTTGAAATCAAGGTTTTATTTTAAGAGACATGCATGAACAATTTTAATATGAGCGGCACTCCCTATTCTATATGACATGTTATCAAGATACATGGTAAATCATATTATAATGCAAACAGGTAAAGCAATTAAGCAAAGCTATAAGCAAAATAATAATAACCGTAATATTATGATTTCATCCTAGAGAATAGAAAAGAAAGATTACAAGAGAATAATCAAAATATATTATTGACTCTTCATCCTTGAATCCTCAAGCTGTATCATTCTTCATGTAATATCCATCTTCAAGTCTTCAATCCCGTATGAATCAAATACTTCATATTTTTGGTTATATCCAAATTTAATGTCTCTCAAAATTGTCCCAAAAATAAAATTAAAACTGTATTGAAAAACTGTATCTTTTTTGAAAAAATTTCCAGCTCTCTACCGGCAAGATTGGCCTACTGGTCATGACCCATCGGCCTGCCGATCTTCAGATCGGCCTACCGATGCACGCAGATCACCCTGTCGAACTAAAAGTTCAGCTTGCCGCCAAAGTCTCTTGATTTTTGCCTCGTTATCGTCCCGTATATCTACGACCACCGGCCTGCCGATCTGCGACCATTGGCCTGTCGAACTAGAGGGTCGGCATGCCGACCGAGCAGTAGTCACCCGTTCTAGAAAATAAAATTTTTAATGCAATACATCAATTTTATTTTTAACAATTCAAAAACATAAAATTAGAGACTCAAGAAATACCTGGAAGCGCCATCATCTATCTTCTAGATCCGCCTTCTAGATCCGTCTTCTCCGAGTAATTATTTAATTACAAAATTCTTACAAATTTAAAATTAAATAACAATTCCTAGACGGAGATGATAGTCCGCCATCTAATTACATGAAAAAACTAGATACACATTCTAACCTCTAAGGAACTATAATCGGTATGAATTAATTAATTAATTAATTAATAATAATTTAATCAACCATAATTAATTAATAAACATTCACCATATAATC
The DNA here is from genome assembly GCA_025403435.1 of Artocarpus heterophyllus. Taxonomy (NCBI): domain Eukaryota; kingdom Viridiplantae; phylum Streptophyta; class Magnoliopsida; order Rosales; family Moraceae; genus Artocarpus; species Artocarpus heterophyllus. The sequence continues at coordinate 2,790,472 of CM046331.1, read as the reverse complement.
CATGACAACATAAAATTATATATAAACCTAGAGTGCCAACTCTCTATAAAATTAAATTCAAGCATATGAGAGATTAAGATCATAAAATTTATACATATAGCATGATCACAAACTTGTAAATTTATGTAAAAACCTGTCTCTGATACTTATTGTTGGAAAAATAGTACGTAGCAAAATTTTAAATTTATATCAAAGTATTTTCCAAAAATCAAGTTTGATATGTTATATGCATAAATTAATCAAATCTTACTAATCTCTGAATGCCGAAGAACTCCTGCAATCTATGAAGAGAAGTAACATTCCAGAAGAGCCTCAGCCAACTGGTCTTCTTTGCTATTCTCTATCCACGATCGGAGTGAGTATGGGCTCACACGTATAGCTCTTCCATCAGGTGACTCTCCTTCCAACCAATTTAGAGAACCCAAAGCTAAAGTTTGTGATTTGTGAACAAGAGCTCTCAGGGAGTTTCAGATTCTCACCAGCAGAGTATCACTCTTAATCTCTCAATTAATTTAAATAACTCTTGTAACTTACTCCCTATTTATAAAGGTTGGGTCTAGTGTCAGTCTTTATCAGATTAGGTCTCAAAAATTCGAATCAGAATCAAATTTGGATCAATATATGATAAAATCCACGTAAAACGCGTGATCTTATCCTTCGCACATCGACAGGCCAATCTGCCTAATCGGCAGGCCGAACTTGTCCATTGACAGGCCAAACATGAGGATCGGCATGCCGAACTGTCAAAAAAAGATCTCAACGAATCTTTTATTTTCCACCCGAGATTCTATAGGATAAAGTCTCAGTTTTAATTCAAATAAGCCAATAGAAAAGTTATCTAATCAAAACAACTTTATCTAATAATCTCTAAGAAAATAAATGAGTTCCTAATAATTCTACAAGTTTATCTTGATTTAATTTATTCAAAAATTAAATCAACCGATAAACAGACAAGAATTATCCGATCCCAATAATTCAATAAGTTTATCTTAAATTAATTTTATCACAAAATTAATTCAACCGATAAACAGGCATGAATTATTTGATTCTTCTGAATTTCAACCAATCTAATAAATCTGACATAAGTCACGAATTATTAGAAAAGCACGCTGTATCGTTACATGATTTTGTGAGCTTGCAAAGGGGACCAAATGGGCCTATATAGTTCAAGCTCCCGATAATTATAAAATCCAATATCCCATATATACATTTCATAATTATCAACTCCAACGCTACTTCACTAAAAGCTTGGAGCTACACTCCCAAACTACATAAAATTACGAAGCCCATATAGCTAAGTCTCCATGACATATCATAGTGTATCGTATCCCCATAGGATTATCTATAACCGGCTTAAGGACAAGTTCTGTCTTACCTTCTTGATTATTTTTAGCTTACGTTCCATTATCTCACCATTAGAAAACTTACCATCCAAAGACAGTATATCATTCGATTACACCTATTTATCTAAATGGTTGAGTGCTCCAGTTTTCCAATTAGAGGATAACGCATATAAAAGGATATCACTGCCGCTAAAGAGGAGCTATGGATTCCATATCTATGAATAACAAGTCTATGCCATGAAGACTCATGCCTCCAACGTAGACTCATGCCTCCAACGTACCGGCATACATACCACTATTAAGATGTGGGTGTCACCCTTTGGTACATCAAAAGACACAAGTCAAGACAACAAGCCTACTATTCATCTTAGGATTAAGATACAATACAAATGATTGTCTAAAGTGAATCAATTTGCTGAGACAGAATTATTAATCTAAATCAATTCACTTTATGTCTCGATCCAACACATCGTCACCTATGACAACATGCCAATGTTTCTATTCACGGAGTCCACCTCCGATGGTCAAGACAAACCATCTCCTAATAGGGATATAGACAACATAACAATCTTTATATGAATAAAGCGCCCAACTTTATTCCCTCAACTGCGGATCTTATGATTTAGACCATCACCTTAAGAACCGTGTCTTCTGCATAATCTGTCCATCATATGCCCAATTCTTAAGGTTTAGACTGACAGTCTCAGACTTTTATTTGCTTAACATACATTCAACAAATATGAACGTAAAGAGGACAAGATATGGTATAAACAATAAATAAGTTCTTTATTGATAAAAATATCTCCAAAAACTTATTACTTTTTTACTCCTTAGAGCATACATGTCTAACAAAGTGTACGACAACAAACTTCACTCGTGCCGAAACCGACCTAGAACCTTGATCGATAGTGGAAACAGAGGTGAGAGAGCACCGAGGATAGAGAGGGGAAGGCACAAAGGAGCAAGATGGCAGCCTCAAACAACGGTGAAAATGGAGAGAGAGTGGAAGTAAGAGATATGAGGGATTTAGGAAAAGGAGAAAAGGAAAACTAAGGGTAAAAATGGTATATCACATATTGATAATTTTATAATATGCCATTTTATTTTTATTATTTTAAACTATGTTATTTACTTTTTGGAAAAAACTATAGTAAGACCCTCTATTTTTTTTCAACAACAAGACCTGTTTTTTTATCCGTTTGATTAGCATCAGACGGTTAAAAATTCAACAAGCTAAAATAAGCTAAACACACCAAATTCTTAAAAGCTAAAAATAAAAAATAAAAAGTAACAAAATAAAAAAAAATAAAAAAGTAGACTTTCTTTGCCACCTTTGGGTGAGTCACTCGGTGTTCTCTACCACTTCATGACGATGACGGCATGGAGGCACGACGGTGGTTGTGACACACTATAATCGTGACTGGTTTGATGACCCACAATGGATGCGACTAGGTTCGCGACCCACGGTGGTCGCTTTCCATCGTGACACCAACAACGCGCCATGATTCCATAAAAAAAATGATTGAATGGCAGGCATCCTCTCTGTCGGCCTCTACATCAAAAACCTGGAATTGCGCAGTGCGTTCTTCGTAAAAAAACCCGAAATCTCCCAGTGCGTTCTCCATCTGCCTCTCCGTCAAAAATTTGGAATCACGCTATACGCCCTCTCTGTCGGTCGAAGAGATCTACTCGTCCATCGAGCCCCCCACCCTCTCCACCTCCCCCTGTCCCATTGCCAACATCAATAAAGTTGCAAATCATGGTAATTGACGTCGCGAGTCTTCTCCAGCTGCCACACCCTCCATTGGAAAGCTTCCCCCAAGTGATGAAGACCCCCCACCCCTAATGGAGCACAACATTTTTTCTCTGATTTTTTTGTTTTTTATTATTTGTTATTTTAAAATTAAATAAAGTGATTGAATAAAGTGTGTTTATTTTATTTTTATAAGAATTAGATTTTGAACCATGGGATTTCAATCCAGCTAGAAAAAACAAGTTTTATCGATAAAAATTTTGAGTAGGTCTTAATATAGCATTTTTTTTTTTTTACTTTTAATCCTTTTTTTTATGGAAACTTTTAACCGTTTAATGAATAGGCCTTTTTATACAATTTCTAAAAAAAAAAAAAAAAAAAAGAGAGAGAGAGAGAGATAGCTTGTCCAACGGTTCAAAGCGACCGCGAACATTAATGTGGCGCTGAAATCAGGACACGCGTAGCTTGTCGAAGGGAGCCTCAGGCCGTACCCGCTCCGGTCCACTCCTGCAAATACTAGAAATCAATAGTAGCAATCGCGTCATTTTATCTCCCAAAAGCCAACGCCCCGACAGCTTCTTACGCGCTTAAAATGCTTCCTTTCCCCGATTCCTGCATTATTCCCCACAACTCGGCCTCAGTAAAAAAGCATTAAATTAAAAAATATTATAAGAGAGCAGCAAACCAAAATTTAAGAAATAATAAATAATAAACGGAAAACGAAATGTCCATTGTTTTGCCACAACAATAAAATAACGCCAATAAATAACCGAGCTTTTTGGTGAATTAATAAATAAGCGAATTAAGTACCTAAATGTTAAAAGGTTGTTTGATAAAGACAATTAAACTAACTTTTTAATTATTAACAATATAAAACTCTTATACGCTATAATCAAAATAAAAAATTATTATAGTATAAAATTTTCACATGTTATAATAAAAACGATTTTAATCAATAGTTTTAACTATCACGTCAAACACCTTATAAATCTCCTCCTCATTACATTAAATTGTCAAATTTAGATCATTATTTCATGCTAGAAGCCTCTTTTCGACACAATTTACATTTAACCAAATTTGATTAAGAAAGAGCAATTTGTGTACTTGATTATTTATATACTTTTTTGGTTTTCTCTTGTAAGATTTCGGTACACATATTACTCTTTAAACGTTTTCAATCGATTTTATTGTGGTTTCAATTTGTGGTTAAGACTGAGTCATTAATCATGTTGTAGTCTTTCACGTCTAAATTAATGTTTATACTTTTTTAATTAGGTATGCATTTTCATTTTAAAATAAAATTGATTAAAAAAGAGATTAGATATATAAAGTAAAAAATAGAGTCAATAATTGTTATTTTTGAAATCACAAAGCAAATTAAAAATATAGCACGTCGAAATCACAAAATAAATTAAAAATAGAGTAAATAATCATGAAATGTGAGATCATATATAAAACATATTCCAAGCCAAAAAAAAAAAGAAACAGAGAATAAATTATAAATCTACATATGGACTCTGCAAAATGAAAGGTGCGTTTGATACGAGTATTTGAATGAAGATTTAAATTTTTATGAGAGAAATTATAAAATAAAATGATTCAAATTGTGATTTAAAAATTCAAACAAGCATTAGAAAAAAAAAAGGAGATATATTTTTTAAAAAATTGTGTATTTTTAAAAAAATAATGATCGTATAATATTCTCCGCGTTGTCTTTCGCTTCCTGTCTGTACCTTCTCCAACCCATAGAAAATAGAAAAGCAAAACAGACGAACATATTATAAAATAAAACGCAAATGGAGATCAACAAAATCAAAATGTAAAAAAAGCCCTAACTACCACCACTTTCTCTCTCTCTCTCTCTCTCCTCTCTCTCTTCAGTCCTTTACTCTCACTCTCAGTACTCTCACTCACTGAGAAAACCACCATTAAAGCTACTGTATCCAGAGCTCTCTTTCCTCCTTCTCCTTCTTCTTCGGAGGCATACTAAATGTGAGCCGTTGGGTCTCTTTTCCAATGCAATGCTGTCTTCCGTCTGATCAAATCACAGCCGCTCATTCCGAAGTATAATCTCCGATCCGGTTGACCGACTCGACCTCGATGTGAATCTGCCTTAGCTTCTCTTCCACGTTTCCTATTACGGGATCTCTCTCGCCGAGTAAAACTTCTTTCTCTCTCTCCATTTCTTTCTCTCTCTTGTTTTTGCTTAGATGTGATCTTCTTTCTTTACTTGGCTGATTATTCTTTGCTTGAATCGCTGACAAAAAGCGCGTGCTTTATTTTATTGTTGTTTTTCTTTTTTTTTTTAATTAATAGTTTTTTTTATGGAGTATTTTTGATTTTCGGATTGCGATTTTTTTTTTTCAGATTTGTTTTACACGCCTTTTTAGTAAATAACTGGATAATTTGTCGTTGAAGTTTTTTTTTTTTTTTTTTTTGGTGTGATGATTCTTTGTGTTGTTGAAGCTATTCTGTGTTGATCAAAGCTGCTTTTTCATTCACTCGATTAGCTACTCACTCTTTCACTCTTCAAAATTTCATATCTTCTTTTTGTTATTATTCAGCGTTTTGATCTTCTAAAGAGGTAAAGCAAGTAATTTTCTTTGTTTTATTATTTTTAATTTTAGTTCATTATATTTATGGTTTTGTTGTTTGTTATAGATTTCTAATAGTTGCTTCAGGAATCTGAAAGAGAAGTGGAGTTTTACTCTCTTATTCAGTTTTGTTTTCAGTTCATCAGCTCTCATTTACGTGTGTATGTGTGTGTGTGTGTGTGTTTTTTTTTTAATGGTTTTTAACTATCAAACGATTGAATATATTTTGATCAGAAAATTTTCTTTGCTTTTTTCCTTTTTTCCCATAAGAGTTGTTCATTATTGTTTCCCTTTTAATATACAATATCTAAACATAAACTGTTTTTATTTATTTGTTTTTTATTTTTTGTGATTGAAGCAGATCTTGAGGTTCCAAGTATCAGACTTAAATCAGTAAAAAATGAGAGCCTTCGAGTTTGGGTTGTCAGTTCTGGTTTTGTTGGCCCATCTAGTTGTTGTAGCAAAAGCAGAGGTCTACATAGTGACCATTGAAGGAGATCCCATTATTAGCTACAAAGGGGATATTGATGGGTTTAAAGCCACTGCTGTTGAATCTGATGAGAAGATTGATACCTCAAGGTATTTGCGATTACCCTTCCTTTCTCAAATAATTATAAAAAGTACATTTTTTTTCTTTATTTTTTTTGTATTTTTTATTATTTGTGATCACGCACACATCACTTTCAAGCAATGCTGGCCAGCCTCAAGTGCCTTGGCCCTTTCTTATGATATGGAGTTTGCCCATGTCGTTAGACTTGTTCTATTTCTTAGTAGGGTCAATTCTCAAGAAGGGCGGAATTCCTTGCTCACTTGTCTATTCTTATCATTCTTTTTTATATTTTCATTTTTGCATGAAATTGTGACAATGATCTGAATTAAAAATGACTTGGGCTTGTTGCGTTTGTTTGAAGTAGCTAAGCAGCTTGTGACTCTCGTCGGTGAGTCTTGCCGACTGTGATCGTGGAAATAGGTGAAACATCCATGCCCTTAGGGGCCGTTTTAGTCATAATGTTAAAGTTGTTTTGATCTGTAGTTCTCTTCGATTGTTTTCAACACAGTGTATACACTTGGATGGGTCACCACTTGAAAGAAGTGAACCCATTGGTAAAAATATTTGCCGTAGATTGTATTGTGACTGGATGAAATGACAGAATTTTGAGGTCTCCTCAATTACTGAGCGTAGCAATTGTTGTCATGGTCAATATTTTGATTGTTGTGTAGATTTTTATTTTTTTGTTATTTTTTGTTGTCTTTGCTTTTTGAGCCCCTCAAATTTCTATCTACTGCTAACTGCTATGTGAGGCTGCACTGTATTGTCATTGTCTTACTTTTTTTTTAATTACTATTTTTTTAAAACTTATAAATAATGAAAAAGTGTTGTTGATTTATTTTTGCTTGTAATCTTGTTATTCTATTTATATTTTTTGTTCTTTTGCTGGTACATTATTGATTGCAGTTAACATTTATAAACATGAAAATAGCATGCTTGCTCTGCAGGGAAAAGAGAATTTTGATTTCCATGGAATGAGTAAACAGTCTAAGGCATCAGTTTTCAAAAATTACTTTGTTTCTACCTTTCATATTCATTTACCTTGATTTTATGTGCTTTTCTCATTATTACCATCCTGGAAAAAAATGTTGATATTCATGGAATGTGTGCAAAGAGTCTAGTGCAACAGTTAACAAGTAACTCCTCTTTCTATATGTTAATTGATTTTTGATGTTTTTATTTGCTTTTCTAATTATTGCTCTGTGCCTTTCTCCTTTTATGTTAACTACCATTGTTGTAAGAAAAAATTGCAAATTACTAATACTAGCTGATACATTTCTCTTACCCCAAGAAGATGCGATGTTATATATATATATATTTGTCCTGTATTAAGATCTGTATTTTCAACATTTAATATTTTGATTTCAAGGTTCAAGAAATAGAGTTTGACAACTAATATCTTGCTTTGAACTCTTTCCCCTTCATATTTATTTTGGCTTCATTCAGTGACTTGGTTACCTCCTATGCTCGTCATCTTGAGATGAAACATGATATGCTTCTTGGCCTGCTCTTTGAGCGTGGGACCTACGAAAAGATCTATAGCTATCGGCATCTTATAAATGGCTTTTCTGTTCATATTTCCCCGGAACAGGTGCATGTTTGGACACCTCCCTAACTGACAATTTTCTGTTTTTAACACTCATTTCTCGTCTTGCATTCTCATTCCCTTGCTTGATCCCTTTATATTGTAGGCAGAAACCTTAAGACGTGCTCCGGGTGTGAAATCTGTGGAGAGGGACTGGAAGGTGCGGAGACTTACAACTCACACCCCACAGTTTTTGGGGCTTCCAACTGGTGTATGGCCAACAGGAGGTGGCTTTGACAGGGCTGGAGAGGATATTGTGATAGGATTTGTGGACTCTGGGATATATCCACACCATCCGAGCTTTGCTACCCACAATACTGAACCATATGGACCTGTTCCAAAGTATAGAGGAAAATGTGAAATTAATCCAGACACTAAGAAGAGCTTTTGCAACGGGAAAATAATTGGAGCCCAACATTTTGCCAAAGCTGCTACAGCGGCTGGGTCATTTAATCCATCGATTGATTTTGCATCTCCTCTTGATGGTGATGGACATGGAAGGTTAGATTCCATGTTTTGGTAAATTACATCTAAAATAGATATTTGCTTGATATAAAATCAATAGAGAACTCTTGCTTGATATTTGCTTGATATAAAATCAATAGAGAACTCTTGCAGAGATAGAAACCAATTCAACATGTCCCTGTAATACAGAGGACAACTCGATAAGTGGCTTTGATGTTTGAGAATTCAAGGAGTAGCTTGATAGCATTTCAAATACTGTGGTAACTATGCTTGCATGATAGCTGTTATAGAACAGTTCTTAAAAGGAATTTAGTGCGAGTATTAATCTCGTCATTCAGTCTTAGTAACCATGCTTGTGTAATTATCGTTATATTACAGCTTTGAAAAGAATTTAATGCAAGTGTTAATGTCATAGCTTCTAAAATCAAATCTAATTGTGATAATGTAACCCCGAGGAGCTGATTGCCAGGGTCCATTATGCTCTTACAATACCTTGGGTTTAAATCCATAGGCCAACTACTTTATAAATAACCAGATTATAGGTTTGGTGGAGCCTTCGGTTTCAAATTCAAGCTCAAGGGGGACTAATAGGAAATTTACAAAGAAAAAACTAATAAGACTCCCATTTGTTGGATTTTTGTACCATGTTTTACAATTCAAAACATAGTTTTTTTCCCCTCTTTACGAGAGTAAAATCTTCTCTCTCACCTTTTCTAGTGTTCTCTACAAATGATGGTTGGATTTTTTTGTATCTGAGTTTATATCCGTCTTCCTCACACCTTTTTTGGGTATACCTTTTTGGATACCAGTCATACAGCGGCTATTGCAGCTGGAAATAATGGAATTCCCGTCCGAATGCATGGTTATGAATTTGGAAAAGCGAGTGGGATGGCTCCACGTGCCAGGTTAGGAGTAGTAATCTTCACATAATTATGGGATCATTCAAAGTAGCATAGAATATTATTCTTTTGAATGAGATGTTTTTTAATTTTCATCTTCATTTCATAAGAGCGCTTTTAACTGTTCATTTCAGGATTGCGGTGTATAAAGCACTTTATAGGCTCTTTGGAGGGTTTGTAGCAGATGTAGTTGCTGCAATTGATCAGGTATGTATGAATACAAGACATTAATTGAATCTCTAGTTCGTGTTGTATGCAAAGAGATACATACCTTTAGTTTCCTTTAAAATATTCCTCCTCCATGGTCTCATGATGATTCTTTGTTCTCCATTGTAAATATACGCAATAAATTATTATTTGGATCTTTCAATTTTTTTCTCTTATTTTATTGACGTAAAAAAAGAGCATCTTCATGCATGTTCTGCATTTGACTACCAAAGAAGTCCGGGTTGACGAGTTTGTACTTGATAGAACTTTTAGCTATTTTAGGAAACAGAGCAGTAAATATTAAAATTAAAAAAAAGACGGAATTTTGGTTTTATAAGTGCTCCATCTATTTGATGGAGATAATTTAACAGGACCACATATGCATTTAGGACTTTCCTGTAAGTTGTTATTTCTTGGGAAAATGATTGTTAATAGAGAGAAACTTATGAACAGGCTGTGTACGATGGAGTGGATATACTCAGCCTTTCCGTTGGGCCAAACAGTCCTCCAGCTACCACCAAGACCACTTTTCTGAATCCTTTTGATGCTACACTTCTTGCAGCTGTGAAAGCAGGCGTATTTGTTGCACAAGCAGCTGGAAATGGAGGTCCTTTCCAAAAAACTTTGGTTTCTTATAGCCCTTGGATAACATCTGTAGCTGCTGCAGTCGATGACCGCAGATACAAAAATCATCTGACCCTTGGCAATGGAAAAATCTTAGCTGGAATTGGGTTGTCCCGTAAGTCCTTCTAAGCTTGCACATTTCTATCAATTTGACAAAAGTTGCAGAGAAACATATAGACGTGAAACTGTTGATTTTTACAATAGTGTTTCTCAATATATATATATATATGTATGTATGTATACAGGTGTGTGTGTATATATATATATATTTATCAAAGGCTTGATTGGAGACTATAATACGTACACATATTGATTGGAGACTATAACACATAAGTACATAGTGTTTGTTCATGTTGAGAGATGCGAACGCAAATTTTCTTCTGTTGGTTGTATAATCATTTTTCTTTATTGTCGTTTAGCAGTTTAGCATTTCCTTCACCTTTCTTGGATGTTGTCTCTGTTTCAAGGTGTAAGATTTTGCTTTAATAGGCCCGTGAGAATACACAGTATGCATTTCTCATGTTGGTCACTTTATTAGATTTGTTCCACCGTCCTGAAGTAACTTTAAACAATTGGTTCTATAATGCTAGATGGATATATTTACCGTTCATATGTGTGGCCTCCTAAGAGGTGAAACTTGCTGCTATTCGTGTTACTAAAGTTGTCTTTTCCTTTTTTTAACTATATTCGACTCTAGGCCGTTTATTATTATTATTATTATTTTGGTCTTCCATGCTGATATTCCCACTGCCTTTTTCAGCCTCAACACATTTAAATCAAACATATACATTGGTCGCCGCAAATGATGTCATGCTCGATTCTTCAATAATGAAGTATAGCCCCTCAGATTGCCAGCGACCAGAACTTCTAAACAAGCACTTTGTTGAGGGGAACATTCTTCTTTGTGGCTATTCCTTCAATTTTGTTGCTGGTTCTGCATCGATAAAGAAAGTTTCAGAAACAGCAAATGCTCTTGGTGCGGCCGGCTTTGTTCTCTGTGTGGAAAATGTTTCTCCTGGAACAAAGTTTGACCCTGTTCCTGTCGGCGTTCCCGGGATTCTAATCACAGATGTTAGCAAGTCTATGGTATCTCTCTCGACTTGTTTACTCCAATAAAGTTGTGTCAGTATACTAGATGCATTATACCCTTCAAACGTTTATTTAATATAAGTTGGCATTCGCTTATATGATAAGGCAAAATACAATCCTATCTTTTCATGTCAAAGGAAGATGCAAACCAAAAGCCATTTCTTTTTTTAGTCATGTTCCAACGTAAATCAATATTTGGCATCGTTCATCCCGTATGCACCTTCTTTCTGATAGCTGCTCTGTGTTACTGCTTTGAACTTTTTCCTTTTGTGTAGTATTTTTGCACGTACATGTTCTCTTTTTTTCTCCTCTTTACATTTTTGCTTGCTCCTACCTATCTTATGTTATTATTTTTTGGTGCTTTGCATCAATTTGTGTAGGATCTCATAGATTATTATAACGTCTCTACACCTAGAGATTGGACTGGAAGAGTGAAAAGTTTCAAAGCTAAAGGCAGCATTGGGGATGGTTTGATGCCAATACTCCACAAATCAGCACCACAGGTGGCAATTTTCTCTGCTCGAGGGCCAAACATCAAAGATTTCGGCTTCCAAGATGCTGATCTTCTCAAACCAGATATTCTAGCTCCGGGTTCTTTGATTTGGGCTGCTTGGTCTCCAAATGGAACGGATGAAGCTAATTACGTTGGTAAATCAGATATCCTAGCACTTTTTTTGCCTTTTACAATTTCCCTATCCTCACGGCTTACATACTAGGCATGGAATTGTGTCCATTTATAAGTCAATATTTGTCTTGAGAAACTGTTTAAAGTCATATTTTTTTTAATATGGGATACAGCTTAGAATATTGCAATTATTTACTTTTAATCTGCTAAAAATCATATGCTTTTAACAGGGGAGGGATTTGCAATGATATCTGGAACTAGCATGGCCGCTCCGCATATTGCAGGCATAGCTGCTCTAATAAAGCAGAAGCATCCTTCCTGGAGCCCTGCTGCCATCAAATCAGCCTTGATGACAACGTCAACCACGATAGACAGAGGAGGAGGACCTATTCAAGCACAAGAGTACTCTGAAACTGAAGCAATGAAGCTAGTCACTGCAACACCTTTTGATTATGGGAGTGGCCATGTCAACCCACGAGCCGCGCTAGACCCAGGACTCGTCTTTGATGCAGGTGTGTTTTCACGTACTCTTTTCGTTAACTTTTTCTAATTTGTGGTAATTGAAAGAATGTCCAGTTGGATTTAGAACTCAATTGGTTTATAGATCAGGGGTTTATAGATCAGTGAAATTAACATCGCCAGAGGGATAAAGATAAAAAGTAAAACTGCTTTTCTGGCGTCATATAAATTTAGCATAAAAATGTTGTTTTGTCGTGGGGCTTTAGCTTTACCTACGTTGTATTATTGTCTCAACTTAGCAGCCAAGACCGGGAGGGGATATCACTACATAACAAGAAACCTTAAACAATGAACAAAGGAAAAACGATAAGGAGAATTGAACGATACAAGAGTTTTCATTTTTGTTAATTAAATCTTTATAGCTCGTCTCTTGGAGCACTATGTTTCCTGCTAACTAACAGCTAGTTATGTTTTTTAAGTATGGCAAGTTACTTCTCAATCTTATTTTTATTCTGAACTATATATCTGGGTTTGGTTCTTTAGGTTATGAAGATTACTTGGGGTTCTTGTGCACAACACCTGGTATTGATGTGCACGAGATAAAGAACTACACCACCTCGCCTTGCAACTACACCATTGGCCATCCATGGAATCTCAACACCCCATCAATCGCTGTTTCTCATCTCGTGGGAACAAAAACCATTACTCGAACAGTTACAAATGTGGCCGAGGAAGAAACCTATGTGATCAAAACCAGAATGGCTCCGGCAATTGCAATTGAAGCCAACCCCCCTGCAATGACCGTGAGACCTGGTTTGTCGAGGAAATTCACGGTAACTCTCACGGTTCGATCCGTTACCGGAACCTACAGTTTTGGTGAGGTTTTAATGAAGGGCAGTAGGGGTCACCAGGTAAGGATCCCAGTTGTAGCAATGGGATACGAACGATGATAGTCTGGGCTAGTAATTTAAATGCTAAGGGTTTTGCGGTTGATATATTCTTTATAATCTGTGGGAATAAGATTAAAGAGGCTAGATATATTTGTTTGAGATATATGTAAGCTGTAAAGATGACTTGTACAAGGGGGAGACGCCTAGTTTCTTCCCCTTTTTAAGTTTTTGCTAATTTGTTCGGTAGTTTGGTAACTCATTCATAATGAAGTTCTTGTCTGCCATTTCTTTTGTTCCTTTTTCCTTTTTTATTTTTGAACTTGGGCGGAAAGATTCAAACTTTTTACCTTTTAGTAAAGTTGAATGTGAATTATTGTTAGACTATGCCTATAATCACATTTTCCTATTTCTTTTCTGCCCTAGGGGAAGAGTGAAAGTAAAGTTATTATTTTAGCACGTTAAAAATACCAAATAAAGAATGAATAATAACATGAAGAAATCTCTCGAATTTGTTTGAGATCTCCGGTCGAAGCTTGGTAGGCACCTCTAACGTATTGCTAGGGAGGCTGCTCGGCGCGACCTCGAGTGTTCCAGTTGAGTTATATCTCAGCTGAGTTCCCAGGAAGGTCGGGAGCTTTCACGCGGATTTGTGTCCCGTCGGGAGCGTGTCTCCCAAGAGTTGAACCCGTATCCTCTTGAATAAGAGGGTCTTAGGGTGTCCCCTAGGTACTAATCCCTCCAATTGGATGGATTGGTATCTGGGGGACACCCTAAGACCTTATTCAAGAGGATACGGGTTCAACTCCTGGGGGATACGCTCCCTCAGGGGGAGGCAAATCCGTGTAGGGGCTCCCGACCTCCCTGGGAACTCAGCTGGGATATAACTCGGCTGAGACACTCGGGGTCGCGCCGGGCAGTCTCCCCGGCAATACGGTAGAGGTGCCCTGCCTAGGCTCTGGCCGGGGATCTCAAGACCTCAACATAAAACGCGTGTTCGGATGAGAGACTCAACCCCGAGGGGGTCCCTGCTCGGAAGAGGGACCTCGGCTCGGTGGTGGCTCACTCCTACAAATTGTGTCCAAGGTGGCCCTCTGCAGCCTGGCGCAACCCCGAGTGTCTCAGCCGAGTTAGGTTCCAGTTGAGTTCCTAGGGAGGAGGGGCAGAGCGTGTTCCCCAGGAGTTGAACCCGTATCTTCTTGAATAAGAGGGTCTTAGGGTGTCCCCTGGGTACCAATCCATTGGTACCTGGGGGTCACCTTAAAACTCTCTTATCCAAGAGGGAAAATGTTTGACTCTTGGGGGACACGCTCTCGTGGTGGCTCACTCCTACAAATTGTGTTCAAGGTGGCCCTCTGCAGCCCGGCGCAACCCCGAGCGTCTCAGCCGAGTTAGGTCCCAGCTGAGTTCCTAGGGAAGTCGGGAAGAGGGGCAGAGCTTGTATTTTGCCTCCAGTGAAAGAGCGCGTCCCCTAGGAGTTGAACCCGTATCCTCTTGAATAAGAGGGTCTTAGGGTGTCCCCTGGGTACCAATCCATTGGTACCTGGGGGTCACCTTAAAACTCTCTTGGGTAGCGCGTCCTCCAGGAGTTGAACCCGTATCCTTTTGAATAAGAGGGTCTTAGGGTGTCCCCTGGGTACCAATCCATTGGTACCTGGGGGTCACCTTAAAACTCTTTTATCCAAGAGGGAAAATGTTCGACTCTTGGGGGACACGCTCCTCTCGCGGGAGGCAAATCCGCGTGGGGGCTCCCGACCTTCTTGGGAACTCAGCTGGGATATAACTTGGCTGAGACACTCAGGGTCGCGTCGGGTAGCCTCCCCGGCAATACGTTAGAGGTGCCCGTCAGGCTCCGGCCGGGGATCTCAACACCTCAACAGTATTTATCTTTTTATATCCTCTAAACCATATATTTGGTTTTTGATCTTATCAAATTGTAAGTTTTAGTTTGTATTTAATGCACAAATATACACCTTATTTTGGTCAATAAGTTTCAGGTTAAAAAGGACCCATTATCTTTAAGTAAAAGTGAAAAAAAAATTAAAACTTTTAAAATGAGAAGAAAAAAAAAACACAAAAAACCTAATTTTAAGGGTATTCTAGATATTTTTCAAGTCAAAACTAAATAAGTTTTTTTTTTTGTAAGTTTATTAAGTTTCTTATTTTTCTATCTTAGGGTATTTTGGGCAAATTTTTTTGGTCAAAATTAAAGGTTGACTAGAAAAAAGTATAAATTTGTATATTAAGTTCAGTCGATAAGATCAAAAACTAAAGTATAATGTTTGAAAAAACTTAAAATACAAGGTACTCTAAATAAAAAAAAAGTTGGCTCACTTGATGTTTTATGCATTCTACAAATTATTTTATTACGAAAATATTTCTATGGGTTCATGGTAGAATTTGGTCCTTTTGCTCCCTATTTATTTTTAATATCACCTTTCTTAGAATTATGATCGTAGAATTTGTGTTACTATAAAAAAATTTCATAGTAGGACACGTCTTGCCTTATTGGTAGGACAAGTTATTGGATTCAACTTCAATGACATTATTTGCAAGCGGGGGAACTTTTGCCGCGTGTTTTGTATTATTTTTAATTTGAACATTGTTTGGGAACAAGGATGAGAGAGAAAACAAGTAACGAATTTCTGTCTTGGAGCTTAATTTTTCATTAATTTTGTAACTAAGTATTACATCTCTTTAAATGCATGCTTTGGTCTTGTTAAGACATATAACCGCCTCTCCAATGAGAGCTGTACACGTGGCAATAGAATTCTAACTAATCAGCTATTACAAAACCAATTATCCCATTTCATTAATAGTCCTAGCATCTCCCTCTCAAACTTAGAGTGGATAAGTTTTCTACTCTAAGTTTGTCTCTCACTGAATTGAACTGACTACTAGGAATAGATTTCGTAAAAATATCTACCAACTGTTCCTGAGATGGCGCATGCCTTACATCAATTTGTTTTTGCATTAGCTTTTCTCTGACAAAATACAAGCCTAGCACTATATACTTAGTCCTCGCGTGAAGCACTAGATTTACAGCCAAATGAACCGTACTAGGATTGTCACACCAAATTATTGGCGGCTTTTCTTGCTTCACGTGTAACTCTATTAAAAGTGATCTAAGCCAGGTGAGTTCTGCAACCAGGCTTCCAAGGCTGGGATACACATCATTTGTACTTGATCTAGACACTGTCTGCTGTTTCTTTGAATGCCAAGAAACGAAGTTTGAACCAAAGAACATATAATGACCTGAAATAGACCTTCTATCATCTCACAATAACCAACTAGATCAAGAATACAAGACCGCCTCATGTGCAACCCATATTCAAGGGACCCTTTTAAATACCTTAAAGTATTCGTTTTACTATTTTCCATTCTCTTTTGAGGGATTCTGCACAAACTGGCAGGCTTTATTGACACTGTAATTGATTTCTGGTTTAGTGATGGTAATGTATTGAAGTGCACCCACAACACTCAAGTTGAACATCATCAACTGGCACACCACCTTGTCCGGACACTTTCAAGCCATTGACCATGAGTGTGTATTTCACCTGTGAAAGATGAAGCCCATCTGTTGTCTTCCGAACTTGAATACCAAGGACGTATAAAGTAGTCAACTTCACCAAGATCTTTTAACGCCAACTCCTAATTCAGCTCTTGTACAAGCTGAGAGACAGCAATTGGGTCACTACCCGTGATGAGCATGTCATCAACACACACTAAAACATACATTAGAGAGGTCGAAGTTTGTTGGACAAACAGCGATTGATCCGACCTCGCTGAGATAAAACCAAACTTTAGCAGAGCACCATGTAACCGTTCAAACCAAGCTCTTAGAGCCTGCTTAAGACCATACAAAACCTTATTAAGCTTGCAAACCAAGTTTGGCCTATTAGCATCCACAAAGCCCCCAGGTTGTTGCAGAAAGACCTCTTCTTGAAGTACCCCATTTAGAAACTCATTATTAATGTCCAGCTGGCGAATACACCAATTTCTTGCTAGAGCAATAGTCAACACAACTCTGATTGTCGTAGGCTTCACTCCCGGACGGAAGGTCTTATTAGAATCAAATCCAGTTGTTTGGTGGAAACCCTTTGCGACTAAACGTGCGTTGCATTTATTTACCGTACCATCAGGATTTTGCTTGACCTTGAATACTCACTTGTAGCCAATTGCTTTCCTTCCCTCAGATATACTGACCAAAGACCAAGAGTTATTGCGTTGGAGAGCTGCAAACTGTTCCTCCATTGCACTTTTCCAATTAGCCTGCTGAAGAGCATGTTCTTTGGACACAAGTTCTTTGGACACAGCTGCAGCATAAGTCTTAGGTTTGAAATTACCTAGCTGAGAACACGTGACCATGAGATGAGAAGGAGCAGCAGAAACATCAGAAGGCTTACAATCTAATAAAACACTAGCGTCATAATGATCAGAAGGAGTAGGCATAGTAGTAATAGGAGGGTCAGTAGTATGAGCAGCATGTTGAGATCCAGTAAAAATAGGAACTGATTCAAGAGGGGAAGAAATTGACTTAGGAATATGTAACGGTGGAGAAGCAAAGGGAAGAAAGTAAGAAAAGACAGGATCAGAGGTAGGAGGGTCAGACAAAGCTGCAAAAGGAAATATATTTTCATTAAATTGAACATCCCAGGAGACATAAAGATGCCCATCAGAAGCCAAAAGTTTATAACCTTTATGCTTGATAGTATACCCCAAGAAAATGCACTGTGTACGCCAAAATTGAAGTTTATTTTTGTTGTAAGGACGAAGGTTTGGGAAATAAGCACAACCAAAGATGCATAAGAGACTATAATCAAACTTGGAATGAAAAAAAAGCTTCATAGCGTGTTTTCATGGCAAGAAGAGGGGTAGGTAAACGATTTATGAGATAAACAGCTGAACGGAAAGTTTCATCCCAGTATATAAGAGGAAGAAAAGCTCGATCTAGTAAAGTGAGACCGCATTCAACAATACGGCGGTGTTTACGTTCAGCAACCCTGTTTTGTTCATGAGTAGTAGGACAAGACAAACGATGAGAAAAACCATAAGATTTCAGATAAGATTGAAAGGAATGATATTCACCCCCTTCAATCAGCTTGAAGGGATTAAACAGTGGTACCAAACTGATTCTCAACTTGAATTTTGAAATTAAGAAATGTCTGAATAGCATCAAATTTATTGTGGAGAAGGTAAAGCCATGTATGACGAGTAAAAGCATAAAGTGTATGTAATACGAGTAACCACTACTAGATTTAATAGGTGTTGGACCCCATAAATCAGAGTGAATTAATTGTAGTGGAGCTATGTACAGTGTCTGAAGAGGGATAAGGAAACTTACGTGCTTTGTCCAAACAACACGCAGAACAAAAGAAATAATCAGTTTTATTCCTAGCTGAACTATTACAATTGGACAGAACTTTATGAACAATCATAGTAGAGGGGTGTCCCAACCTGCTATGCCAAAGTTCAAAAAGTGAAGACTTAGTATAAGATGTAGAGGTTGACAAAGGAGTACAAGAACTATTAACAGTACTAGAAGACAAAGTAGTTAAAATAGGAGCTAACATAGAGGAATAACAAGCAGAAAAAGCTGAAGAAGACATCAATCCATGAGAGCTGGAAGCACGGGAAAAAGTAGACAGTAGCTGAGCAGGTCTAAAAAGTATGAGTAGATGGAAAACTATATAGACCATCCTTGACCTTCCCAACCAGTAGAGTGGCCTTGGAAGTTTTGTCCTTGACACAACAGAAATTAGAGTGAAATTGAAAGAACACACTATTATCCTTCCAAACCTAGAGACACTTGAAAGATTTTTAGTTATAGAAGGGGCATGAAATAGATACTTTAAAGCAAGACATTTATGAGCCAAAGGTGGCAAAAATGAAGATTGACCAACATGCTTTATACACAGACCTGTCCCATTACCAATATGCACTTTTTCTGAACCATAATAGTCCGTGAATTGCATAAGATTGGTAGCATTTGGGGTGACATGACATGAGGCGCCAGAGTCAAGACACCAGCTGGTATCATGAAGAACTTCAAGAGAAGCCAACGTAGCTTGCATAGGAGTCATAGTGGTAAAGAGAGCATGTTGTCCAGAATTCTAAAAAGCAGAAGGGCCTTGAAAGGATTTGTCAAACCGATAGTAGCATTGCATGACCACATGGCCAACTTTTCCACAAAGTTGACACTGAGGCTTTCTGTTAGAATTAGTCCTGCCAAAACCTCTCCCTCGACTTCAATTAACAACAAAATTATTGGAGTTAATTCCATCATAAAACTGACCAGAAAAACCTCCTCGGCCACCAATAGAACTTCGACCGGAACAAGCCCTATTATCCAGTGGGGCCAAACTATTGATTAATACCAAAATTCGACTGATTTGCACAAAAACCACCATTATGATTATGATTCCCATTGTTCCATTTCTTCATTGACTGTTGTGATTGATTTCCAACCATAGCAACACGAGCTTCATTATAAGCTGAATCAAGTTCTTTAGAACTTTTGTCAGGATGAACCTCTTGAGCCATTAACAGAGATTCAATTTCTTCAACCGTGTAATCATAACAAAGGCATCAAATTTAGGAATTGGTAAACCTTCTACTATTGCATCAACGTGATCTTAAATTGACACAATGTAACCAACAGAGGCAAGAACATCTACACAAAACGTAATCTTGGAAAGATAATCATTTACCAAAAGAAAGCCCTTCTTTGTGCTCCGAAGTTGAGTCTTGAACTGACTAATCTTGTCATGGGTCTGAGCAGTGAATTATTGTTCGAGTCTCTCCTAGATTTGTGCTCGAATTTCACAGCCAACCATGTGAGTGAGAATTCCTTTAGACATTGAAGATAACAACCAAGACATAAGGAGCTGATCTTGTTGCTCCCAATCCAAGAACTCAGAACTAAGACGACCTGCTTGAGCATCCTCACGAGAACGAAATTGAAGAGGAATAAGAGCAGATCGAGAGATAAAACTCTGCAATCGATACCTACGAATCGCCGAAAACACTTGCTGTTGCCAAATCAAGAAGTTATTGCAATCCAGCTTTACCAACAACGAGTGAGAAAAAGAAACAGGAATGAATCAAGACAAAGAAGATGAGGAACCACCGGTAGAATGTTTAGTGGAAGGATTCGCTATTAATAACTAAGGTAGCTCTGACAGGAAGATTTTGACGAAAAGGGCCAAAAAAAAATTTCAAATTGGGTAAAAGCTCTTTTTTTTTTTAAATAAAAAAAATATATTTTTTTATGTAAGTAAATTATTTTAATTTTTTTTAACAAAATAAGAAAAATGACTGTAGAATAAAGAATCTCAACATGTTGAAAAAAAAAATGGAACCATTTTGATGTCTAAAAAGCCTTTTTTTGTGTCAAAAACTGTCTAAAAAAAAGTAGACTATTTCTCAAAATTTTTTTGGCCGGAATCCATTTCTCAAAATCACTCGCTCTGATATCATGTTTAAGAGAGTGATTTTGAGAAATGGCCTCCGGCCAAAAAAAATTTTGAGAAATAGTTTACTTTTTTTTGGACAGTTTTTGGCACAAAAAAAAGGCTTTTTGGACATCAAAACGGTTCCAGTTTTTTTTTTTTCAACATGTTGAGATTCCTTATTCTGCTACAGTCATTTTTCTTATTTTGTTGAAAAAAACTGGGACAGTTTACCTGCACAGAAAAACGTGTTTTTTTTATTCCAAAAAAAAAAGAGGCCTTTTACCCAATTTGGAATTTTTTTTTGCCCTTTCATCAAAATCTTCCTGTTTTGTTTTGTTTTAAGAACGAGTAATAAATTTTTATCTTTAGGCTTAATTTCTTAATAATTTTTAAACTAATAACATGTTTGGTAAAGTTGGTTAGAACAAACTTTATAGTTAAAAAATAGTATAAAGTTCTTGTACGTTATAATAAAAGATAAAAAATAACTATAATGTAAAACTTCATACGCTACAATAATTAAAACTAAAAAGTTGTTCTAACCATACTAGTCAAGTATATGTTTATTTACATAGAAACTTTGGCACTGTTAATACATATAACCACCCCTCCCATGAGAGCTGTACACATGCCAACAAAATTCTAACTAATCAGCTATTATAAAACCAACTATCGCTTTTCATTAACAATCCTAACAAATATTTATAAAACAAAGTGCTAAAATTAACTTTTAACTCTAATTAATTATTTTTTAAATTGTTAAATATAAATGTTTTCAAATTAATTAACAATGTAAAAAAAATTGAGGAAAAAATTGCATGACACAGCCTATTCTATTGTTATTTAAAAGTTTATTTTAGTTTCAAATAAGCTCATTTGACATATACAAAATCATTTAATTATATTGGCCTTTATTGATTGCAAAGAAGTCTACAACTTTTTTTTTTTTTTTAAATTTCATGATAAAATATTATGAAATTTAACGCAACTTATTTACAAATGACACTCCAACATAAGGAAAAATCATGTTTAATAGAGATATTTATGTTGCATGCCACATAATTTTCCATTGGATTGATTTATGCCTATATCATTGACTCAAAAGCTATTTAAAAATATGCCACAGTGGTATGACCAAAATTTAATTTTCTGGCCAAAATACCCTCAAATTATATCTTGCTAAATGTTTCGTTTACATGGTAAATGACTCATTTACAACTAGAAAAATAGATCTGTTATATTGGTAGACAGAACATTTATCGTGTAAATATGATATTTACCTACTCTTAAGATTGAATATTTATTTTTAAATGACTCATTTACAACTTACACAAAGTATTTATCTGTTCTTATATATAAGTCAAAAATTGAATATTATTGGTAAATGTTACGTTTACATGGTAATTATTTCATTTACGACTAAAAAAAGAACCTGTTATGTTGGTAAATAAAATATTTGCCGTGTAAATGTGGCATTTACCATATGAATGTGAATATAACATTGAGAGTATATTTGATTTTTTAATATATGGTGTGATGATGTGGCATGATATTCTCTGTAATTATTTTTTATGTGACATAAATCATCCAAACTTTATTTTTGTGGTGTATATGCGAAGAGCTCAATAATTTCACGTCAAATAAGAGTTCGAATTCCTGTTAGAAAACAGTACACAGCGGAATTTTAAAAAATTTAAAATCAGAGTATTTTTTAAATAACAAGTTTGACGTGCTAAATACATAAATTAATGACAAATCTTACACACTTCTTTTATATATCGAAAGCAACAAGAATCCATGAAGAGAAGAACGTTTCAGAAGAACCTTAACCAAGTGGTCTTCTTTTCTATTCCCTATCCATGATCGGAGTGCAGGTGGTCGCATGTCGTACAGCTTTTGCTTCGACGACACTCTTTCCAACCACTTGAAAAAAACCAAGAGCTAAGATTCTTAATGTTGAACAATAGCCTTTTAGGAGTTTTAGAGTTTCTCTCACTAGAGTATTCACTCTTTGCTTCTCAAGTGATTTAAATAACAAATGAAACTTAGCCCCTTTTTATAGTGGCAAGATCTGGGGTTAAACTTTATCAGATTAGGCTTCGAAATTCGAGTCTAGTTCAACTTTTGATAAAAAACACGTCAAAAAGGCACAGGGAGATCGGCCTGTCGAACTTACTCCGTCAGCTTACCAAACCTAATCAATGGCTTGTTGAACTTACGATAATATGAAATCCTCAGCATATCTTATTTTCACACGGAAATCTTAGATAGAGCCTCAGTTTTAATTCAAATAACCTAATAGAAAAGTTATCTGATTAAAATAGTCATATACAGATAATCTCAGAGAAAATAAAATATTATCCAAATAATTCAACATGTTTATCTTGAATTAATTCACAAAATTAATTCAACTGATAAACTAATATAAATTATTAAATCCATTCTTATCGTATTTTAGCCAATCTAATAATTAACTCAAGTCACCACATGTGAAAAAACACGCTGTATCGTTACAGGATTATTATGAGTTAGCAAAGGGGACCCGATGGACATATATAGATCAAGCTCTTATAATTATAAAATATAATATCCCAGATACATATTTTATAATTATCAACTCTAACGCTACTCCACTAAAAGTTAAAGCTACACTCTCAAACTATATAAAATTACATAGCTTTAATAAGCTAACCGTCTATGACATATCATAATGTGTCATATCTCCATAAGATATTCATAACTATTTAAGGATAAAATTTGTTTTACCTTCCCGATTATTTTTATCTTACGTTCCATTATCTCACCATTGGAATACTTATTATTCATAAATAGTATACCATTTGGTCACAACTATGTATCTAAATGGTTAAGCGCTCCAGTGTTTCAATTACAGGATAATGCGTATAAAAGAATATCATTAACTCTACAAAAAGAGTTATAGATTCCATATCTATGAATAACGAGTCTACGTCAATCACGAATCATGTCTTCAACGTACTGGTATGCGTATTATCATCAAATCAGGATGTCACCCTTTGGTACATCAAAAGACATAAATCAAGAATACGAGCCCATTAGTCGTTTTAGGATTAAAACACAACACATATGATTATCTAAAGTGAATTGATTTAAATAAATGGAATTATTAACCAAATCAATTCAACTTGTTGTCCCGATCCAATATATCGTTACCTATAATAATATACCAATATTTCTACTTATGGAATCCCACTTCAATGACCAAGACAAGCAATCTTTTGTTACGAATG
The DNA here is from genome assembly GCA_025403435.1 of Artocarpus heterophyllus. Classification (NCBI taxonomy): domain Eukaryota; kingdom Viridiplantae; phylum Streptophyta; class Magnoliopsida; order Rosales; family Moraceae; genus Artocarpus; species Artocarpus heterophyllus. The sequence goes on along the minus strand of CM046331.1, from coordinate 2,766,669 downwards.
TAGACAACATAATAATCTTAGCATGAATAAAGCGCCCAACTTTATTCCCTTAATTACAGATCTTATGATTTAAACCATCGCCTTTAAGATTCATATTTTTCGCATAATCTATCCATCATATGCACGATTTTAAAGGTTTAGACTGACAGTCTTAGACTTTTTTTTTGCTTGTCATACATTCAACAGAAATGTATATAAAGAGGACAACATTTGATATATGAATAATAAATACACTCTTTATTGATAAGATGTCTCTAAAAACTTATTACAACATTTACTCCTTAGGGCACCATGTCTTACAATCTTCCACTTACCCTAAGTGAGTAAATATGATATGTCTCGCATCCCTATAGTCTCTACATGCTTCTCGAAAACTCTCTTAGTTAGTATGTTCGTGAAAGGATCAACTATATTGTCATCAGGCGCGATCTTGCATACTGTAACATGTCCACCCTTAATGAAGTCCTTTATCACATGATACTTTTGATGAATATGCTTACTCTTCTTATGAAATTTTGGTTCCTTAGCATCAACTATTGCTGCAGTGTTATCACAATATAGCGATACCGCCTTATCTATACTAAGAACTGCCTTAACATCCCAAGGAACTTGCAGAGCCACACTGCTTTTTTCAAAGCATCACTGGCTGCCACATACTCGGCCTCTATCGTTGAATCTGAAGTGTAATCTCACTTGAAACTTCTCCAAACAATGGCGCCTCTACCCAAAATAAACACTGAACCAAAAGTCGATCTTCTCGAATACACTATCATATAGTCTCTAATCATTCTCAGGTACTTGAAAATAACTTGACTGCAACTCAGTGGTTTGGTCCTGGATCCGATTGAAATCGATTTACTATCTCAACCATATAAAAAAGTTTGGTCGTCTACAAAGCATAGCATATATGAGACTGCCCACTGTCGAAGCATAAGATACCTTATTCATGTATTCTTTTTCTTCATCAGACTTTGGAGAGTCCTTTTTAAAAAGAGTAATTCCAGACCTAAATGGTTGCCCACTTTTCTTAGAATTCTACATTGCATACTTCTCAAGAATTTAATCTATGTATGCCACTTGAGATAAAGCTATCATTTTGTTCTTTCTATCCTGCAAAATCTGGATGTTTAGAACATAATTAGCTTCACCCAAATCCTTTATGTCAAACTACTTGTTTAACCATAATTTGATCGATGACAATGCCCTAACGTCATTGCCAATTAGCAGAATGTCATCCACATAGAGCAATAGAAAAACCACCTTTTTATCTTTAACGTGTTTGTAAACATATGGTTCGTCCACATTTTGTTCAAACTCATAAATCTTGATCACTTAATAAAATTTCATATTCCAAGAATGGGTGCCTGCTTAAGTCCATAAATTGAGTCTAGTAACGTATAGACCTTACTCTCTTGACCCTTAGTCTTGAACCCGTCTAGCTGCACCATATATATGGGCTCATCAAGATAACCATTTAAAAAAGCCGTCTTGACATCCATTTGATAAATCTCGCAGTCGAAAATGGTAGTTATGGACAAGAGAATGTGGATGGATTTTGTAACACCCCTATATGGGGGTTAACAGTTTTTAATAAAATAAAACAAAAATTAAAAATAAAAGTAAAACCTTAAAAATAAAGTTGCCTGGGGCTTAAATGAAAACTCTAAAATCAAAAATAAAAATATAAACGACAATTAAACCACAGTTTAATGTATCATCTTAAATTTAATAATATAAACTGTCGTCATCATCATTTTAACCCTCAACGCATTTTAATACAGTCACAGAAAGTAACAATTGTTGCTTACATTATCATGAAGAACATTCTTAACAATTGAAGCAGTCCCAATGTAATATAGCTACATCGCTTCCTCAACTATTTTTCTCGTAACCACCTCACACTTAGTGAATCCTGAAAAGATACAAATATAAGGGAATGAGCAACAATATGCTCAGTAGAGAAAACCATTACTCACCTTTAGGTTTTTATCATTACCACATTAAAACCTGCATGGTTAGTTAATACTCATCATTATCCAGATTATGAGATTTATTATAATCATATTCCGTGGATACCATAGTTAATCATTACCGAGTTTCATACATATACATATATACAAATATTATAGTTCATCATTATTCCTAGGTACCCACGTTCAATAGAGTATCACTCAACTCATCAAAACCCAAATGGGCGCGCTTGATCACCCTCAAAACATTCTAAGGGTGTTCCGGTGAGGGGACATCAAGCCCCGAGTCCTCACCAAGTCGATTCCTATACAGTGTGTTCTGGGACTTTCAACCCAAGGAAGCGTCATCACCTTCCCCCTATTTTACCTTTTAGGGTATTCATGCCTAAGGATGTAACTGCCTCCCTCTTCACGTCTCACCATTTCTCTATATTCAATCATTATTAATAGTCAGTTTTTCTAACCATGCTTCTCAATTTATAACATGTGTCAATTCATTATGTTCCTCGCCGTACAATACAAGACGAGTCCATGTCATAGTTTCATATGTGATACTTATATAATATCAGTTCAACATAGATATATATATATCTTGCGGTAAAACAATCAATTTTAATTCCATAAAAACCTCACAAAAGATGAGTAATAGAATCTATACCTTTCAAGCTTATCAACAATCTTTTAATCCTGGAATCAATTAACTTTAGCTCCATACTCCCTTGATCCTAAGGCGTGCATAAGGACAATTAAAACTAAAGCACAACATACAACTACATTCATATATAAATCATGTGTAAATCTATCTTACTAGTATACCATTAAAGCTTTTATGTAAATCTCTTTTGAATACCACAGTAAACAATTTTTGTCTTAACACAATATAAAATGTAAACAAGTAATCTATATGTTTTAGTCCCTAATAAGATTCATCAATCACTTAGGATAATATTGAAAAGGTTGCAAGACATTAAGGAATTAGGTGGTGAGCAAAGATGGGTTCTTGGTTCAGGTTAGCAGCTGGTATACCATAACAAACTGACAGGTTTACTAGTTTCCAATCCGAAAATTGAATAATTCATAGAAAATAAAATACAACTCTGATTTAGGTTTATGATAGCTCATTAGAAAGCTTAGGATGTTTACCTTTTAAATATTCAAACCTATTTACAAAATTTATTTTTATTTAATCCCAGAATTTCAAGAAAGAGCCACTGCCCATAGAGGTATTACAAAGTTTAACAATATAAATTTTCTGTCTACAGCGTATACACTTAGACTTTATACATATGCTTAGGTTTAAGAACACAAATTTGAATAATCCTTGAGTATAAACAAAAAAATTATAAATGAAAGACTAAATTTGTTCAAACAATTCTAACCTCAGATTATGGCTAGTTGGAAGCTTGAAATGGCTTCAAAACATGTTCCTTGACTTCGGTATAGTTGAAATTATTGCTCAAATGGAGGTGATGATGTTTGATTTTTATAGCTGCCTTGAAGAAGTTCTCTAAGTAATTTGCTTTAGCAAAGAAATGAGAAGAAGAGTGTGGGAACCGTGGAAGAAAAAGGAAGAAAAGATGAAGTCTTTGAAGAGAGGTG